>JAVJGI010000050.1:6100461-6238816 GCA_035590275.1 Ibycter americanus | reverse complement strand
CCCCCCCCCCCCCCCCCCCCCCCCCCCCCCCCCCCCCCCCCCCCCCCCCCCCGCCCCCGCGGACCTACTTTTTAAAAAAAGAAAATAATTGGGTATTCTTTTGTATTAAGTTCTGCTTAGTATATGCTTTTGTCCAAAATAAAATTAGAGCATGTATATTCAACTCAAAGACTGTAATCTTGACATTATTATTGCTTACTTATGAGCTATGTATTATAAACTTCTGAAAGTAATGTAGTTTTTTTCATATTGTACATATGGTTGACTAGTCCAGGTCTATTGAACAACAGTATTTAAATAAATGTTGCTAGACTGTGTTATTTTTAACTGTATTAAAACAATTATTATATATTTAGAAATGTTATGGGGATTTGTCTGAGATGTACTTCCAATTCTAGAAGGGAAAGAACAAGAAACCAAAGAAGGCAGCTAAAAAACTGAATTCAAACCAAGTGACTTTGACAACCGGAATTAATGCTGCTGCTACCCAGGAGCCTGTGATAAAAGAAAAAGTAGAAGTAGTCCAAGAACCAGGTGGTGATGATGATGAAGAAATTCCACAACTGGTACCTGTGCAAACAACCATCTTAGCTGAGCTGAAGGTAATTGTTTAATAAAATTGAGAAATTCAAATTTCAGTTAAAACTAAAGATTTTGAACTGTTAAAAGAATTTGTTGCTCTTTAAGGAACAGTGTGTGTTAACACACTGCAAGTGAACTGGATTTTTTGTGAATATATCATGAAAGGAAGAGCTGAGTGTATGTGGGGAGGGGTGCCTTGGGGACATGGTTAGTTTGGGGATTTTTTGGTTTCGACGTGGTTTTTTTATTACTTTATTTTTTAGTTAAACCCTCTTACAGACAAAAGCAAGCCAGTGGGTTTTGTCCTTTTCTGTATTTTTCTAAATAGCAGCAATTTTATCTACGTCAAATGACAAGCCTGAAGTCAGAAGAAATGGTAAATGATTAGGAAACAGCTGAATACTTTATTAAATACAATTTTTAATTAAAAAAAATCAAGGTCTTGCAAAATTAAGATTTTAAAGTATCATCTTCTGCCTGGAGTGCAAAACTTGAAGGAAAACATGTAACGTTCTCTAGATAGTAGTATGCAACATTAACAATCACAATGTAAACTGAGAGCTAGCAGCCTGCATGAAGTACTGTATGGACTTACGGTTGCCAGTGTGGTTCATACCATTAACACGTCTGCAAAGCAACCAGACTGATAATACGTTTAATCAATATCTTGGAAAGATACTTGGATGAATAAAACAGTAACACTTATAAATTCAACTTGGTTATACTGCATTCATGATTGGACCATATCCTTAAACTCTAACGATGTACCTTTTCAGGGATGCCCAAACTAAAACTATGATTATGTGCAGGCCCACCAAAAACATTCACACAGCTTGCTTCAAGCTGCCCTCGCACAACAGGCCTACGTTATCTCACGTGATGGGATTGCCAGAGCCCTATTTGCAGAGACCTGGGATAGATGCAGGTAGAGCTGGATTGTATGAATTGTTCTGATGACAGCAGCCTTCTTTCATGAGGGCCATTTGGGAATATGTGATGAACTCTAGGGAATACTAAGCCTCGTGCACAGGTAAGAGTGCAGTCAGTTTGTACAGCTGGACTTCAAATAGAGCTGATCTCTATTCAATTAAGCCTGGAAATGCAGCAAGAAGACTGTGGTTTAAAACTGTGCCAGCAGAGGTCACTGGCTTGACTGGGCAAGAGGATCCTTACATCTGTTAAATCTATTTACTTAATATTTTGTTATCATTTCATTATTTTTGTGATGTCATTCTGTGTTTAATCCTCTGCTTCCAGACTGAAATGCTGAGCAGATTATTTGGGCCAGGGCACAGCTCAATTGATGGAAAGCATTTGTCATTTATAGTGGTTTTTATTGATCTTTCTTCTTGAAAAACAGTAAAGATGTTTCTTAGGTAGAATGGTAATTTTTTTGTGTGTTTCAAATACAGAAAATGGAACCAAGCACAGAAAGAGGTGACAACCTGGGTAAGAAAGCTAAACCACGTCTCAGTAAGAGAAAGAAACAATCTCTAGCTCTGGAGACTCCAAAAACAAAACGTAAAGTTACAGAAGAGTGTGCAGACTTGCAGGCATCACCAAAACAGAAAAAAGCCAAGCAGCTCAGGATGCCAAAGGAAGCAGCAAAAGAAAAAGAGATGAAAAAGACTCCCAGAAAGCCTGAAGCAAAGTCTTTTGCAGCACCCAAAGCTGGCAAATCAATACAGTCAGCCAAGAAGTCTTCAAAAACACCAAAGCAAGCACCCAAGAAAGCACGCAAGCCACAGTCAGCATGAATGCTGCCTGTTTTAACATGCTTTATATAGTCATTTAGTGGTGTCTTTTTAGTAGATAAATACATTGATGAAGTAAAATACCTTCTTAAGAAAATTTGATCCCAAGAGCTTGTTTTTCACTGAGACCTGTAACAATTCCTTGGTGTTTCCTTCTAACTGATGAGCTGGAACAAATAAACTCACAATCTTAATTGGTTCTATTTTTTACCTTTTATCTTTTCCTGGCCCAAACTAAAAGCACTCAAATTCTTTTAAGTGCCAAAGGATAGGGAGGGGACTATTCCAGGGAAAAAAACTGAGAAATATTTTGTAAGTTACATCTCCCCAAAGCATCCGTTAGGACTGGAACAGGTAAGGGCCAAAGCATGCATAGCAAGGGCAGCAATCTATTTAACGTGATTTAAAACAGGAAATAGCTGCTACCATTTTTTCTTAATTTTTTCAATGTAATGAAAACAGATTGACATCTATCGATCTTATTCCAGATATTTAAGTTAGCAGCATGGTAACAAGCCAAATGATGTATTTTTTTAGCTGTCTTTACCTAGAGTATGCATGTTAAAAAAAAAAAAAAAAAAAAGCACAAACAATTTTACTTTTATTGTTATATGCTTTGACCATTTGTACTTTATGACATCAAGCAAAATCTCCTTACCTTCACTTCTGGGCTTTATTTCTCTGCATGCTGGTCACAATACTGTTGTTCCATCTGAAAAATACCAAAGGCTGTATGAATTTCAGGTGTGGCAGCTAAGTGAACCAGTCCCATAAAAGCATGAAAAATATACACTGCAGAACTGAAAGGTGATTCATTTGAAATTTTACAGAATAACCAAATTGTTGCTCTCTGTACGATTACTTCACATTCTTTGCAGAGTGAGAATACAAGGCAGATGGTGATGAAAAGTCCTAGTGAAATCCTAGAAGGTGATGAAATTAGCAGTATTTTACTCAAATCCAAAACCTATCCCATCGCCTATTTAGGACATCCCATATCAATAGATTAGCTACCTAGAAAGTAATTGGGTGCTGAATAAAAAGTGGTAAAAGAAACGCTAAAGAATATGAAAAGATTCTGCCTGATCAATAGTGTCAACTTTTTGTAACGTGTGACCTCTTGTTCTAGTCTACCATAAACATTGTTTTAATCAAGAAACAAATTAATCTTAGCCAAAAAAAGTAAGTCTGACTCAATGGTCCCTGTTAGATCCATGCTAACAAAAAGATCTGATCTTGTCCAGAAATAATCACATCACTTTCTAGTCTGGACTGCAAAATAATAACTTCACTTCCATAATAGCAAAGTAAAAGAACAGAATAGCAAAGAAAAGAGAGAGAACTCGCCTCCTTTCTGGAAATGTGGTTTTGCATCTAATTCATGTTAAAATGCTTCTTAATTTGTAGATGCTCAGAAAATTATGAAGATCATAACTTCTGTATGAATAATTGATAGCGAACCATACTAGCTTGTAGGTGCTGCAAAAACATATCCTTCATGTTGAAAATATTAACAAGTACTGCCTTGAAATTCTGCGGCACCTTGAGCCAATCTACGTTGGGACTGCAGTAGTTAGTCTTGCCTTTTCTTTAATAGCAGCACTGGAATTCATACAGCTAGGTAAGACATGTAAAGCATCTGACACGGCTACAAACTAACTCACTGGGGGGAAAGTATATATATAAAAAATGTATAGCAGAATTTGCTCCTTTTATGTTGCAGAGTATCCAGGATTCTGATAGTTAAATAAGATTTAACACGACTGATGTGATTTTTATTCTTCCTATGAGTAATGTACTCTTTTATTAAAAAAATACATACTTAGAATTCAGAAGATTAGTGGGTAATAATTCAACAGAGCTATCACAGATCTTCACTTGGAGACATTTGCAGTAGTCACCCTGGCTCAGAGGCGGTAAGTTACTATTGTTACGGGAGGTACGTTGCTCAACTTAGTGGACTGTATGTATTGAAGGTCAGTGTTGAATGATGGAGTTAAAACTGTTATGTTTATTCAGGAAATATTTCTTAGTAATGTTTTTCTTGCTTGCTTAAGAGACCTGGGAAAGCCTGTCACTTTGCTAATCAAGAAGGGAGGAAATATGAAAAATCCATTCACATTGAAACTGTGCTTATTCCTGATGCATTACAGAATTAAACTGGGTGTAAAACACAGTTGTTTTCAATGAACTAGTTTCAACTGACAAGCTGTAAGGACCAAATCACCACTTCATGTCCTTAGCACAAATGCCCTTGAAACAATGATAACTGTATTTTCTATGTTGGCAGAAACAGCTAAGATGGAAAACACCTCCCTGAGGGCTGAGGTTGTTCAGCTCCGCAAGGCACATTGGAGAGAGTATTAAGCTCAGTCTTACATGAACAGCTAGTGTGCAGTAGTCATGTCCGAGCCTTTGTACGGGCATTTCTGGGAATGACCATCAAGAAACTAAAGCAAATCTGGTGTGTTTATATATAAATTCTTACAGACCAACCATTTTTATTCCTGTAATACTTATTCTGACTGACTTCAAAAATAGAAGGTGAAAGGTTTAGTAGACATCTAAATAATTATTTATGGTACTATCTCTTTGACCTCACATCCTTTATTGTATTTAAAAATTGAAAGTGGAAAGAACTGTACAAGCAATTTATGGTATGGCTAGTAAAATTATCAGTCTTATAATAAAGCTGTAGTACCACAAGTTCTATTGGGAGCCTCATAATTCTGAATTTAAAAAGGGGGGCTTTGGTTAAATTCTTATGCAACATTTTCAATAGTACTATTTGTCCTTAGCTAAGGCTTTGGAGTTTTGTATTAGAAAAATCTGTTAGCTTTTTCTCTATTAAGAGTGTAGAATAACAGTATTTTAACATATGGAATTGTCAAGACATATCTAAGCTCTTGAAACCCTTCAGGAAATAAAAACAGTGCTTTCTTTACATGGTTCACATATCCTTGCATTAAGTGCTTCGTGGAGACTGGGTAATAGCCAAAATTTTTTGTGTATCATTAATGTGAGCGAGTTCATCGTTCATGTCCTTTTTAGAAGTACTGAAAGCAGAGTGGCCAATGGAGGCTAGAACGGAAGTCAATAACTTTCAAAATATCAACATTCTAATTTTTTTAAAAAGTATTGTTTTATTATTAAGATTTGCTGCATGTGTTAAAAGTAAACTCTTAATTAGATTAGGACAAGCTTCTGCAACCTAAAGTCTTTCCTTTTATTTGAAAGGTTTAATAAAGATACTACCAAAATACTTGCTTTAGTAGCACAGTGTGGTTATTTTGAGTAGAACTGATTCTGTATTGCTCATTTGTTCTCCATATTTGTATTAAAGTGGGAACTAACTCATGTTCCACACAGAGATAAACTGGTGTCAGGAAGCAAGTCTTTCAAAAGACTGCAGTAACTATTAGAAAGTAAACCTACAGTAAAACAGCTTAGTGCAGCTACCTTGCAACTTACTACTCTACTGGAGCCGAAGTGCCTCTCTTCCCTCAAAAACATCTGCTGAACTACTCCTTTTGCAAGAGAGGAAAAACTTTAAAACTACATTAACTTCTACTCTGATTTATATGCCTGGGTGCTTTTGTTAAACAAGAATTGGAGGTAAATTAATGTTAGTAACTTCAACAGTGTTGTGTTTTGAACAATATTGAGCTCTTGCTGAGAAAGGAATTTCCGTGGACGGTAAATAAGGAAGAAAAATACCATCTGTCTAGAAAAAACGAGACTATAGTTTATGCCGTAGTTGGTCTGTGAGCTTTCTGCCATGCTTATAAAAATCATTATATTTGTATGCATGTTTGGTAGGACGAGGGTGATAACGTAACTTACACTTTCAGGTTAGCCCTTAAGTTCAGCATTACTGGGAAGAATAACAGCTAATAATAAAGCAAATATCTGAATACTAACAGACCAAAGCCTTGGCAGGAGGGATGCAGATAAGACAATAGAAACTTGTTCACAAACTCATTTTTGTAGGGGTTAATTAATCTTGGGCCCTAAGGGGAGGTAAGTTTGGTGTGCACATAGTAAGAATGCCAGAAGGCTAGAACTATGACTTAAATAGCTCCTTCAATAATCTTAACTCAGATTCTTTGGAAAAAAACTGAATTCTGTTTAAAGTTCCCTCAGTATTTGTTACTCTATTGTAATTAGATCTGCCTTCTCACCCTATCAGTCTTCAGGTTAATCAAAATGGTCATGATTATTTATTTCTTTTAGGATTGTATAGGATTATTAATATTCCTACTGCCATCAGGGTAAGTATGTGATCCTAAAATTAGCTTGCCTTCCTAAGAGCTATTCTGATTCTAATGGAATAAACCCCCCTAAACTAAGCAGGTATATGAACCTCACTCAAACTTGGATAACTGGTACATTATCTTCTTTTTCTTATGCTTTTGAGAGGAACAAAATTTAGAAGGTTATTTAACACCATAATGTGAGGCAGTGGTAGAACCATAGGTGTTATATTGAAGCTAGGTTTGAACTTTAAAATACAAAAGATACTTGAAAATAATCAGGAAGAGTAGCAGTACAGGCTTTTTGGTACTATAATTCTCAAGATAGAAGTGGTATTAGGTATCAAAGTGAAAGACATTTTAGTGTTGAAGTACTTAGAATGTTTTTAACTTTTTTTCTTTTAAGAGGATTTCAGCTTGTGATTTCCTAAGGACATCTTTTTAGGAATCATGTCAGTAACACAGGCAGTCATTGATGAAGAAGTGGTTTTACCTAGTCTTGATTCTCAATGTTCGGCAGGAGCAATGGTAAGTGAACCAAGTGCTATGATAGGAATTGAGTCTGTAGTCTCATTATAATAAACTTATAGCACTCATTGTCATTGGAAGAATAGTCTTCCTCCGTGGCATTGTTCTTGGCACACTGTACTTCTACAAATACGTGGAAGCTGTATATGCTTTTTGGCCTGTCAGACTTTCCATCAGCTTGGTATTTCTCATTACTAGAACAGTGTGGCTTACCCATCATTAAACAAGCTGTCACATAAGGGCCTCTTGAGAGTATGTGCACGAGGGCCTACAGCCACATATAGTTCTTGTGCTTGAGGACTTGGGAGTGTTAAACGAGATGTACCAGGTCATTAACTGACACAAGAGTGAACTGAAATATCTACCTTGCCTTTTACATAACTGTTTTACTTGCTAGATGTTGCGTTCACAACTAATTTCCTGCTTGTTAACCTGAAGTTGTATTCTAACTACACTTTCTGAGCCAACCTCCTCAAGCAGGTAGTTAGTCTATATGACTTTGCCAATGCACGTTACAACTGCCCTGCAAATCTCTGCTGCCTAATAGCTGCCTCCTCGTCCAAGCGTGGTGGTCTCCAACACGTACGTTCATCTCAAGATCACCTGTGTGAAGCGTCTCCCTTCAAAGGAGCCTGAGCAAACTCAGGCAAACACCTCACAAGGTGACACTGCCTCAGCTGGAAACAGCTACACAGGTCAGCTCGCAGGGCCTGTGAGGGGCGTCTGACACCGCTGGCGGGGAGAGGCCAGCTGCGGAACCGGGCCTCAACGGGTGAGCTGTCAGCCCCCCCGCGGGCGGCTTAAGGTAAGAGGAGGGGAGGGCCCGCGCCCCGCCTGCCCTCCCCTCACCTCGGCGGGCGGCCGCCGTCCCGCCTGCCCTCCTCTCACCTCTGCGGGCGGCCGCCCTCCCGCCTCCCCTCCCCGGGGCCGCCCCGCCGAGCCCGGCCGCGGGGGAACCGAGGGCTCCTCCTGCCGAAGCCCCGCGCTGCGGTGCGCGGCGGGAAGAAACCCGCAACAGTCAGAAGCACCGCAAAGTTCTCAGGCGGGCAACAAGAAAGATGCCCTTTCAAAATGCTCAGGTGATGCTGGAGATGAGCTTTCGGTACGTACGACAGGGGAAGACAAATAACGTTGGATAAGCAACACGATCCGCACCAGCCTGATCCATGGAACACCTAAAAGGTCTGTTTTGCCACTGCACACTGGCTTCTACGTCCTATTAATCGTCAGTCACAGAAGGGTGGCTATTTACAAAATTTTCAACTGGCCGGCTTCATGGTACACTAGCCTTGTGTCACCTGTGGTGATTTGGGGGAGGTTAAGAAGGCACCAAAAGGAAGCTGAATCTTCCTTTCTGGACCTTCTAGTACATTAGCAAACCTGAAACACGGGGCTAACGCACCGCCAATACACATCTTATCATACAGGGATTAAATCTCTTTATACCCATTTTGCGGGAACGGCAATACACAAGACACCCAGCACCATTTTATTAGCCAGTTTGGAGGATGAGCTGGATAACTACGCTGCCACAGGGCACCCTGCCTTCAGACAGCCTAGGTGCCTTGCTTCTCTCTTCAAAGCTTTCCTAGCACCCACTCTTCTAAAAGTAGAAACTTTCTGATTTCCAGTCTAAATTTATTCACTACCAATTCATAGCCATTTCTTCTTCATTGCTATTACCCTTCAAATTAAATAATTTTGCCTCTCTGATATTTACCTAAAATGTCCCTATAAAAATTGCAATTAGATCTTCATGCCTCAGTCCTTCTGCTGTGTTTTTAGTCTTCTCCAAAAATAGGTTTTCCATTCTTCCAGAGTCCTCTCTACTTTCTACCCTGTGTGCACTGTTCTAAACAAGGTCTTAACAACTGCCTTGTACAATGATATTAATACCTTGCCGTCTACTGAAAATACCTCACTGGATGCATCCCAGAATACATTAGCATTTTTAAGACCACATTACAGTGGCATCATAGTTATCCTACAACCAATAACGTACCTGGATTCCTCTTCTCATAATCTCACATTTGATGAACCTCCGAGCTTACTCGCAGTTATTCTAATTAATCTTTAAGTGCATGACTTCTTGCTATTATATTCCATCCCATTTCTGGTATTCCAGGCAATAGATCATCTTCAGCAATTGTGCTAATGCAGTTTAAGAAGATACTATGCTTTAAAAAACGTGTCTTGTCCTCTTTTTAAGATTATTTACCACCCAGCCTGCTCAGTTTTGCTTCTCCACGGCAGTTTGCTCTCTGTGCAACCTGTCCACACCTTTGGCAATGTCAGAAAGGTGGCACACACACTCTTCCTGCAAAGTGGTCTGCTCTTGAGCCTCTGTGACTCCCCCCGGCTTGAGTCTACCCACAAATTTCTCAGTATGCTCCATGTATTCAACCAAAGCTACCACTGACAGCGCGCTAACCTCCAAGAACCGTGATGGTTCAACCTCTTACTGTGTTTTGGCACTTGTTTTTGTTTTGATGCAGACTGTGGTAGGCCGTTTCTTCTACAAAATTAAACCTGAACGCTTCACGCAAAATAAGCCACATGTCTTTTAGGATCATCAGCCTCCTAATCATTAAAAAGCTATTTTTCTTGTTTACATTAAGTGATTAAAGAGGGACTCTAAATTTTCTCTAAATCCTCAGTACTTGAATCAGTAAGTCACATATATTGTTAGTATCACACTGCCTTTTCCTTCTGTCATTCCCTCATAATAAGGAAAACCTTTTATGAAGCTAAGTTTTCAAGCTGTGTGAACAGCATTAGATAATCAGTACCCAGGCATAAGTGTCAACCAGTTGTTCCCTAAGCAGGGTTTTCTGCTTCTTTCAATGACACATTCAGCTTGGCTTTGTTTTGCTACATTAATTAGGGCCACACTCCTATAGACTGCAAGTGCCAAGAAGTCCCTCTGACTGCGCTGAACTTTTGAGTGCACAGACAGCAGGCTTAAGCTGTACATCCTTGTGCTGAGAACAGGTCTGGTGTAGGTTTACAGTCCTGTGCTTGTACTCAAACATAACTCATGGAGCAGAGCATTCCCCTTCAGTGAAGTGGGCATAATTCAATTACAGGAACATCACAAGTGTCTGCAGGAGCAAAACACAGAGGCGACTGCTTCAAGTTAGGGATATGTTAATCCAAATTAGATACAAGCTGGTTAAAATTTTTTGTCCCTGCTTCTGGAGTAGACGATTTGCTTGAGTATGATTGTGAGATTAGACCTAACGTAGACATATGACTACCATATACTGGTCTTACTGGGGTTACTGTTTGTATCTTATGTGGGGAATCCAAGAGTGCTTCTGAAATCCTGGGACCATTCATGACCCTCATCTGCAACCTAGCCCCTTAATGGGGCAAAAGTTGGTGTTTGTGAAGGAAACAGGGATATTACAAGAGCTGCTGGGCAAACCAGCATGGCCCAGGGTGCCCAAAGGGTGGCTGACACCAAGCCAGGTTAGTCTAACTCTCCACTTCACTGGGAGCTCAACACAGTGGTTTGCACTTAACTAAGTTTTCCCTAACTGTAGGGACTTCCTCCACAAATGCTGTTGATGTTTAGCTGTCAGCTTAGAACTGCATGTCTTATTCCAGAATATACGGTATTTTATTTTACTACAGTGCTAAAGAACAAAAATTGCCAAAGACTTTTTAACATTCAGTGCTCTCCACGGTTCCCATGGGCATCAATGTACAGCTCGTACTTTTGGGATAATAACCAGAGACATATGTTGAAGTATTTGCAGTTGCCATTTCTGTGGTCAATGAATCAGACTAATTCTAGCCCAGAAGATAACCTCCTGTGGGTGTCTGAGTGGCATTCATGTGCTTCTGCTTTGCTCTTCCTGTTTTCAGACTTTGTTTAGTCTGAAAATTATGTCAGTTTTAAAGTTGGTGAAAGGCTTAGCTGACAGCCCTCTGAAAGACAATCTGTTCAACCCCAAAGGAACCATAATACAGAAACAAGGGAAGAGCCACTTGGACTTCTCCCTTTGCTGTTGCAGAAGGATGCTGATGGCACACAAGGTAAGTGCAATTTAGACCACCCATCTCATTCAGTGGCCTTGTTAAAGATGCTCCTGCCATTAGCAGCAGGTGCCAGATGTGCTGGTAGCTTATGGTGCGGACTTTGGGGATGTTAATAGTTATTGAGGCAATACTTTCCTTTGTTTCAAATACTCAAGACAGCTGTCTTTAAAAGGCATTTTGTCAGCATGCAGATATGCTTGGTCTGGTTCAGCTGCAGGATGGAAGGAAGAAACTGAGATCTGAGTGGTTTGCTCCATACCTTCCCTTCCCCACCTGCCTGCTTTCTGGTTTTGAGACTTGGCACAAAAAGGCATCAGGGCCCATGCTGCTCCCATATCAGTCATTTTAATTGACAAAGAAAGGCAACAGGGCCTTTAGTTAGACACCTAGCTGGCAGCAGCAGGAGAAAGCATCTGTAAACCGGTCCCTGCAGCATGAGACACCCACCTTCCAGTTCAGCTTCTAGGCATGCTCTTTTATGCTTGACTGCTTTTTCCACTTGCATTTTTGCTTCCTTCTCATTTCATCTGACTGCTGCATACCCAGTTTTTATTTTTTCCTACTAATAGCTATTGTACCTCAATTGAGTTGTTTGGTTTATTTTATACTACAGATGAATTCCCAACATTGTAAGGAGAACAAGTTCATGAAAGAAACCTGGCTTTTACCAGCCATGATGCTGTTCACTTTACATACATGTAAATTTTCCCCTGCTGTTTGTTTAGTCTGTCTAGACTTAACTTTTCAGAGACGTTTTGCTTTAATCTGTACTTGTGCAACAGCTCCCCGTATATGAGGTCCAGCATTAGCTGGGTTCCCCAGGTTCATAACAGTAGTAATTAATGGAACTAACTCACACTAAGTAGATTCCTTCAGAACTTTCCTTGAATAATGGCGGAAAGTTGAGCCCTTCACCTGTAAATGAAACGAGTCACTAATGAAGCGATACAAGCCTTAAGCTGAGCCTTATGAGAGTCCAGTATTTCAGATCTGGAATCCTGCTCCTTATTCTAAGTCTCCCTGCACACAGGTGGAGATAAAAGCATGCAATCTTTCACATAACTTAAATGCTTTTAATGCAGAGGCATGTATAAATATTTTCTCCCTCCAGACTACCAGCAGAAGAGGGCACTTTGAAGCCATCTTTGGAAGTTTTATGAGAATGTTGCCCCTATTAAGAGATACTGGCCACAGAAAGCAGTGCCATGACATCCTACACCTTCCCCAGGGCATGGTCTCTCCTCATTCTTTCTATGACTGGATGTTCGGATACTTGCCAGCTTTTCACAGTTTTTTCAGTTAAGCAGTTGAAGACTTGCACATGTAAGGCACATAATACAGGGAAAAACTTCTCAGGCTAAAGCCTGAGACAGCTGAGAGAAGAAACTGTAAGTAACTTTGCAGTTTTCCCGTTACTTATAGGCAGATGTGGTTGATGCCCCAGTTCACTATGTGTACGAAATAGGAAATTGTTGCTAACTCTTCAGCTCTGTGATACCTAATAAAATACAAGAAGAAACAGCAAGGCCTGTTCCTCCACTCTAGTTCCTTCTAGTCCTATCTGTATTCTTTTTTTTTTTTTTGGTAACAAATCCCCAAAATATTACTAGATCTCCTTCTATGTCCTGCTGCCTTGGGAAGCTCTCTGAGGGGGCACAAGCGAAGCAGTTTATCACATAAAAAACAGTGAAGCAGTCTCAAAGAGATCCTAACAATGACCTAATGAAAAGCCATAGCCCAGCTCTGAAGGTAAAGCTGGACTGGGAGCACTTCCTTTAGTACTTAAGGACTCTGCTAGCACAGGTCATTCTAAATTTCAAGCCCATGTAATGTTTTCAGTACATTACAGCACAAATGGAAGTTGTTTGCTTCATACACTGACTGCATGCTGACATGCACTAGGATTTGCAAGTCCAAGACAAAATGTTCTTCAGCAATTCAAGTTGATGCTTTTGAAGTTGTGCAGGTAAGAAGATGGTCACATCACTCAAGTACTGCACAAGTATTGCCTGTGTTTAACAGCTTTGAGAGTGCTGCTAGTTATCTAATGAATGTGTGAACTGCTACAAAATGCTTACTGACTGCAGTAAGAGATCTAAAGATGCTTTTGGTCACCATGGCACAAACTCTGTGTGCAGAGCAGGGTTGGTGGCTGTGCTGTAGGGTAAGCTAATCTGAAGCATTAAAAACTGCCCAAGAATCACCACGGGTATCAAGATTTATTCAACCCCTCCGGCAGCCCTTCACAAGATGTATTTAAGGCTGTGTTGCTCTCACATTAGAAGAAACCTACTCACATGAAACTAAAGTTCATTAGTTAATGAAGAAAATATTAAATTGTTTTTGCTGTAAGAGTAGTATGTTACAGAAAAGATTTGTTTCATTTCATCATAAGGTCAGGCTTCCTGGAGTGGCTGGATAGATTTGGATTCTAATATTACAATCAGATTGCACTTCTCATTAACTCCTTGAGTTTGCTTTCTTGATTTATTTTTAATTATGGACTGATTAGACAGGGTCAGATTTCACCAAGTGATGTTCACTTTGGACTTCTGCAAGGTTTGTAATTCCTCCAGTTTCTGTGAGATGTTCAGTCAACAAGGGATGTTAGCACAACAGGCAAATGAAGGGGAATGATCGTATTCTAGTATATGTGTCAGTGTTTACATTTCTTTTTCCACGGCGTCAAGAGAATGAGAACATTTCAGATGAGAAGGATGAATTCCCTAACTATCAACTTCTCCCAGTACAATTTTTATAACTGGCACCCACATGAATATCGTAGAGGACTGAAATAGTATTTGTGCATGTGGCAGGCAGCACACATGAACATTCGGACACCACTTGCTTCTTCATGTCCCCCACAACTATTAAATTTCTGCAGTGTGGGCCATGTCTGTATGCACATTACTGTAAGAGAACCAATATTGACTTCAAAGCAAATAAGATCCAGGCCCAATAAACTCAGAATAAAAAAAGAAACAGAGGGAAAGCAAGTATGGTCACAAAACAGTGAAAAGTTGTATATACAAATACTCTATATAGAAGATACTGTAAGAACTAGAATATTCATCTCTATAGAAAAGCAAAGCCCCTCTATTTACATGATATAACTTTGCTCTTCTGTGGTTCTTCTCTTAACATTTCCATCCATTTGCCAGCTTCTCATACAATTCAACTTAACATCTGTACAACATAGTTACCATCAACACCCAATATTCAGGTACCCTCGACTTCAGTAAGGGCATACCCTTGCTAAGATTAACTTCCAAATACTGCCTGTATTGTCAGTATTTTGCTGTGTTTGACTATGAACTTGCCAGTACTGATTAGCAAGTATTGGCAGGAAGAGATACAGGGAATGTTTTGGGTTTTTTTAAGAGATACAGATGGAAAAGAGAGGCAGACAACATGTTTTTTAATGATCAAGTTTAGATACCAGAATGAGAACACAATATTGTAATTTACATAAGAACAAATACCCAATTTATTTGTCTCAATTTATGGGCAAAGTGATTTTCCCCCCCAGATTAGAAATGTTTATGTAGTTCTGGAAAATCCTCATCAGTCCAAGCACAGAAAACCAGATTAGGAAGACAGATTATAAACAGCAGTAAAGCAGCCCATCTTGTTTCATTATGCAAGCCAAATGAAACACAGAAATTAAACTAAGAGCGGGAAAACAACTAAGACTTAAAACTGTGTTGGGAATACTCCAAAGACTCATTAACAGATGAAAAAGTATGATTATCTTATTAGGAGTACTACCACCCATACAGAACCTCTGATCAAAACAATAATTAAACCACCAATAACAATCTCCCTGCATCATTAAATACTTTTGTACAAATAAATTAACTGCCAGCCAGAAGCATCAAATGGAAATAATTTACCTCAACCAACTAATAAGTCCAAATACTTAGAAAGCCTCTCACTTTCTTACCTGGGAACGTGCTATCATGCTTCTTCCAAAAAAGGCTTTTAAATAAATGATCTTGACAGCATCCCTATAAATTTCTGTATTTACACCACCACTGATAAATCAATGAACCATGTGGCTTGAGATAACAACCTGTCCCTTTGCCAGTGGTGAAAACTGATTCTCTTCCAACTAACACATGCAGCTGGGCAGGAATATTTATTTCTGAGCAAAGTAAATGGACACTCAAGTGCAATTGTTGATATGCAGAATCTGGCAACAAATCAATATTGACTTTAAATAACCAATTTATGCCATTACTTTTTAATACCTATGAATCTTGTTAAAATCCCATAGCATGCCGTCCTGAAGCAGCAAAGCCTGCTTAATTTCTTTTGGTTTGTGGGTTTATCGAATCTGAGGCTTTAAGAATCCTGTTATTGGTGAGTGTCAGTTTCTAGCTTTTCTTTTTTTTATTGGCTTCCTTTGAAATATTTCCTGAGCTCTTAAATCTTCACTTCAATTTGATTTTTTTTCTTGTGTCCGAGAAAAGTGCAGGTCTGAAGCTGGCATGTGTGTATTACTGCCTTGACTCTACAGAAGCAGCAATATTATTCGGGTTTCAGGGGCATAGATTAAAGCAGGTATACTGAGCCTTTATTTATGTTCCTTTAAGCAATCTAAGGAAGTGTAAGTATATTAGCTGATTTGCCAGGTCATGCAAAACTGCATTCTTGAGTGACATAAATAGCAGTGTTCATGTATGTATCATCCTGTAGCCTAACTATCAAAAATCTAAGATCCAGATTAAGAAAAATGCCTAGATTCCTGAGGTCAGAATCAAAATTTAGATACAGAAATATGATGCAGAAACCAGGTGTTGAAATTCCTATAAAGTAAAACCCAACCTTTTCAGATGCACTTCCAGGAATGGGTCAGGGCTCAGATACATTAGCAAAGCAGCACTTGTAGGGAACTTCATCCATTATAGCCCATGCTGTACCTATTTAAGAGAAAGCAAAGTAATACAGTCTCAGAGGTGCGTTACTCTGGAAGCTTTTACTAGCAGAAAGCTCAAAAGAGTGTAAAATTACTGGTTTGAAGTAGATTAGAACTGAGGAGCCTTATGTTAGCATGACAACTTAATATGCATTTTTAGGAGCACCTCACAAGACAAGTTCAGCCTGCTCATGGAAGTGAGGAGACAGAAAAACCCATTGGAAGAACCACGGAGAAAAAGAACTTTGTTTTCTAATGTGCTAGACTCTACACCTTCTTTGACTAGCTACTGTTTCAGCCTTGGTTTGTGAATATATTAAGCACTGAACAGGTTTACATGTTTATTCATTTTCTCCCTTAATTTAACAGGAAGTTGTACAACAAATCTGACTGTACTGCTGCAGGGAAAAATACAGGCTGCATCCCACCATAAATGCAGGGATCAGCACAGCCACAAGCATCTGCATCGTATCTGGGTTCTTTAAGAAATACCACCTAATTTTTTGAGCACTTGTAATGTGCATAATACAGTGAGAATCAGACCTCATACTTACTGGTGTAACACAATTATTGCTACACTGTCAGAAAGCAGGCTAGTCCCTTGAAGTGTCACTGAACAGTTAACTATTTTGGGGCTTATTTTGTCTTCTTGTGTGTCATCCATTAGGAACTATCTCTGGAGAGAGGATAGTAAACCAGAAGGACCAGTCTGATCCATTCTAACAAACCCAATATTCCTAAATCATGCTCTTTAGTTTCCCAAATTAACTTACCTCATGGTTTCCCCTTTGTGCCTGGGAAGATTTATTGTTTTTATTCAACCTGAAAATCTGCTGGCATTAGATATATTAGGATACCCACAGGTGGTTCTTTTGTCATCCTATCACTGCAGTGGGAAGATAGCAAAATAAATCAATAAAAACAATGTCTTGGTTGATGCTTGGGGAAACCAATCTGTGGTTGAATATATAGCTCAGCAACAGACTGCCCTGTGTGCAGACAGCACTAGGTACCATGGCTTCCACTCACTGGAGATTTCAAATAAGGATTCCAGTTTTTATTTAGCTTTTTCCCACCACTCAGGTTTCTATCCAATTCTGTGTCCTTTCTAAAATAATGGTTTCTTATGGTTTTTTTTTTTCTATTTTTTTCCCCCAGATATATGCTAGAGTGAGGGTTATTTTTCCACAAGGTCATGTTTTCTTTCTTTGACTTGAACACAACATTTGCAGCAAAAGCCTAATATAAAGCTGGTTTTCAGTTTCCACTATCCAATGCTTGTTTTCAAAGACTATGCAAATCATGCCAGTGCTGCCTTCTGCATTTCCTCCATTTTATTTTCTATTGAGACAGAATGTGAAGAGCTGCAGTCTATTTAGAAGATCATGGTTGTTGCAGCGGAAAACCAAAGCTGTTTCCAAAAGAGAAATTTCTTAGAATCGGTGTATATTCTTCTGCTTATAATAGAAACAAGTGTGAGCATTCTGAGTCTTTAGTTATCCTCCCAGGTCTGAGAAGATCTAAGGAGAAGCGGAGTGGGCATGGAAAGAAAAGCAGTTGATTAGTAAATCCATTTATTTGTGCCCTGTTAAGGAAGCAGAGCAGAGATTGCTGGAGTGAAGCAAAACATAAGAGAAACAAGTGGCAATTTACCCTGTAGCTGCATTCTCCAGATTATTTTTCCCTAGGCACACAGTGGACATTAGCAGGCACAGGCACGGCCAGCCAGCTCCTGCAAAGAACAGTCTCTAGTTGAAGTTGGTACCCTGAGAACCACAAAACTCCAGGATACACAGGGTAAGTTGTTGCTGCCCCCCTGCTTGTATGGGGGAGGCATTCCCCACCATGTACAAGAACCATGGAACATGCCTTACACAGACATACGTATATATTGCCTTGGATTACATGTATCTTCTGGACTCTAGACTAACTGGCCAGAGGAACATTACCTAGAAGCTGAGCTAACCCAGGAAGGAATGAAGCAATGTCTGTCAGGATCTAGCTATCTCTGTGCCCTCAGAAGAAGGGTGTTTTGTACTATTCTTGTCAAGTCAACATTGATTTCGTACTTGAAGCTACTGATAACTCAAAACTGATAAAGCCATAACTTAAACCATTTAACAACGGAAGCCACTGAAGGACCTCCACTGGGAAGCACAGGCTTGGTTTCTTGGTATCCTGTTGCGGGAAGACTGGCACTCTGTGTGTGTGTGTGTGTGTTGCAGATCTGGTTGATAAATTTCTGGTTCGGTCTTGAATACAGTGTGCAAATGCAATCCAAAAAGTGAAATACATAAGGAACAAGCAAAGGCTGTTTTCTACAAGCTGCTATGCTTACTCTATGAAGTATTTTTCACCTTGTCAGTCAAATATAGGAGGTATTCACTGGAGGTAGTTACACAATAGAAAGGGCATCCTGTTTTCCAGAGTTCTAAGGTTTAAATGCCCCTTACTGCAGAGCCAGGTGCCCCTTTGTGCTACTGTTACAGAAGTGAAGCTCTGCATCTCACTGTCAAGGAGAGCATTTGTTAATTGTTTCCAGAAAAACCTAGAGTGAATAAACACTTAGCTAAATAGCTAAAACATGCATAAGGTGCCCTACACGATTTTCAGCGCTATCAGCTGCAGCACAAGATGCTCGTGTAGCGAGAACAGTCATGCCAGATGTTAGATATGAACCTGCTTGTTTCCATTGCATTTCCACTGTGGTAGGGTTGTTTTAACTCTGTGACAATAGTGCAGAGACCTTGCTGTGGCAGTAAATGCCTCCCTACGCCATAGCATATCTGAGACCCCTCCAGGACCAGAGCTTTTGTGCTTTGTTTGCATCCAACGTGAATGGTCAGGAAGCCTTACAGTGGGAGTAGGAGCCAAGATTTGGTCACCTTATTTATGAGAAACAGAGTCAATGTAATTATGCAATTACTGTTGTGAAGTAATAATAATAAAAAAAAAATTTAAACATTCACAGTTTGCTGCAGCAAGAAAGCGTGTGGGGGTTTGATCACCAAAATTGCTGATTTAAGAGTTTCCTTTGCTCTTTCATGGTCCCCTGTATAGTCCGATATTTATTTTATTTTTTTTTAGGTTCAAAAACTGGGCAGCAGAGGGTGCCAAACTCCCAAGAGGGAGCGCGCTCAGGCCCGCTGAGCTCTCATGCATCACCTTAATTCTCCGGCGTTGATAGCTCTACTCCAGCACGAGTGGTCAGGCCACATCGAGACACTTCAGAGCCGCGTGTTCCATCTGCGCTGATAGCTGTACTGGAGTGTATTATCTCATTTGGTTGTGTCAGCACTTCCATTACAGTTTATAACCTCTTACTTTGTGGATCAATCTAGGCTATTGCAAGCCAAGTTATTTTCTCTCTGATGTGCAATTGGCACTCAATGTTATCTCAGGAATCTGAAGCCATGTTTTGTTATCAGGATGTTGCAGAGACGACTCACGAAATTAAAAGCAAGCACTTGATCATACAGAGCTGAGCATAAACCCTCCCCCACCTTTAACATGTGGTACAAATATGACACAGACATTGATGAACTAAATCTGTTTAACTTAACATCATTTGTATGCAGCTTTTTACTTTGGACAAAGAAACATGAGATTAAAACATCGACAGCTCTGAAATCCCATTCTCATCCTACAGTGAATTATGAAATGATGCAGTATTGCATTAGCAGGCATTTCTTCCTGTTCTAATAAAAAGATACACATTCTACATTTTCAGCAAACACTACTCATGGGAATGAGATGGAAATTGGTCCTTGAGTAGTGACTAGTTACAATAGCTTCTAAAAGAGCCTACAAATTATTCTGATTGTATTAAGGAGCCAAATCCCAAAGACTCTATTGTGTTCAGATTCTTGGTCTTTGCTGGAGTCAAAAACTGCTGCACTTGGTCCAAAGAGCATTTGTTTCTCTTCTATTTCTTGCCAGTTCCTGTCCTGAGGATGAGCATTGTCAGATGGCCAATTTTACTGTTCACGTACCTGATACGTGTAATCACTGGCCCATTATTTCTACACAGGAATGGGATCCATCATTCCTAATTGAAAATTTTGCAGATAACAATTGATAATTTGTAAACAGTTATTCACTTTGAATGAGTTATGTAGGCTCTGTTTACTTAATCTAGCTATTTGTCAGCTTTATCAGTCACTTATCAACAGAAGCAGAAAGCAGGCCACATATTACCCATCCATCATCCCTTCTTGTCTCTGGAACACGGGCAATATATATTGCACATGCCATAGCACTGGTGAAATAGATCATAATATAACATTGCCAGCAGAGCTAAGTATAATAGTTACTTTCTCAATGCCAAAAAGTGGTAGGGCACTTCACAGCAGTGGTAATGCTTTCATTCAGTCCCAACGCTTAGGTCTAACAATTTCAGTTGTTGCAAATACGTGGCTGTTGCTGGCAGGTAGGACAGGAGGTGGTGCAACCGGTTCCAGGCTGGGCTGGGAACACTGGGTGCCCCTGTACAGTAATGGGGGAGACGTTTTCTGAACCGGGAAAAGTCAGTGCAGGGAAGAAGACACAGCTAAGGAGGCCCTGCGGTCCCTCAGAGTACAGGGAAGTATAATCTTTGATATTTTGTGTAGCAGCATATGATACTGAACTCAATTTGTGTAGAAAATAATCATTCTGAAGGCATGCTGTCACAAAAGTGACCTGCAATTGCTTGCTATACGAGTAGTGTGATGCCCTTGGCCTGTAGCCAGCAGTACTCAGGGCTGTACTCCCCTCAGGGGAGCAAAACCTGGTAACTTTTACATCTCAATTAAATTAAGCAAACTGAAACACCAGCACCATCTCACCTTTCCAGGCCTCACTAATCTAGTTAGTGCTCCAAGCTGAAGGGAAGCGCTTTGACCAAAACGTGACATTCGCCTCGACTACGTGGCCTCAGCAGCGGCGTCTCCCTGCAAACAGCTCCTCTGGGCGTCTGGCTGCCCGGCAGGGGAGTCAGTTACCCCCTGCCCTCTGCCAAGCGTAGGCAGCTGCCTGAAGGCTGTGCTGAGGAGAAGGTTCTGGAAAGGGACAGGTTCCGCTTCCAGAAGGTGCCAACGGACACACCTGAGGCTTCCACGGCCAAGATGGCCGCCTCCTGTTACCTCACCTGCTAACTGTGCTCATGCCTCCCCTCACGTTTTCCCTCATACTGGTTTTACCACATGGATGGGCATCCCTCGCCCCTCTTCTCTACCTCATACTTAACCCTACACATTTCTTTCTGCCTCTCAAATGTCCCCCCTTGCCTTCCCCACAGCCTCACTGCTGGTGGGGCCTGGCCGGGGCTGCATCCAGCCCAGAAACTCAGTGCAGGTGCTTCTGTCATGGTTTCAATCAAAACAAAATTATCGGGCACCTTATCAAAAAAGCCTTACTGGAAAAAACAAGGTTAGAAAATCACCGGCTCTGCCCTTATCCAGCACTAAATAGTTCACTGCTAAAAAAAAAAAAAAAAAGACACACACCACCAGCACTATGCAAAACAAGGGCATGGGGCTCAGTACACAAATTTGAGTAAAACACTAGAAAAAAAGCCTCATCACTCTGTGACCTTCTAAATAAAGTCTGGCAGGAAGAAGACGACTTAGAAGAGCTTTAAAAAACTACGACCTTTCTACTAGCTCTTTAACAGGGAAGGTGGAAAGCTGTTGTAAGGATTTCACATGTGCTATGGCATGATAACATTTTTGCTTGAAAAAAACCATGGAAACATATTTTAAAAGTTATTATTTTGTAGTTCCGCCAAACTTGCCATTACCTATCAGTTAAATATTTGCTGCTTATTTCCCCCCAAAATGTTCCTTGGTTTCTTCCTTTGACTTGGGGAGGATAGTTGTGTGGATTACTACTATGATTAGCAGTTTTCTTTCCAAGGGAAAACTTTTGTTATTTTTTAATCCAAGAATCCATATGCCCCTTGTGAGCTGGAAAAATAAAAGCTTATAAATAACTTAATAGTGTCTTCAAATTTAGGTAAGTCACTCAAAAATGAGCTAGCGATACTACAGAAGCTGACAAGTTAAATTGTCTCTGTGGGTCTTTCACCAGTAGCCCCACAGTGAATTAGGAAAGGGGGGGTCCTGCAAATCTCACTCGGGTGTGTGGCTCCCAGGAACCCTACTTTGGGTAGCCAGAACCTCCTAAAACTGATGCTCTTCAGGACACTGCCACAGGGAACGTGGAACAACATTAAAAATCAGTTGATGTGGCCATGCAGTCACTGATCCTTAGCTCAGTTCAGACACTAGTATATTCTGCAGTGTAGATGAGCCCTTTGGAGAGCTTAATATGTTAAGAGAATCCATTACTTTTTGCTGATTTATTTTATAATGGCTCATTTACATGCACTAAGAAACGGTATTTTTATACTAGTAGAAAGGCACAGATTGCCTCTTTGCAGTCACACAGATTTTCAATTTTAGACAAGATCTTTAAAAAAATTGACAGTATTATGAAGTTCCAAGAAGCTTTTCAAAGTCACTTAGGTTTCTAAAATCTATTACGGTTATTTTTTCCTTCGTATTCCAAAGGTTATATTGTTGGACTCATGGTACTAATGAATCCTGTTGTATATGTTGAGCAATATGAAAAATAGGGTACTAATGTTTTAAAGTCTCTAAAACATTTCTCAAATTGACTGTAAAATGTGGCATTTCTACAATACACGATTGTTTGGCAGGATATAAAAGCTTACTGGTTCTCATTTGTGTGATTTGCATAACTTGTTCATGGCATCATTTGTAAATATTATGCCCATCCCAAGCTGCCGCTGATAAAAGAATAAGATTGCTTTTGCCAAAGCACATCATACTAGAGCAGAGAAAAAACCTTCCTGTCTAAAAAAAGTGAAGCTATACAAAGCGAGTTAAAATTTTATACTGCACTAAACTCAGGAAATCACTCTTGATGACTGTTAGAGAACATAAAAGTGAAAAAAAAAATATTATTTCCTTTTACTGTGCCAAGTGGTTCTACGAGGACTGGACAAGCCAAGGAGCAGTGGCTATCCCTGAGGAGCCATTTGCTGTGAGCGTGCTTCATACCAGCACCCAGAAAGTCCCTTTGCCCGTGCAGCAGAGAAGACAGGCTGGGCTAAGAAGGGTTTTTCTGACTCCCTAGGCTGGCGGCCGATTAAGATGTAGCCAGCAATTCTGTTTCACGCAGACAGATGACAATTCAGTTTGCTCACTGACCTGTGTTGACTCTTTGGTACTAACAAAGCCAAAACACTGCTACAAATCTATCTCACCCAAAGAGACTGAATACAGAGGAAAAGCTCATTTACTTAGCAAGGTGGGGCAACTTCCATATAACCATTTTAGAGTCTGATTTAATATTCATGACTATCCTAGAAGGTGGCAATTTTGACTCGTGCTACAGAGTTCACTGGCCTGTGCTTGCTTAGGAAAGGTCCTCCAAGGGATGCTGCATTTCTTAGGGAAAGAGGCTGTGGTGTACATGATGCTTTCCGTCTTTGCAGGTTCTCTCACTGTCACCAAATAGATGGATGTCTGGAAAGCATGAGTGTTTGTTTCCTTTCACAGTCAAGAATATGCCATTGTGGCTGCTTTCATGACCTCCCTGATTGAAAAGCTCAAATGAAGATTTTTGTCTCTATAGTTAGAGTGTTTAGTGGGAAGGAAGAAGAGTAACTAGGATGCAGAGTGTAACTACGTCTGACTCTTTTCTTAGAGTTTCAATCTCACTGCATTAGCAGCTGTGCCAACATCCTTGTGGTAATTTTTATGCAAGCAGTTGCACTGGCTGTTGTAAACTTTTAGGAAATATGCCAGGCACTGAGAGATGCCAATATCTCTAGATGTGAAGGTAATACTTTAATAAGGTACCATTTATACATGATGTGCAGCAGAGCTCTGAAGTTACCAGCATGCTGCTGGGCAGGGAGGGTAATATAATGCTCAGTTCCACTAAACCTGACAGCTGGCTTAACTAAAGCGTTTGTCTCCTCCGCAAGGACTGCAACAGAACAAATATCTCAAAAAGGTGCTGTGACTTCTTAAATCAGTGAAATTTAATGGCTTGATTTGGATAGTGCTTTTCCTTCTCACCTTGCATTTTTTTACTTCTTAAATTTAGCAAACTACAAATGAATGGCTTTTTTCAATCAGACCTTAAACTAGAGGGAAAAAAATTGTAATTCAGCAGCCAAGGCAAAGGAATTCCCAGAGAAAGCACTTGGCATTATTTCCTGTGGTGAATCTTTGCCTGCTGGGTTGAATTTGGGAAAAGAGGCAGAAAAGAAAGTTAGAATTTGCTTTCATCATGAAAGATGGAAAAAAAAGGGTAGGTGACTAATTACATCTATAAGGTATACATATTCTGTTCCTTTAGTGTATAGATGCCAGTAACAACCTCAGATGTAGGAATATTTTTAAAGTACAATGTTGGCACTTTAGTAGATACAGAAAAAGAAAAGAATTATAGATTTTATTCTTCCCATTTCAATTGCAATGAGATTAAAATAAGCTTCCAAGCCATTAAAAAGACAGTATTTTGCCAAAGTAAGATTGAAAATACATCTAGGAACATAATACTGGATATACCTTTCTGATTTGCTACAAAACAAGATTAACTCAGGTAATGAATTTATACTGATCAGTGGAGTTCAAAGCCACGGATTTTTGAAAGTAGATCTGACTATCTGGGCAGTAAAACTTGGAAGTACGGAAAGAAAAAAAATCTTATTTTTAAAAAATTTTCCTAATCAATTATGCTACATTTGAGGATAGAAGGTGTGATTAGTTTTTCAGCCTGGTTCTTGGAGCTCTGTATGGGTGATTTTTAGGCCATATTACAAGATTTAGTTGTTTCTGCTACAGTAACAAGCAAAGCTTTTCTTTAAAAGCTGAGGAGAAGATGAGGTTTGGGTTGTGAAAGTATGAAATAAGGAAAGATAAGGATTTGTGGTTTAGAGTGTGCAAATACCATTTCAATATCTGTACATTTACCCACTATAAAATCTGCACTACAGTAGGGCAGGAAAATGCTTCCCTCTGCAGAAATATTTGAGACTAGAGAACATTTTTGCCCCAATCTGCATTAGGAATAGCACAGATTCTTCCAAAATAGTCTACACAAAATCAGATCATAAAAGACTGGTGTCTCTCCTGCAGCCACAACATGATTAGAACATATTTTTTGTGCAAAAAATCTGAATTCAAGTTCCTGATCTGCTGATCTTAAAGACAAAATTGAACCCAAGGCTTTTACCTTAAATACCAGCAGATGGTTACTCAGGAGGCTGACCCAGCTCTCTAGGTGTAATCAGAATTGGATCCAAGAAATTACTCTTAAAAACCTGTACCTTCCCACACACTTTGCTTGATGAGTCCACATGCTTAATGAAAAGCAGGGTATAAAAATGCTTCTTAATAACTTTTCTCTGGATTACACAAATGCATTACTTCATGATCCCTACTTAATTACTGCTATATATGCATATCAGCACTGGCTCTAGAAAACTCACCAAACAGAATTTAAAAAAAAAAAAAAAAAAAGTGAATACTTAGCATTTGGCATGTCCAGAATCTATACTAGCTGAGGGAATAAGCCAGCCAAAGCATCACTTTTGTTAAGTGATGTCGAGTAAAATCAAGCAACAGAAAACCATGGAACAGTGCTATAGCATTGTCTGTACCATGCATTTCTGAACTGTGAAATAGCTCAACAAGACACAAAAGGTTGCTGCTGGTGCACACCAACAGCCGTACAGAACAGCAGTGATCCCAAGCATGATTATTTTCCAAAGGACATTTTCTGTGTGCTGGAGCTAGCCCAGCAGATAGCTTCTCCTTCACAGTTTGAGCAACAATGTTGGAATCAGTCCTTCACCAAGCCTGGGAAGAGGACACAGCTGCAGAAAGGAGTACCAGCCTGAGCCTTCTCCAGCTCAGATAGCTACACCTTTCAGGAGAGCACTGAAACTTCTCACAGAGCCTCTGGAAAGAAAGTCCTAAGAGAACTAGTCACTGACAGTGAAGCCCCTGCATGTAATTGCATAGCCTGAGCTTACTGTGCTTTGACCACAACAAAATGCCATGATTGTTCACAAGGCTTTCCTGGAAACATGGCAAGATAAAAGCTAGTAAAACCAGATGAACCTGTTGGTGACCTAGTAAACAATTTGATGCAACAGAAACGAAGGGTCAACTATTCAATAAAAAGCAGAAAAAAATATGGAGCTGGAGCTCACAGTAGTTATCAGGTATTGCAGTGACATACAGACATGCCACAGAGAACAAATACATTACTCTCCACTCAGTTCCTTTCCAGAAATCCTTAGTCTAAATAGGCAGCTCAGAACCGATCCATGCCCAGAGATAAAGCATGCAGTTTGCTCATGGCTGCCATCCTTATTAAGTGACCATGACATGAAAACCAAGGCTGACCAGATGGAATGAATGGATGAGGTGATCGTGGCTCCAGCACAGAGCCACAGTCATTGTATTATAGAATAAAAATGGTTTAGGTTGGAAAACACCTTAAAGATCATCTAGTTCCACCCCCCCTGCCACGGGCAGGGACACCTTCCACTAGACCAGGCCTGTTTCTGAAAAAGATTCAAAGAACCTTGAGCCATTCATAAGGAAGAGGTGTGGACCTTTTATTTGACTAAATCTCCCTCTACAGCAAGGCTTAGGTAAAAAGGCAGCATCTGGAAATCAATAGATAGGACTAGCCGCAGGAGAAAGATAAACATAAATCGCACCTTCTGAAAGATAGTGTTGTGCATGTATTAATCCTCTTCCAGTATATAAATCCAGGAGCTGTTGTGATTATCCTGCTGAGCAAGGAAAACCAAAAAATGCGATGGCAGAAGACGCCCAAGAATCTACTAGGTGCTCCAATGAGGTTTTTTTTTAAGGAGTCTCTCACTTCAATCTCATTGTTTCTGAACGTAGGATGGGATCTAGTTATTTAAACACCACTGGCTAGAATAGAGCTCTAAATTAACGGGGGAGGAGAAGGAAGCACAGCATCACAGCTGCTGCTCTCCCATCTTAAATCAGCTGCAAACACTGCATTTCTGTAATGCTCATTGGTGCTCACTAACCTTTGGGTTGACTGAGGGACCAAATAAATTGGTGAGCTGTGCTGCAGATGAAAGGAGAGGGATTAATCCTTTGAGTGTGCCTAGAGTTCCCTGCAGGTCTGTCGTGACAGAGCAGCTCAAAGCCTTAGGCGTAACACTCTGTTGAAGAACAATACAACCCGGAATTTTTTTTGAATTTCCTTCTTATCCTCAAAATAGTTTGAAACCACAACAAAAGAAACTATAAGTTTGTGAAAACCAGGCTGGAATGTTTGATTTTCAGTACAGCAATATTTGCTACCCTGACAGTTATAACACTACAGGTTATATTTTTATTATATTTGATTTTTCTGTTTTTAAAGGACTGACCACAAAATAAACCTTGACATAGCCAAAATTGGATGGTACTAATGAAGCACCCAAAAGGACAACATGCTGTTCCTCTGTGTGAGCAGCAAATGATTGGTAATTAAATAGCTGTCAGTGGGGAGGTGCCTGATATATTTTTATTAACTTTTTGTGTATATTGCGTATATGCTCTGGAGTGACCAGCTAAGGTACGTTACATGGCATTTGAAGCTGAATTTCCTGAGGTGAAAACCTAGTAACCCGACAGAGCACAATATTATAAGTGCTTCAACCTGCTCACTTTCTCATGGTGGGTGCACAATTAATTTTTGATCTGGAGAGAGCTGACTGACATTTACAGGCATTGCAGACACCTGGTTTAGAGAAGGAATTTCTTTGTTTCTATGAAGTGCAATACACCATTCAGCTAATATCAGATAAATACAGTCTATAGAAAAGGTTGCAGCTGCTTAGCGGTCTGAGGATATTTTTTTTTTCCTTTTGATAGCAGAAAATGAATGTGCCTAGCACAAAAAGTTTTTTGCTTGGGGATTTTCTCAAGTGAGAGTGCTGTGTAGCACAAATGAGTTTTACAGATAAATACCATAATATTTGATGCTGAAGTCTATAGACTAGCTGAGTCCAATGTGAAGGATGTGCAGTTACGGACTGAACATTAAAAAAAATAAATAAATCTTGTATTTAAGTTTTGCTTTACTACTGCTTAGTAGAAAGCATAAAATGGGCCAAGAGAACAAAACAGGTGCACACTGTTTTGAAGACTTTAAGCTGTTAAGCAACCTGATTTCTAGGGAAAATTGCAGAAGACAGACAGACTGCCTTTTAAAGGAAAATTGCAAATATTAACGCAATAGCAAGTAAGCAGAGGTTTTGATGATTCGTGGAATATCCTTAACATGAAACCGTAAATCACGTTGCATTTAAAATAACATTTGATGTGTAAAGACTTGTGATCCCTATAGGAACACGACTGGATATATAAGTGAGGGTGACATGTACGTAATCCGTTTAACACTGTGGCAAGACCCGCAAGCTTTATTAGAAATGCCGAAGGGAATATTCAGCATTATGGTCCTTGAGACAAATGCTCTACCGATATCCTGCTTTTTCAACAAAAAGAAAAAAACCACAGTGCATTAAATTCAGGTTTTGTCAATACTTCTCTGAGGACTACCAAACTTGGTTTGTCATTTATTCTGAAATAGGACACAGTTTCCATTGGCATGATGGTTCTAATGGGTTGAAGGGGTGGCTTTCTTCAGGTCCTCCTGCAACTATGGCATCACTGGAGGGTGGCTGCTGCCTGCTGCTGTGAAAGGATTGCTCTCAAGGAGCGCAAGGGAGTGGACAGCCCTTTCAGGAAATACTTCATATGTTGTAGACAATACATTGACACCACACTGTGCAATTTAACAGTCTAATAGTTAAGTACCAAGCTGCCACATTTTCAACAAATCCTTGGAGAAATGTAGGAATACTATCAAACCTGCAGCCTTATCACTCCTTGGAAATTTTCTGATGTGCAGCAGAGCTGAGGGCATGTCTTATATTGAAAATAAGATCAGGCATTTCCTTTGTCTGACAGCCAACTGTGGTTAATGGGATTCTAATTTAATCAGAGTACAGAATGGGGCAGATGTAACACTGATAAATTATAACGGGGATCAACATGCAAGAGCAGTGCAGGTAGGAGTTGCCGTGGAGAGTGACAACTGCTGAAGAAACTACTAGTGTCCAAAAAGGATTTTGCATACAGCAGTGGGTCAGTCCCACAGCATACCAAATGGAAGCACACCTGGATTTTAAACTGCTGTGAATTTCCTTATGTATTGTACTCTGTCCAGCCCTACCTGAACATTCACATAATTTTTCAGAGCAGGCTGAGTTGTTTCAAACAGCACCACAAGTGCACCTATATTTAAAGCAGACTAAGCTGCAAACACACAGAAGACAGAAAATGGAGTGAGGAGACTACAGCTCATCCAAAACCTTGGTTTTTTGCTTCCCTGCTACAGTTTTCTCACTGAACATGAGTTACTCCTGCTTTCTAGGCTGGCTGTGTGGACATCTCCTTTCTGTGCCTCTGAAAGCAGCCTAAAGAGTTCCATAAGAGTTGCTCTACACCTTCCACTGTTTAATCCCTCTCCTAGAACTAATGCTTCAGGCAGACAACCAGGATAAACTGGAAGATCCTTGCCATGTCATTGGACCTCCTTGCCACGGGAGGCTGTAAATGCAAGTGTTTGGACAGATTAACGGAAGAAAACTCAGTCAAGGCTCTTCAAAACAGGCACTATTGCTGGTTTAGGAAATATTTATGCTGCAGATAACTGCAGACTGGGAGAGCGTTTTGAATACTATCATATGCTTGCCCTGTCTTTATGCTGTTCACCCGACATTTGCTATGGGCCAGAGACGGATTATCATAGTAGATGGGCCTTCTGCCTGACTCCATGCTTTATTATTTTCTGCAGTGATGGTAAATGTCCCTGTCCGAAGAACTCGGTGCTTTACAGTAAACATCTGGATCTATTTTCTTCGCAGTGATTATTAGCTGACTCAGCTGCATAAATTAACCTAGCCAAACAGCAAAGGCATGCTGAGTGCTGTGTGGGCACCTAAGAGGTTCAGTGCTGCTGGGATGTTCAGGGATGTCTAGTTGTTAGACTTTAGCAAGGCATATTTAATATATGTAAATAGGCTTTTTACAATGAGTAATGTTGCCAGATTTTCCAGATTGCTAGCACTGTCCTCCATTAAACTTGGAGGACAAATTCACAAAATACATTATTAGAGGAGGGAGCAGTAATGCTAGTGAGTAAATCTGGTGATGCTCTTAATCTTGGGAAACAGAGAACGGATATCCTTTCTTCTTAGCAAGGTCAAAGTTATATGTTGTCAAACTGCTAAAAATAGTCCATGGCATTGTTTTGTTTCAACAGATTTAGTAAGAATACACAGAACTAAGTAAAAACCCAAAGGACAATATCATAAGGGCTAAAAGAAAATATTCTAGACAACTAAAACTGGAATTATTTTACTTGCAGGATAATGCAAATGATCCAAGTCAGAATTAAAATTTCTCTTAAAAGAAATGTCTAAGTATTAAATATTGCAAAACCACTTACACTTAGATCTACCATGAAAAGAAGAAAACATTAACACTCTCATATCACTAATGTAATTTATTCTAATCTAGCAACAAAATCTTCAACCATCTTAAACGTGCTCTGTGACTTCACAGGGCAGAGTTAGATTTCTTTAGATGCCTGAGTTATGTATCTTAGAAGCCATCCTATATGGTCATTCCCCTTCAATTTCAAGTTGGTAAAAGATGAAAATGTAGAAGAAACTTTTCCACAGCACTGTAGATATTTGAATGGATGAAGCAGTTTCAGTTAGTAGTGTGTGAAGAAGGCAGTTCTAGAGAATTAATACTATGAGCATTAGCCAAAACAGATTTTGGATCTTCTCTCAACACTCCATTCATCTTGCTTAATCTATTTCATGTTTTATTCATGATTTTTTGAGTTCAATTATAATGCTTAACTAAATTGGTACGTTGCTAACAGACCTTTTAAAAATCCTCATGAACTCTTTTTCATGGTGGTGTGATGCAAAATGTTATTGAAAAATAGCAATTTTATAAACCTTGGGAAAGCTATTTAATAACTGCAGTAACACACTCAAATGTAATAACACACTCTATTGATTTGATTATCACCAAACACATTTCTTGGTCAGCTGAATGTGCCAGGCATAATGCACGCACTCAAAGGAACTTGGTGATTTCAGGGTACATTGTCTGAGGGCACTTTGTAACTTTGGAGGCTGTAACAGGACCAGTCAACTTCCGTAATTGCCACCCCGCGCAATCTTTTATGACTAACTTTAACAGGACAAATTTATAAGAGCACCAGAACTGCCTGCTGCAGTATATCTTCCACCACAAATAAATGATGGTCAACAGATTGCCTATAATTCAAGCTGGGCTAAATCAGGGTAGGGAATGCTATTTCTGGTTTCAGGCTCTCCCATCCTCACTTTTGGATTAGGATTCTGTGCAGTAGTTGAGTAGGCAAAGTATTGTGGGATGGCAGACCTGAAGCACCACCAAAGTAGTCCACAGTGCAGGAGTGCCCACTGAAACGTACCTTGACAGGCAGTTAACTCATTGCTGCTACAGAATAGGAGCCCAGAGTCCTGCCCTCTCCCCAGACAGCTGGTGAAAGACAAGGCCTTCAAGAAAGAACATGTTGATACAAGTCGCTTCATGGAAAGGAACCTCAAACTGAGTGTGAATCAAAACCTCTGCCTCACAAGTCCAAAGGCTGGTCTAGTTTCCCAAAGCAGATGTGTTCTTAACCCCATCGAACAAGGCATGCCAGGGCATGGGCTGGTCCCAAGGAGGGAGTTTGGCAGAGTCCTCAGAACAGACAGCTGTGTCAGCACACAGAATGATGGGCTTTGCCTTTATAACTACCAGTGAATAAAGAAATCATTGTATTCTGACAGATAGTGCCAGCTTAGTGCTCAGGAACAATCCAGATATTGGGATTTACTAGGAAAGGAACAGGGACATCCACAATGTGTCTGCATCTTGACAACCATGAGCTGTCCTGGTCACCATCCCTCTCTACTAGAAGTGGAAAGGACATGAAGATAGGCAATAATCACAGTTATGGAATGGATTCTGGTTGTTGAGTGACTGAATGAACTAGGACTGCTAACACTGAGAAAGATATAACTGAAGAGGATTTCTTTACCCAGTGCATAGTTAAGCTATGAAGCCTATTGCTTGGCTGTTGCAGATGCTAAATTGGATATGAGTTCAAACACAAGTAGGGAAATGAACAGGAAAAAAAACACTAAGCAAATAAACACATAGATACCACGTTTGACTCAGGAAAGGAGAAGTGCAGCTACCTGGGCACACAGAGAGAGTATTTCCAATGCTTCTGCATTCCTGTCATCTTCCCTATGGACCCTGATGTCAGTCTCCAATCACAACAGATACTGGCCTGGATGGGCTTTGTTTTACCTATTCTGGCTGGTTTTATGTTCTACCTGCAGCCTTTCTGCATAAAGCTCCACAATCACATGCTAAAATATGCCTTTACTCAGTTGCTTTACACCTGGGGAGTGGTAGAATAACCAACCACTAGGGAGGAAACATCCCTGCAGGAACTTCGGCTGTACATCAAAATGCAGATCATCTTCCCTGCTCAAAAACTTGACAACCGAGAGCAGTGCGAGGGGGCAATCTGGTGTGTGCACTGAGTCTCCCAGAAGCAGCCCAGCAGTGGCAAACACCTGCTGTACCTGGTGGAGACCAGCACTATAGCCCCTGACTGAGAGAAGCATGTTTGAGCCCAGGAGAGGAGAATGAGGTTCAGGAGGCTGTAGCATATGGGCTGGTGTTCTGAATCTCTCCTACCAATTTGTATAGCAAACCTGCAATTTCTGTGGTAGCCATGGAAACCAAGGTACTGGAGTACAATGAAACTCATGTATGAATGCCGTTGCCACCACTGAGCATGCATCACTCAGCATTTCTCGACAGTAAGGGCAAAAACAAGGATAGCTGTGTAATCACAGTTTGGTTGTGCCCACTGAAGTCTAGCTCAGACTGAACAGATACCAAACCACAGCAGCTCTTCTGCTCTGACCAGGGAGGAGGACGGTTGCTGGGATGCAAGACCAGTGTCAAGGAAGACAACCCTGTCCACTCCAGAAGAAAAACTAAAGAATGGATGGGAAGAAATGTTCCCTGGTGAGCTGTATGAAAAAGATCAAAATCTGCCACATTTTCTCTCCTGTCACATTGCTAGCAATCACGATGCCCATAAAAGTTTGCTTTCTGATGTTTTTTCAGACAGTGGACTACAGAAGCCAATGGAGTCATCTCATCTGGAGCGACAGGCAAAAAACATGCTCCTGCCAGTCAATTTTCTTTTGAAAGAAATGTCTAGAAGCTGGTGAAGGACTCTCATTCAATGTACAGCATAAAGCTGCGTAGAACTGCAAACTAGGAGGCTCATCCTGTAAAATATTAAAACTCTCCATTATTTCCCTCAGACAAGTTCTCTGTAGATTGCTAGCTTTTGTTTAACCACTACTATTCAGGCTAGTGTTATGCTTTTGCCCAGACACATCATGCGTGTCAGTTTTTGAGCGGGCTGTGCTGCATAAGGTTTTAAAATCGCATAAATCAGGTCAGAGTCTGGCCAAAGGATGCCCTTCCTTAGGATTTGTGGCAGACCTGAAAACGGAGATGTTAGTTTCTCAGGATGGTTTACGCTAAGAAACTTGAACTGTAAAACCTGGATAAGAATTTTGACAGGGAGCAAGCACTGGTAATCCTTCAAACAAGTTGGATTAAAGCAAACACACACCCCCACACTCCCCCCCCCGAACTGTATTGCTTAAATACTGAAAGGGACCACGTACAGTTAAGTGACAAAGTTACTTGAAACAGGGCAAAGCACAGAAGATTCCTTATAATCTGCAGCAGTCACTTGGCTTGCATCTATAGGAAAGCTGACACAAAAAGTTGTCTAACAGAGAGGTGATGCAGACTGAAATGCTGAGACTGGACTGTTTGAGCAGAGAGGTGAGCAGGCACCAACAGCGAGCCAGCTTGAGGGTCACACCAGCCCAGAGCAGACAGCTGTGCTCAGCACTCCCCACCTCACAGTCCACAGCCTGTGGCACCTTCTCTGAAACAGAACAATTAAGGTGTCTAATATTAAGAGGTTCTTAACATTCATCAGACTGAAGTAAGAGCTGACTGCTGTGGCAGGGATGCCAGGTCCTTGGCAGGGGAACCCATGCATCATAACTGTGTCTCCTAATTAGGGACTCCTGAGTTCACTTTTTTAATGGGCACAAGTGTTGTTACCTACTTAAATCCTAAAGAACTTAGCACTAAGGTGAAAGAAACTGCTATGTGCTGTTTTTTATCTTTTAAAAGGAAAGGTCTCTGCCACCGATGCCCTCCTGTAAAATCTAAATCCTGGAGTCTGGATGTGACATTTTTTCAAGCAGTGTCACTGCACTCCTTACCTGTTCTCTAGCTAGAATGTATTTCTATATTAACTGTACCTATACCGGGGCATGAGGTGAAGGCCTATCAGAACTGGTTCCATTTCATGCTTTTTTGTACTTTGGGTTCACTAGCTAGTTCACAGGTGCTTTATAGGATACCAGTCTCACCAGTTGCCTGATATCTGCAGCTTAAGAGTGCAGACATTGTCTAATTTAGGATGCCAGATTTCCAGACATGATAGCTCTATGACTGGATGGCCTCTCCAACCCAGCTGCACTAGCAAACCTAGCCAGAGGTAGCCTGGTGTGTTGGCTAGTGATGGGACCCTGACTGGAGATTAATTTAACAGGCTTACAGAAGTGGTAAATCTGGACATCAAGAGAGAAGGATAGATTACATGCACGACACCAAAGTATTTCATATGGGATCTCTAAGTCACAACAGACTCTTCCAAATGACTTTATTTCTGCCAACAGTTATATTCATAAACAATATGCAATTTTAGAATGAAGCCAAGGTTTAAGTTCATAAACAGAACTGAAACGTCATTTATCTTATAAATTCTGTTCACTTTACTTTTGCTTTTTTTCCTCTCGACACTCATTTAGCAAAGCTTTTACACCCTTGATTACAATACGCACAATATTTGGGGGTTGAAGATTGTCCTGTTTCCTCAGAAGCACTTTCTCCACCAGATCCTGATTACTGCCTGGCATTTCCAGAGACGTGTAATATTAAACAACTGCACAGATGAGCAAGACTTTGCCATAGGTCACAAAAAAATGACACTGAAATTGGATGAGCCAAACCCTCAGCTCTGCCAAAGGGACAAGGCTCTGCAGGAAAACCTACAGTAAATATTCACTGGCAGTTGAGGAAGAAAAATGGGCATTTAGTTCACTGGTTTAAGCAGAGATGCAGAGGCAAGAATCACAGGTTAATTCTGCTCTGAATTTCAAAGTCACAGAAGCAAAAGAGATCATGGATCCCTTGTTAATCTTCTCCTTTACAGCTAAAACGCTGTGTAGCTGTAGCAGGAGGTACGTGCTTATCGATATCCAGGTTAGACATTTTAAGGACTACTTGGAAGAGCAACAGTGGGAGGGAATTACATGAAAACAAGTTCCTAATTGCTGTTCCTTTTCTGGCTGAGGATCATGCAGTGCTCATGAGCAAATTAAAGTTAAGATTTTAGCAAATGCACAGCCCCATTGCAAGTGTCCCATAATTTCTAAAGTGAAATAAATAATTTCCAGTGAATAACTCAGTTGCATTCTGCCTATGAAGCCCGTACAGATCACTCTGTCCTCAAATTATTCCTGGTCAATTAAACTTCACAAGTTTGACTTTACAAGCTGTGAATATTTGAAATTTGAGCTGCTGCTCAGGGGTGATATTGATTCTCTTCTCTCCCTGGTTGAGTGCACAAGCTTGTCTATGAATGTGTATACTTAACAACTGAAAATTCATCTTCTACAAATACACAGGTGTAACTGAAATTTGTTTCCTTCATAAATTTTGGCTGCTAAAATTCAATTACTGAAGTTAGGGCTTAATTTGATTTTATTTTTGTATTACACAAGCACCTAGAGTCAAGTCCAGCCAAGGTTAAGGTACTCTAGGTACTACTGAAGCAGTCTGTATCTTGCAAATAAATGTCCTAGAGCTGCATAAACCTTTCAGAAATGGAAACACGTTTATACCCAAAAGAAGTTGCAGAATTTTGGGGTAGTTGCATTTCTTCACATATTTTGTGAAGAATATGGCTACTGAATAGTCACAGAAAGGTTTTGCATACCTTGGGAGACTAGTAAATTACAATACATGACACAAACTCTCTTCACAGAAGTCTGTTACGCAGTGTTCAATAGTAATTCAAGCCTCTGCTTAAGCAATCTCAGCCCTCAGAAATGAGAACAGTATTTTGTTATTTCAGGTAACCAATTAGGCATTTTAAATAGAAAAGATGAGCTCAAACGAACTGCAGCTGACCAAACTGGGTGTCTGTGATATTCAGTGAGTACTTTTGTAATGAGGCTACAAAAGTGAGAAGCAGATTAACTAATGAAAATAGGAAAAAAGCACATGTGGTATTAGCAGTACCTGGCTGCAGCATCAGGAGATCTCACAGCCTTGTAGCCAGCAGGCTGGACACACAGCACGTCAGGAAGGCACAGAGCTGGTACAAGTTCAGGTGAGCAGCTCAGCAGTGATTGCTTGCTTGCAGAGACTAAGACACACAGCTCTTGTTACATCTCTTGGACATGCTACCTCAGTTGAAGACAGCAGGCTTGCGGCATCTCTCCTGGATTTTCTGGGAGGACAGTCTCCCTCTGGGGACCAGGCACACTGTTTCAGGGTACAGATGCAGATGCAGCCAGGAGCTACGAGGACCATAGTGTGCCCTGCTGTCACTCCTGTTTTACCAGGACTGTAGCGTTTCTCAGGCTGGAAATTTGTGTGTTTGGAGCCAAAAATCTGCAAATGGTATTATGTACGACAGGAATGTAAGGTCTAGACCCTTGACATGTTCTCTTTGTTATACCCTGTACTTTCACTGCTCAGAGAGAAGCCACGTTTAGACTATTGCCATTCCCTGTGCCACTATCCAAACCATCCACTTCAGTTGGCTGACATGGTAAAGGCAGTGCTTAATTTCAGCTTTAGAAAGTTTTGGCTAATCTTTTCTTCAACCTAAGCCTCCTAATTTTGAAACATTTTCTCTAAACAAACAACTTCAGTCTTTGTAAACCCCACCTCATTTATTCAGAATTAAAGAGTTTCTGAGTTACTGAATGCAGCTGTTTCTGTCCTTAGCTTTCTAGTGGCCTCAGAAATTTGCCGCACAGGAGGGCTACTTAATGCAGATTCTTTATAAGCTTAAAAATGAGATTTTGAGCAGGAGAAATATTGAGTTTTGGACAAAGAGGTGCAAACATCACAGCAACTTTATTTGCACTGCTCTGGGACCACACGAATCCCCGGTGTAAAAGTTCTTTCTGCTTTATGTAGAAATGCATTTGGTTTAGCTTTCCTTCCCTTCTCTGGAAATTTCTTCTTTAAGTTATGTAAAGGCAACAGACTCCAAAGTACAATTAACAGTCACTTGTTATACATACATCATGCAGGAGCTAATCCAGACACACTGTAACATAGCCTCATGTTCCCTTCTGCGCTCCCTGGTTTTAAAGCTTCCACCGATATTGTCACACAGTCCTTGCGGCACACACCGTTTGCACCCACCGAGGTCACTAGTTCTTTAAAGCACTGCAACGAGTAGACTCCTTGGCTTTTCCTTGGTATTTTGAGTTATAACCAGGATTGGGCAGGACTTTCTTAGGTCGGATGGTCTCAGTAATCTCAGTAATACCCTCTGCCATAAGGGTACAACAAAACAGCTGGGAGACACTTCCTGGGAGCAAACCTGGAACCCTTCTGCTTCCACTTGAACCCTTGATGCTTTTATTAAACTCAGGAGAATCTCAGTGTGTTATGGTTGTCTTGTGTTGTCTCAGAAGAAAACCTCTCTCTGCAGTGAAGTAACATGAAAAAAAAAGCCGCTTATTTCTTACTTTCAGCTTATACTTTATTTCTTCCTAACGCCCATCCATGTTCTTTAGCCTGCCAAAAAATTTCTTGGCATCATCTTTCAGTCAGATGTTTATCACAGCTTCCCTGCCACAGTTTTTGGGCCTCATTTAGGTAGTGCACACATCCGAGCCCAAGACAGTCCCTGCAGAAGGGCAATCCTGACTCAGTTCTGATGCGCTGCTCTCCTCCTGCTTCTCAGTGCACAACTGATGTCGACCTGTCTTCATACAAGCCCTGCAATTTCACTCGCATCTGTTTTGATTAAATTCACCAGATAGCCAAAACTCTTCTGCCCTTTGAAAGTTATTGCCTCCCAATAACCTAATAAAAGAAACATCTGGAAACCTTTAGAAGTTTAGATATGTCCTATTTGATTTACTATATGAAGGGAAGAGGAACAAGACTGAAACAATATGGGAGATTAGAAACAAATACACGGTTCAAACTTGAGAACTGCAAAATGCTACTATTAACACTGTGTCTGAGCAGCTCCGGTGGCTCTAGGATAAATGAGATTAGTATAAATTTTGTATCCATTAGCCTCTTCTATCTCTTTTTCTCCAAACTACAGAGAACATCCCTGCTCAGCACACCCTCATCTATATACCAAAACTAAGCAGTGTCGTTACGGTACAAAATCATCCATGTGCATTGAATGCTACATTCAAATTTCTGAATGCTGGCCTCTGTAGTGATTAAGCAAAGCAAGTTTGTGGGACTGGCTGCTCCGTTATGGATGAGACACCAGCTCAGAAATGCTCACTACACTTGATCTTGAGGGTAGGGACTCCTGACAGCAAACAGAACTGCAAAGGAGATTTCTGGAGAAAAACACATTCTGGCACTGTTTGAGAACTGGATTAGAAAACACTAGACTGTACGATCCTGTGTGTGCGTGCACACACACCTGTGCTGCAAATACAGGTTGAGTCCCAAATACAAGGTTCTACAGTTAGTAAAATCTTCTGCCCTTACCTCTGCCCTTACCTCCTGATTTATTATAATTATTTTTTAATAGTTGTCAGTGAGGGAAGTTTTAGCAGCAATTTGGGCCTTTAGTCTTTTATCACTTTTCCCTAAATCCACTTGTTTTTCAGATTCACCCAGCCCTGCAGTTATTGTGCACACTGAAAATCCATAAAATCTTGCACAGGTTCCCACAGATGTGATCTGTGTGATGCTTTTCTCTCCTCTGTCCTGATATTAAAGATGCTCAAGTTTTAAATGTTTTCCCTATTTGGTCCGGGAATTGTCAAGTTAACCTCCTGAATGCTTCATTCTTACTCGCTTATCTTTTACTTTCCCACTTGAATGAGAAGCTTTAGCACATACCAATGCAAGGAATAAAGATAGGAATAGTAGTTAAACTTGAATTTAAAAAAACAGTGTAGTACATTGCCTGCAGTGGAGCTACTACTCAAACATAGCTAGGCTTGCAAAGCTGTGCAGCGAGAAGCCAGCAGCATGCTCCAGCTTCACATGTGAGCAGGAAAATGTTTTACTCATAGATTCCCAGTTAACTTCACAGCTTGAAGGACTCTTTTCCCCTCTTCAAGTACAGCTGCAACCTTCTAATCTGCACTGTAGCAGGTTGTGGTGTTTGTAGTCATCAGAAATAAAATATTTCTGAGCTTTTTTCCTAATTCATAAGCAGGTTTTTTTTGCTAATGTGTGCAGAACATATAAGCTGATAATTTATATTCTCTGAACACCAGCAACGGAGCTTGGCAAAAAAAATCTGTGCAGCAATAAGGTTGATGAGAACAGTGGCTTTACTGTATTGATAGCTGAACTGTTCTGAAGTGTGGTAGAGATTCAGTTAAAACAAAGCATGCTGTGGTATGAGCTAAGTGAAACTAATATATCTGAGAAATTGAAACCATATGATATTTTTATACAAAAAGTAATTATCTTCTGGTACCTTCATTTTCAAATCCTGAGTTTGAAACCCCAATGGGCTCAATTTTGAAGTACAGAGCAACTGCCCATAGCAAAATCACTTTAATATGTCATAGTTTGGGAACTTAAGTCAACAGATATTTTGGAGAAGCTAATCAATAAAGCTGTACCAAACTTTAGACCAAGAAGAAATTATTCTAGCTGAGAGATCAACTTATATCTTTCTTCCCTTGAAGAGTTAGCAATTGTATCTAAATGCAACATGAAGAGACAAATTCCCTGCAACTGAAGGAAAGGAGGGTAGATTTTGTTACACTTTGATAAGTCTAACAGGAATTCCTATCGAATTCACTAAATAAATTTTAGCCAGGGATTAATAATGAAAGAGGAGGTGTGGCAGATGGTGGTGCTCATGGAGTAACATGGTTCTATTTAAATTTTCTCCACTGAAAGGAAGCATTCAACAATCAAAAGAAGAAGGCCGCTGGCAATGAATTTGGAAACCTCTTACAATAATCTATTTAATACAGGAGATACAGAAGAATTACTTCCAAACTGGGATTTGACATTTACACTAGCAAGAATAATATCTCTAGTAATACTAGGGAGTTTGAAGATACAAGAGCTGTTAATATTTCCATTTCAGTACACAAACTTGTCATCAACTGGGGGTAAAGAAATCTGTTCCTTCGTGGCATCACATCACACTTAATTAAACAAATTAGGGGAAGGATACAAGGGGAAAGAGAAAGGGGGGAGGGGACAGGGAATGAATTATTCTTTTTTTTCCCTGAGTACATCCATCACTGGTTACAGTTAGCAACAAAAAATCAAATTAGTTGCACCAGTGGTCTGTTCAAACCTGACAATTTCTGTATTTCTAGTTTAAATTAGAGTAGAATCAATAGAAGTTTTACAAAGATCAGTTAAAGGCAAAGCTTACAATGCACAACGTTCAATCCGCCTGCCAAGGCAAGGTTTAGCCTTACAGGAGTCATTAAGGTTAATACAATCTATACCAATGTGATGGTAAGATGCTCTATTTTCATTACACCAGAAAGAAGGTCTGATTCACTGTGGTTAGGGTTAATTGACAGTTTCCAAATCACACCATAGTAATTGTTTACAGTTTTAAAAAGGGAGTGTATTGTTTTCACTGCTAGTTTCCTTGATACATTTATCCACTTAATTCCTCTCACTTAATTCACTTTGATAGGTGGAAATAAGAAATAATTTAGTTCTAATATCTTTTGACATTTACTTTTCAGCTAAGAAACTGTTTTGCTTTTCAACCAGGAATTCAGGTTGGGGGAAGAACTTGAACATGACTGCCTCTTCCTTCTGAAAAGGACCACCTAGCCTAGCTTGCCCAGCTCCTTGGTTTAGTTTAGACAAATCAAAAGCATGATCTCTGGCTCCAGAAAGTTAGAAGATGCATTCAGAGTGCCACAAGATTTCTTACTAAGAAAAGCAAAGTGCATACTCAGCACGCTGCACATCTGACTCATCTCTTCTATCTTCTCACCCTGTTCTTCAGATACTTGCTTGTAGCAGCCTCAGCTTTGTGTGCTCTCATCATCCATTGCTCTCCTTGGAAGAAGTTTGGTACTCCATTGCCATTCCTGCGCATGAGAGGGCCCTGGACATACAGAAGAGCTGCTTCAGGGCAGCTCTTTGTGTGAGGACAGACTAATGAGGGACTTGGAGGAGGCAGTGGGTGAGTTGGGGAAGAACCACAGCAGAGGCAGCCCCAAGATCTTGCATGGTTGAGATATGGCATGAGAAACCCCTGTGAACAAGCCTAGCTTCCACGTAGGGTATGTATCAGGGGCTTTGTCCAGTCATTCCTTGCATTTGCAGTGCGGTAGCTCCAGAAGCACGCTCAGGCAATGCAGCTCGAGTAGGTCTCTAAGTGAACTTCAAAAACATCAGTTTAGAAACCATTCTCGTCAAAACCCCCTCTGCCAAGCTCACACAGAACATTTTATAACATAGTCCTAGTTAGAGCAGCTTTCTGTGCAGAGTGGAGAAATGCTTTCAAAGGACTGTGCCATTTGGAAAGTTTTCAGACAGGCACATTCCAAGGGACCAACAGAGCTCGTTATTTAAATGCCCTCATCCATAGAGGTTTTCTAATCTGATCTGGAGACCCTGCTGACAGCACTTTCTTGACAAGAGATTGCCTTGTAAGAGTGGTCTGTTCCAGGGGCTTCAATGGGTGTGCACAGCGCATGCTTAATGAACTTCAGTTTCTGCAAGGAAAGCGCAGGGTCATGCCTTCGCCTCCAGGACGAATGATCAGATGATTATGAAAATAAAAGAAAGAAAGAACGTATCCATTTGTACATTAATAGCCAACAACACCCAGGTGACGGGGAAATAAGACTGACAGTTTGGCAAGGCTGAGGTAGATATGTGAACATCACTAATACAGAAAGAAGCTTTTAAAAAAAGGTATAGAAGTTATCTATAGAGTCAAATATATTTATTTAACTAGAATAAAATCAAATTCTCATCTGAAATATAATGAGCTAAATGAAAAGCAAACATGTTATAAGCTTCCTGAGTGAACCTGAATGCTTCATGGTTTTTAAAACTGACCATATTGATATTTGATGTGATGGTGACCACAAATTCTGACTCACATTTTGATACCGAGCAGTGCTGTGATGCTTTAGGATGGATAAGCCTGTGGTTGATCACATCTCCTAATTTGATTAGTGCCTTTTATAAACTTTGAAATGAATTCAGGAAACATCAGCTATTGAGGAAGGCACCATGTGATGCTACACCTGCTGAATCAGGTATTTCATGCTGTAATAAATCCCATCTAAAGTCAGCTGTTTCTAAATTGAAAAACAAAGGGGTAAAACCCAGTGCGTAAAGCCAGGTCTGGTAGGTACTACCCTACACGGCAAGGGTGCACTATTAAGAAAACAAGAAATTGTCAGATACTAGAAGTTAAAACATGAACACAGTCACAGAGCCCAGCCACTAAATCCAGTGAGAGTTGCAGAAAGAGATGATTCGTTTTGGAGAAGGTACTAGATATTATATGTTCTTTTCTACAAAAAGTCACCCAGGGGGTGTTTCAGTAGCATTCATGATGGCAGTGAAGTAGTTAACTGAACCAGTGCTGAAGGACAAAGTCAATTCTGCTTCTAAGTCTGAGTTAAGGTGTTGTCTGTTTGCACAAGAGGTCTCTGAAGCATCTGTACACACTTCCTCCAGCTACTGCTTTATGAATCCTGCAATTTTCTCTCCACGTGAGGCTGCGAACCTCTGTAATTCACTGTCTTTCCCTACATGTGTGAGTTCAGCAACTTCTCTTAGAGGCAGAGATGGGGTTTGCCAGCAAAATTCAGCTTTTTTAAAGCACAGAATTGCTTTTTCCAAACACAGGCATTTTCAGAGAATCTGTTTTAAAGCAGTAATGGAGATGGTAGTGGGTCCAAATCACTTTAGGATCCTCCAAAATTAACATCTTGTGGCCACATTCCCACAGCTGCAGGGTCTCAGACTGTACCTGCCTCTCACCAAGGCTGCCCTTTAACACTGGGTTATGTGTCTGTTGTTTTAGGACCCCTGAATCAATGAATCTTTCAGAAAGCTGTAATGTATGATATTTTAAAAAGTGTAAACCCACTCATTTTCAGTGCCCAGGACTGACAGTAACTTCCTTCCTCTGACTATGGTTCTTACATAGTCTCTTATTGACTCACTTAGTAAAGAACATAGTGACTAATGCATTCTTTGAGTCTTCCACCACATCACATCTCTCAGCTTAATCACTTAGGGCTCCTAAAAGCTTAAGACAGCAGCCACTGAAAAAAAAAAGAAAGAAAAAACCAGTTCTTTATCAGCCAAGAGAACAAGTATCTAAGGGCTCCTGCCCATCACTGCCTGCAATTACAGAAGTTGCTCTGGTCTAAGATGAAGAGTTTTCCATGGAGAAGCCATCACATCCCTTCTCACACACTCTGGGTTTGAGTCGAGGGCACTGCTAATACCTTTGTTCAACAGTGCTTGACTTTACATACCAAGCTGGTTGCAGCCTACACAAACATGACAGAACGGACTATCCCTGGAAGTGCCTCACCAGATATGCATTTACTGGTTTTTTTATTTTACTCTCAGCAAATTGAAAGAAGCAGAAAAATTCCTTCCCTTAGCATTTCTCCTTTGCTTGCCTGAAGGAGAGGAGGCATTCCCATGATGTTCTACACCTTTCAGCCCATGCGATAGAGGACAGCAAAACAGAGAGGGTGCGATGTACACCCTCACTTGGCCACGGGGCATTTTCCACCATTCTTTCTTTTGACATCTTCAGCCTAGGAGCATCTGGAGTGTCTGCAGTTAGTTACTAAACGAAGGGGCTGCCAGAGCAGTTACAGGATTGTTAGTACTACTGGAAACAAAATAATTCACACCAATGACTAATGAAGAAGGCACTGAACAGATATACCTGAAGTATTATTTCCAGACCCCACGTCATAGCCTGGACTGAAAATTATGTCACTTTCAGTTTAACTGAAATGCTGTAGGAGGTTTGCATGTTCGTGCAACAGCATTCTCCTGGGATTACTCAGCCTTGCATTGTTATGCTGTCCTGAGCAGACAATATTGAAAGATATTTGATACTGTCATGTTGCTTTTTTCCTATAAAGTTTTATTGTTATGTAAAGGAAGCATTTGGTTTTCCTTCCTAACACATTTTCCTTCCTGCTCCAATTTGGTTAATTGAATGTTAACCAATTTGATTTGTAACTGCTTTTAGAATGTCAACAATGTATCTGATACCTGTCAGCAAAACTCTGACTGTTCTCACAAGTCACTGTTTCTGTGAGATATTAACAGTGACGTGTTCCCTGCCTTGCTAAAGTTCCAGGTAAAAGGTACACATTTCCAGAAGCTTTTGGGGTCTTTGATATTGTCCCACGCTAAAATACAGCCATGTGGTGGTAATTAGACCTGTCAATACTTACTGGAGTTGAGTGACCTGGGAAGATGTAAACAGAGGCTTGTAAATGCCTCCTCTATTTGTCACAGAAAAGCAACGCACAGATATCTCGGCTCCGCAGAGGCACATGAGTGGCAGTAGTCTCCTGCCAAGAATTAGCTGTTTAACTTGGTTCAGTGAGTGGCTGACCCACAGGGTCTGCTCCTGGAGCGGTGCGGTGCGGTGCCCGCGGTGCCTCGGCGGTGCCCCAGATCCCCAGCCTTCTCACTACAATCATGGCGACACTATAACCATTCTCAAAAAAAAAAGCCTGTAAGGATGCTCTGGCATGCTGAGGAGATGCTCCTGTAGCTTCACAGCTTTGGAGGACTCCCCACGGCAGATCCTCAAGGGAGCAGTTACACCAGCTGTAACACAGCTGTTTGCAAATACCGGCGCGATATAACCGCCTGCACACAGGCGGGAATCAGGAGCACGGGAGCCTCCGTACAGCTGTGGGCACGGAGCAGCTGATCACGGCACACTGCGCTGTTGTGTGTGTATGACACCAGCTGGCCACCGTGTCATTGTCCCACACCCGCTGGGAGCGGGAGGAGGTGAGGGCGGGTAAAGGGGCCGCGTATGGCTGCACTGCTTTCAGGGGCTTAGGGGCTGCACTGTGCATCTGAACCTTACATGACCAGGACAAAGCCGGACAGCTCTGGATTTTGAGGGCATGTCTTGAGTCAGAGCCAAACAATGGGAAATGGAAAACTGGAATTCAGACTCTTCTCCTGTGTCCTCCCACCATGGAAAGGGAAGTTCCCAACAGGGTCAACCTGAATGTTCTACTTTCAGACAGAGGGATAAAAACATAGGTGAAAATTATGATTTGCTGAGGTCTGAAACACAGCTTTGAGCTGGATATTCAAAATTTGATTAAAGTTTAAAAACTGAAGCCCCAGCCAGACTCTGCACCTTTAATGGAGAGATTCTGTTAGTGGTTAAACAAAGCTGCTGGCAAAGCAAATAGCTGCATATTTTCATACCATTTTGCCAGCTACTGAGTGGTTTACTGGAGCAGTCCAATGCTCAGCTACAAACAAGAGAGAAACAGTTCAGCCTTTGCAAGCTTCGTCATATTCTCTCCCAGAATTTTAGTCCCAGACTTTTATCTCTCAGGCCTGGCGTTTGTTAATCTTGTGTTGCTCAACACATATGTGAGATCTGTAGTGGCTGCTATAGCTAAGCTGAGCATTTCAGCAGCTCATCCTCCTCCCAGACCACGTAAAACTTTTGAAGATTGAGCAATTTTCAAAATTCATCTCGGGTCTAGCTAAACACAATGTGTCATCTTTCCATTTTGACACCACCAGATGCCTGACCCTGACACACTACGAGATGAAACTGCTTTTCCGAGTAGAGTTTCACTCTGAATTTTTGCAGGTGAAGACCAAAGTATATATTTTTACACAGTGGAAACTATGTAAGTTAGAGTCTTAAGGGTGAGTCTTCTGGGTTTTACACAGCTCCAGTGTGCCCTGATGTTTAATGCTTTCACTGTCATTATTCAAAGGAATTTGTGCTGCAAATTACAGCTAATCCAATGCAAATGCAGAGTATATGCACGGACCATCTCTCACCTTTCTAAGCAAAATATAGACTGCAGAGACTTTTATAACCTTGGGCAAGAAAAGCGTGTATGAAATGCTGCAGCAAAGAGCACCAGCCATTGAAGAGCCTCACTGGCAATGTCCATGATCTGATCTGTCTCATATAGAAACCAGCAACCTGAGCTGGACATTGCAAGCGCTGTCTACTCACGAGAAAGAGCAAAGCTCCTTCTTGTGTGAACCCCTTTGATAAATCCTTTTTGATCCAGTCCTCTAGGAGGTGAGTATCTCTAAGACAATTTGCTTACGCTGCTTTGTCAGCAAGACTCTCAGTGTGGTTACGGAAATTTCAACTTTCAGTCCATAAAATAAGAGCAAGACTTGCTTATCTTTGAAAAAGAAGGCACTCCACACCATACTGCATTCAACTAAATCAAGGTATTTGTGGTGGATCTCAGGTAATACCACCAGCACAACAAATGGGCAGAGAAATACAAGAGGTGAGGATTATTATAATTTCTTAAGCCATTTCTAATGCACTGATACTTCTGTTGGCAACTACTTTAACAGGCTGAGAAAAAAGATGAATAAAACTCAACATTAACAGCTGAGACACCAGTGTTGGCACAATTTGGGTGACAGGAGTTCACAAGGATACATCGTTCATCTAATACATGATCTACATTCCTCTGCGTGCATGTGAGAAAAGGCTTCCAGGCTTTCTCACAGCACAGCTCATCTGTGCAGCCACAAAACACCATAAGCAACGACCCAAAAATACTTAGCTTTCCCTGTCTACCCCCTACCCGCCCCTTCCAAAATACAGCGCACTGATTACTAATGGGCCATCCAGCCCTCTATCTGTGTAAAGAACAACTTTACAGTAGTTTTAAACCAAAATTACAGGTTTTGGAAAAACCTGGAGTGTTCGCACAAAATTCTGTGAAAAAATTTTCCATATATTTAGTGCCACCTCATGAAAAGATCAGCCAAACCTGAAAATGCGGATAACTGGAGACTGTTCTCAGCCTGGAAAGCAGCAACCACACACATGGAAGGCTCAGCTTCCTGGATGGTGAGACTCACATCACCCTTGCTTGGCTTCGCTGATGAGCTCCAGTCCTGCATCTCCAACACTTCATACAGGTCCCACTAGTGATGGTTACTGTTTTGTTCCTGTTTTAAGGTTGGTTGAGATTTTTAGAACAAGAAAATAATGAAGAGAAAACATTTATATGCAAATACTTGCATTCATATATACCTTTACATATTTGTACAAGGGGAGTTGTTTCCTGCATGAATTAAAAGCTTGCTTGTAAACAGACATTGAATATTATCATGATGGAGAAATTCTTCAACGGAAGGCTTACAAACAGAGTTGATCTCAGTACAAACTTATATTCAATACCTAAAAGCAGTTGTTTTTCAGGAGATGGTGAAAAAGAAATGCCAACTCCTTTAAATAAAACATTTAAACCATTCCTCATCAGAAAACCAGCACTAAAAAACATTCAGCCTAAGTATTGTTAAAACCTAGCACTTTCATTTTGACCCTTCCTCTCTAACTGATAAGTAATGGCTGTAGATTAATATCCACCACAAACACAAGAACACCATATAGATCTGCAGGTAGTTAATGCTCCAAATGTGCTTTTTTTCTCTCTTCTGTAGCCCTCTGCTTTGAACATGGTTTTCGTTATTGGTCTGTGAGAGTTTCACACCAAAGCATTGGCGTACACTTGTTCTCTGAGCTTGGCGTGGCCACACTGATTATATTAAAACCCCTACAATTTACAAAGTGTTTGGATTCATTTGTTCTATCCATTTTTGCTGCGCAACAAAAGAGCTGAAATGAATGAATCAATTTTTAAAACAAATAGGACTTGACAGCAGAGACACAGATTTGTGTGAATGGCAAAAGGTGCCTAATTAAGAGCTCTAGGGATGACGAGGCTTTCATTTCTCTAATGAAAAGGAGCTTTGTGTGCTTCCAAGTGTTATCCAGCTCCAGCAGAATGGATCTCTTCTCCAGGGAGAAAAAGACAATTCATTTCTCATGCCTCCACTTAGTTACTGTTACCCATTTTGCCTTCCGTGTGAAACTTGGGTCAAAGCTTTTGAGTGACCATCAGTTTCCAAATGCTGGAACAGATACCTGGACGTGATATTTTCAATTTCCAGGCAGCACGGACCGACCATTTCTAAAATTGAACTTGCTCACCATGTCCCCTAACAGCCTGCCTAAGCCACCTGGTATTTTCTCCCTAAAAAATCAAAACATCCCAGTTCATTACTGTGTGTGTTTCAGTCTTGATGGCCACACTGTGGTTGGATATAAACAAACCCGATTAGCTGAGCACACTGGTCTCCCTATTGTCTTCCATAATAAAAATATACAGAACATAAAATAAAAGGTTAATAGGCAGGATTGCATCAACTATTGCACTGCTATTAAGAAACCAGCTAGGGGGTGGCTCTCACAAACAACAAAGCTTGCTCTGAGCACTGCCGCTCATTTGAAGTCCCCCAAGGGGAAAAGGCAGGGTGTTTCCACATTTGATTACTCCTTGTACGATTAATCTGGGCTTGCTTAATCCTCACCCACAGTGTGCTACATCCATCTGCCTTAGAAGTCTGTTTGAGTATTTTAGAGGGTGCTAAAACTGAAGAAAGAGCCCTTAAAGCAGCAGATTTACTTTTAATTTTTGGCTTCTTTTTTTTTTTTTTTTTTTTTTTTTAAAAAAACAGGCCCTGATGTAAACCGGGGAGAACTTACGGCTGTTTTGGCCTACAGTCACAGTACTGTGCAGCAGCAATTACTGTGTTTGTGTGGGGCTTGGGGCAGGCACCAGGAAGAAGCCAAGCTGCAGGGTTTCCATCATCTTTGCAGTATTTATAAAGACTTTTTGGAAATTGTAGTAATACCAGCATCCAAACTGAGACTGTGGTTTGCAGAAAGAATTTAGTTTTACTGTTCCATGAGCAACATAACCCTAAGGGCAATCTTATTTACAGACCCTGGATGAGGCTGGACTGCTTCTTAGCCCAAGAGAGCACTTTGAAGTGCCTTCCTCAAGTTATTCATAGTCTTTTAACTGAGGTTGTTCTTTAACCCTCCATCATTCCTCATGATACTCTGTCTTCGCAATTCTTGTGCTTTAAAATGAGATTAGTCCAACACAGCAAGACCTCTTTGGTTCCCAAAGTTCCTTGGCACACACCCGGTGAGGTGCTTCTGGCACTGCTTTACCCAGGAACGGCGCTGCAGGGACCCACAGCAGAGCCTTCAGTGTGGCTGCACCCACCTCCCGCACCTCCGCAGGCACTAGGGGATCTGGACTGTAAGCACAGGCATCGTGTTTGTGCTTTAAGTCTGCCCTTATACATGACCTAAGAGAGAAACATCTTAGTTGTGCCAAATGTTGAGAAGCAAAGAATAAAAGCAAGTGGGAGAAAAAAGCATTTCCCCCATATTCAAGCAGCACAGCTGCTGAGGCTGCAAACCCAAGCACAGACCTTGATGGGAGGGTACAAATGGAATCTCTGCGAGAGTCTGTGCACAATGGTGGATGCTCTGCATCCACATGGGAGCAAAACGGCAACTTCTCAGACAAAGATGCTTTCATCTGAGAGTTCAGTACATAGGAAACAGAGCTTACCTTGGTACCCACCTACTTATAAAATATTAGAGGCAATGAACTTAAACAAAACATCTTGTTTTTCCTGGCAAACAGAAAGGAAAACCATTTTAACTAAACTGGCTTAATCGAAACATGAGGAGCTGCTGCCAGCAATCCAATTTAGGACTCTGCATTTTTTTTTCAGTTCATAAACTTTCACATGTACCCATTGACTTCAGCTAACTGTCCGGTGAGCAGGACTGTTTATTTCACTGTCAGTCTTCAAAGCTCAGTGGGGAAAGTTTATATTTCTTCCGATTTTATCTAAGATAAAACCATCCACCAGCTGAGTGGAAATTTTACAAAATGGAAGAGGACAGACAGATTTGCTTTCTCAACTATACATATACAAGCACATCCCACTAGTACCAAAAAATAAAGACCGAGGAACCTATCTATGATTCCATTCTGCCCATGTAAGTTTGTCCTTAACTGAATGGGAATAATGACAAATTAACTATATGCCTCCCAAAAGTCATAAAGATTAAGATTTGCTATTTCGTGAGCTCAAATTACAGCATCTGTTTTGACTGAGGGTAAATGTAGTACAAAACTGCATTTCTAAAATATAGCCTGACAGCTGATGTTCAAAACTTTCCAAAAAAACAGATATTTTTGAAGATCTCAGCAAATATGTACTCAGAAATTTATTCTGAAGAAATACACCAACCTGACTCTGCAAACCAGGAATACATCTTTTACAGATACTACCATCATGTCTTGGTTCTGAAACATCTTCTGCAAAATAAAATTTATAGCCACATTTTCATCTATGTATGTAAATACCTGTATTTTTAAGTGGTGATTTGAATTTTTGTAAAAGCCTCCAAAGTAAAAAAATTGGCAATCATATGAAATAGTATTATTATATGAACACTTGATGTTCTGCTCAGAACACTAAAAACGAATTTAATTTGAAACACATCTTGAAAAATTTCAAAGTAGATTGAATGTTAAAAATGAAAACTTGAAAAAGTTTGATTACGCTGAGAAGTATTGTACTTGAGAACCAGTGAAGCAATGGTCCGTTGGCAAAAATGGAGAGCAGCCTCAACTTGCTCCTTTCAGGTTTCGTTATAACTATGAATCTCCACTTGTGCTATCTGGAAGGCTTGATGCGACCTGCCAGTCTTTCAAAGCTAACATTGGCTAATTTATGGTTTCACAGAGAACAGACGTTTTGGCACGCTTTGGCAAACAAGAGAGTCATGTTTCAGTAGTGATGACTGAATTTATGATTTCTCAGGTTGATTTAAAATGAAATTCCTGAGTTCTGTTTTGATTTTCAAAGGATTTTTTTCAGGAGTAAGTTCAAAGGTTGTAAACCAACACCATTCTTTAAACCATACAAATCAGTTAGACCTTGTCTCCTATAATTTCTGTGCATCCTACCAGAACAGTGACCTGCTCTAAAGAAGTTTATGGAGTGTTCCACTCCAATTTTGCTTAAGTTATAGCAAACACGAAAACAATGGCATCAAAGGGAGGAAGAAAAGTGGGCTGAACTGAAGCAGGGCAGTTAATATGAAATATGCAAGTGCCGTATGGAAGCTGGCACTAAAAGAATTTGAATCTGTTTGGGAATTTTAATATGAGTTTGAGTGGGTCATTTCTATCACGAGGGAGGAGTGGTGCAAGCAGTCATTGCTCAGTTAAACTGTAACGCTTGGGAAAAAGCAAGTACTTTGTGTAGGTTCACCAAACCAACCAACAGAACTGATTATTTCCATTTTATAGCATCAGGATGGCTCAGCACACCTGAGCGAGGCTGGGGGCCCCCAGCCAGGTCTGACCAAGAGTTCAGACCATCAGGAAAATTCATGGTCCAGAAGGTCCACAAAAGGAAAGTCCAAAGTGAAGCTGAGAAGTCAAACTGCATCAGGGCCAGTAATGGTGACCAGAGCCGGACCTAGCCTACCGATCCCTGGGGACAGGGCAGGTCCGAGGTGGAGCCAGGTCAGCAGTCAGGGTCTGGAGCAGCAGGGATCAATGGCCTGGCAGGGGCATGGCTGATGCGGACAGGGACCAGCCCTCCTATGATGTAGCTCAGGGGAGACCTCGGGGCATGCCATTAGGGTCATTAATGCCCATTAGAGCCCTCTGGCCCTGACAGAGGACGGCACTGGCTGCAGAGAGCATTGCAACACATGGGTACCTTGCGAGAAAGTCTCCTCCGTGGGGTAGCCTCAAAAAAAGACCACCTTGTCCCCCCGTCAAGTCAACTACTCTTCACAGTTATTCAAAAGGCTCAGCAGTAACTTGTGAACCATCCAAGCCCTCCTTGGTTTGGTTCCAGTGTCACCAGGAATTCAGTTCACCAAAGACTGGTATCCTGAGAAAGAGAGGCAAAATGCCGGGACACTAAATGCAGCCCTCCAGGCTCATTTCACACCGTTGCAGATCTGCTGAGTGACATCCGTGTAAACCATGGGCACAACCTGCTGAATGACCTCTTCCTTCTCCCCTGAGGCGGTGTGTGTACAGGTGTTCCCATGCGGGCTCCTCCTTCCTTTAGGAGCCACGGAAGCACGTACTCGAAGGGAGCTGATGCGCCATCGGCGCTGCAGTCCGCAGATGGCAGTTACACCTCTGAGAAAGCCTAACCTCGACAGAGGGCGGATGTTAGTCTACGAAAAACGAGTTGATGGAAATGAAATTATACTTCAAAAAACCAATGACTGAGTTTCCTTCTTTCAAACACCTTTGCGGATGGTTTGGTTGGGATTTATGGGCCTGGCTTAACAAACCGTTTGTTCCTTCTGACTTTCTGCTGCTTCTGCACCAGCACAGCCCATATAACCCCCGCAGGGAACTCCACAGCTACCGAGAGCTTTCCAACTCCTATTTTTATTCAGGTGACCCAAAGAATTTTATTAATTTTAGACTTTATAAAGCTTAACTTTTGAGCCTAAGGAGTTCTGGCTGCATTCTGTGAACAACGCCTGGCAAAGTCTGACTTGTGTCTCCTAAAGTAACCAGAACCTTTTAAATCTGGGAAGAATGAGCTTTAAAAAGGGAAGAGAAATCCCCTAGCTCACAGGCCATACAGGCAGGGACTAGGAGGTGCTCCCAGGAAAATCCAGAAGGGCCAAAAGAAAAAATAAAAATAATGAGTGTAAAAAGAAGCTGTTCCACTTCTTCCAGTATCATAGGGTGTTCACTTCAGGCTCAGCAGGAGCCTTGGGCCAAAATTAACAGAGAAAATGCATAGGACTTCTTTTTATCTTAAGCAGGTTGCTTTTTCCTTGCTTCTTCCCCTATATGGCCATTCATGGATCTAAGACTACAAAAAGCACTCAAAAGCCTGAAGAGTAATAGTTACTATTTATTTGCTTCTGACTGAAATTAAGGATTATGGCCTTGCCTCCAAGGGCAGCATTTTCTTTGATTTTATATCCACACCCATTTAAACAATCAGCTTTCCAAGCAATATTTCACGAAGTTGCAGGCACTGAGTAATGCTGTAATAAAACGAATGATTTTTAAACGTTTGGCAGAGTTTCATTTTCTTCCTGGATGGCTAGCGAGGCAACAGCGGGCGTTGCTCACGTGCCTGCGGGAGCTGCCTCAGCTCTCCGTCTCACACTGCTGCCACTGGCTGCCGAGCCTGCCTGTCCCCTCTTATTCCTGACCGATAACGCTTCCCCTTTGTTTACTTTCAGAGTGAAAAAAAATTTGTGTAATAGCATAAATTTGGGAATAGATTGTTGCACAAATTATTCATGAGCTATGCATTACGCATAGGGTGTTGTAATGGTAAAAAAAGAGTAGCTCGTACTATCGTATTTGCCTCGTGCACACATTTCATCTGTACACAGCCTTATACATGGGCCACCTCGAGTCTGGTTTCTTGTGTGAATAAAATACAGGTTTTCCGCAGCTGTAGCATGGAGGTGTACTGTAATTATCACTGCCCTGCTGTAGGTGCAACCTGTTCCGGGCTCTTTCCTTTCCAGGGCTGAGCCAGCTCCGCTCCTGACAGCAGCATCCTGCTGCGCCAGGGCAGGCATCTGCAGCTTGGCCCCGACTCTGCTGACAGGCTGACTGCATCCCTGTGCAGCAAACACCTTCCAAACAGTTTGCATCAATCAGAAGGAAGCAGCGGAACTTCCTGCAGGCAATTCGGAGCAATTACTCATCTTTCCAGACCTGGAAAAGCTGGACACAGGCTGTGGCATTCGGAGGACATTACACAGCCTCGCACACAGATGTAGTGAGCGGGCATCCAGGGGGTCTGAGCACCAAGGACCGCCAGCCATATGGCTCAGGAGGGTTGCAACATGGATCTGTCTTTCATCCGTATGTTATGCCGAGCTTTATTTCAGCATTCAGATGGAGAAACTCTTCTTAAAATGGACAGCAAAAGTGCTTTTTCTTTTGTTGTTCTTTTTCAAGTAGCTTCTACCAAGCACGGGTACACACACACACAGTGTTGTAGGTAACCAAGAGCAGCACTTGGAATTTCCCCTTGAATGCATAAAAGCAGTGATTGAGGAAGTAGCTAATCACGATAGCAAATGGAACATATTGTTAGGGGAAACAAATCTTTCGGAAGTTTCTAAAGCCGTATTTCATGAGGCGTAGCCCTCGTTTGCTCCTTGCACTTCTGCCCTGCTGGGTCAGAACATAAAGCTTCCTTCAGCTCTCACCAAAACATTTGAGTCCTTATTAAAACCCAAACCCTCAAGTCAAAGTTTTTTTCCTTTTCTCAGGAACTGTAATTTCTCGTGAGAAGCAGAATGCACCCACAAAAGTTTGCATTTCAGTAAGAACTCCCTTTCCCAGTGGAAAGAGCAGATTCAAGCTGAATTTAAGCAGTGCTTTTCCCTTGGCAGTGATCTAATATGCTATAAACCCGCATTACTTGGGCTGTTCTTCTGTCAACAGGAAGAGTTGAAAAAATGTTCTTCATGGACATAGTCATTTTTTTCTGGGTAGAATTTCCAATAGCACAAACCACTTTTGAGTGCTTATCTGCTTAAAAGATGTGCCGGGCTGCCCACTACTAACAGACCCTAATCTATTCAGCACAGTCCAATTTCTCAAATCTGAGAAAGCAATCAATTTTATGGTAAAATATAGGAGTGTAAAAATCTGAGATTATGACATTTCATGCCTGTTCATGCTCCATTAATGGCAGACTGAAAAAGTAAAAGCAAAAAACTTTCCTCGCTGATCACCAGTCCTACAAATCAGGTGCAACATCGACCTACGGAGTCCAGCAGCACCAGTCTCCACATGTATCTTAAGAACTAAGTGAACATCGTGGTTTTCTCCTTTCTATGCTAACTTTGTCTTCCGAGAACATGCAAAAGAATTTTCCAGGTCTTGTTTCTAGCACTGTAGCAAGAGCAATAGATAAAGAAAGCGGAAAGCACACCAAATGTAACCCCAGTTACATAGGCTTTACAGTCCAAAGAGGACCTACAGGAATAATTTAATACCTTGATCTAGTGATGAACCTTTGAATGTTGACAATGACTAGCAAATCTCATTAAAAATTGGTCATTCTTTAAGAACAGAAAGGACAGTGACAGCTTCTGCCTCTGGACCAACCCAAGGCACGCAGCAATCCAGTAACTGTGGGGCACTGGGACTCCCTCCTTTGCCAGCATGAACGCAAGCAGCTTTATTCGGGCTGCGGGGAAGGCTTCAGGAAACAGGTACATGGCTCTACTTTGTCTCTATAGCGGCATCTATAGCACTAAAAGTGTTTTGTTTGTACAGCGGGAGCACATTTCTGTATCAATAAAGCAGTCCTTGGCTACAAAGTTAGTGACTTGAAACTGTGGGGCATCGCAAGGGGCTGGGAGAAAGGAAGGGGAGGGTTGTTCCAACAGAGCAGCACTGTGTGAGGCTGGCAGCCTAGAAGAGCCAGGGGCTTTCTGAGGATAAACACGCTCACTAATTAGAATTCACAGTCCTTAGCGGCAAGAGGTAGTAAAAATTATTCACCATCTATTAACAGTGTGTATTTATATGTACACATATACGCACACCTCTTAAACCCAATGCTTTCAGCTTCACAGCCCAAGCACACATGTTGGTAATTTAGTTAAGGCATCAGTCACAGGAGACTGTCGGTCTGTTAATACTCTGATACCAGCAATGCTGGTATCCAGTACTGGGTGGTATTGTCTCATTGTTTCTCTCACTTGTAATACAGACAGCAGACCTTTCAGAAAAGTGCCTTTCGCTCAGCTCTAGGTTTGCTCAGCTCCTACTGCAGCAGAGTATTGCCCCAACCCCAGACTCCTGTGCGGTCTGGGGACACAAAGCCAAGCTAGGGCAGAGCCATTAGCAGCGCTCGCCAGAATTCGTATTTCTATTGCGGAAAGAGTTATGGACTACTTTTTGTATAGAAGTTAATCTAAGTATGCAATTCAGAATAACTTGATTCTGTATTTAAATAAACTAGCATTCTCCCTGCCAGTGACTCCCTCTGCTCCAATATAATGTAAATAACACTTTATACATATCATTTTTTATGGTGCCTCTGATTGTATCTTACACTTTCCTTCAACAATGAAAATTATTCATAAATAATAATACATTTTCCCTAGTAAAAGGAGGACATTTAGATTATTTTTTCCAGCACCTTTTCAAATACCTTTACATTGTGTGACAATTCCTCATTCAGCTGGACTCCTGCTGCTGTAACGATTTTATTATTTTATTTCCTTGCACCTCTAAGGCTCAGAGGGAAAGAAACCCGGTGCAACGTACAGAGCACCCATGAACCGAGTTCTGCCAGTCACCAGTAAGGACAAGAGACCCGGGTGTGGAAATCACACCAATACAGGCGCCTTCCCAGGGAAGGCTGCACATACAGAGCAGCACAACTTCCAGGAACTAGTTTCCTGACACTTCCCATAGAGAAACCTTCTCCTGTCCATGGGCCACTATTGTGAATAATCATGAAATTTCAGGTCAGTTTGAGCAGATCAGGCCTGGAAGAACTCTCTGTTCTCCAGTGTTCATGCATACCATTTATCAGCACAGTGAGCAAAAATGTTCCCAGAGACAGATGTCACACAGGGGCCCCAAGGAAACGCAGGGTGGCAGCTTCAGCACATCAACATTGTGTGTGCAAATATCTTAGATTTGTGTACAATTTTTGTCCTAGAAAGCATAAAATTAACACAAAACTAGAAAGCACTGTGCTATTAGTCCCCATCCCAGTAATCATTAGCTTCTTTAAAATGCTCTAACACCAGCAGGCATTTTTCAGTTTTAAGTGATCACAGATTTTCATACCAATGCACACAATGTTTTAAGGAAGTCTTCTATTAGACCATGACAATAAATAAATTGTGCTGAAAGCTCCTCTGATCACCGCACAGAAACACTTGCATGGACACAAAAAGACAGACCGGAAAGCCAAAGTTTAACCGCTGTAGGCAGGACTGAAAAAGCCTGTAAGAGTAGGTAATATAAAGATGTACTGAAAGTACGTGGGAGACACACCTCATGATGACACAGCCTCCCAGGCAAGATGATCGAGTGGCATTTACCTGGCAGTGGGACACTTGGCGACCTTACAAAGCACGCTGCTGTCCTTGTGACGCTCGCGTGAGCATCCCTCAGGGAGCTGGGTCCCATCTAATACATGGGCCCTCAACAGCATGTGCCAAAGCCTCAACAAAAGGAGTTTTCTTCCCTCTCCATCTCCCGCTGTAGCACCTCGCCAGCAGAACAGATCTGGGGGGAAAAAATAAAACAAAAAAAAAAAAGGAAAAAAGAAAAAGCTATGCTGTTAGTGTAGCTACAGAGACATTTATAAACGCAGTACAGACAGGGGAACTTCTTGTGAAGCCTGTTGTCTCTTGCAGTACTGCCAAGAGGGGGGAATCAAAAAGGACTGATCATATTTGGTCTTCCACAAAGAACCCCCTCCCTGCTCCAGGCTGAGTGTCTTTCAAGGAAACCAGACATTTCCTTCTGCAAATAACAAAGCTGATGTCTAATCAGAAGGGAACAAGAGAAAAGGCTTTTCAATCACAGGACGGATAACCTGCACGCCTGTCACAGCCCAAAGCGAGTGCTCGGGCAGCAGGACGGGGCTGCCGGCTCCGCCGGGCATGGAGCACTGCGGAGGGCAGGAGGCTGAGCTCAGAGCTGGAGAAGCGTGTGTCGGCTCAATGGGGCGCCTCCATCCCAGCCCGGGCATTTATTTGCTGCCTTGGAGAATTTTCTGCCTAATTAACAAACTAGGTGAGGGGTTTCTTTTTTTTCCAGACCACCAGGTCACAGACCAAAAACATTTCCTTTGCTCCTCACCCTGACTCCATTTCTGTGATCACTGCTATTCTCAGGAAAACATCATGCATGTTACACTCACCCTCGAAGCTTTATTTATCCCCCATGCTGCATACTGACTTTACCCCGAGGTAGCTGTTTTCTCTGGTTGAGTGGAGCATACATCTGCACAACACATGAACATGTGACATGCGGCACAAACACGCAAGCATCCGTGCGATGTGGCCTGTGCATGGAGGCAGGACACGCAGAGGGGCTCGCAGGACGCTAACAGCTTGTGCTGAGGTTAGCATCCACACACCGCTGCTGCGTGGGCTGGCAGGCTCAAAGCAACAGTGCAAGCACCGTTTTTTCCTGCATGCCCATACTCTGGGACTGGCGAGCATCTCAGTTTGCAAAACTGTTCTGCAACTCCAGATCACGCACGTGAAGAAACCTTCACTGGCTCTTAATGCCCTTCAAACTGCTGTTGAGGCCACTGCAACTTGCGCCACAGGAGGGATCCAGCGTGTGTCACCAAACTGGATGGTCACTAAGCCAGTGGTGGTGGTGCGGGTAGTGTTGGGTGCTGGCATTTCCCCCTGGGGAAAGACACAATTGTAAGAGGAAAGAAAAGCACTTTGGAGCACTTACACAGATTGGAGGAAAGACAGACACTGCAGGCAGCAGCTTCTTGTCAAACAGCCACACTGGGGCTGCAGCTGCTTGTATCTGATGGACCAAAAGGACTGTGATCAGAAAGGCACAACGGAAAAAATGCCTACAGAAGGTCACCGCTTTGCTGGAAAAAATTGGGACCAGCTTCAGGTGCAGGAAGCTGCCTCGTGTGCAGGAGCACACACCACCCCCTGCGGCTCTTCCAAGTGGGTCCCTGCACAGAGGAGCGCTGCCAGCTGCCTGTCCAGCCTGCCTCCGGCTGTGCTGCTGCCTGCTCCAGGGACCCTGCGCACCCGTGGATACCGAACACGGCAAAAGGACCAAGGGGTTAAAACCACGCCAGCAGCAGCTGTGTTGGATAAAAGCACGGAAAATGTTCTCACTTAGATCAGAGTAAATCAGAAATACCTCTGCTGACAAAGAGGCAGCGAAGTCTGTCGGGTGAACAAGGCTGGAATCAAGCTGACAACAATTAGGACTCTCTTGCTATTTTTCTCCTCCGCTCTAGTTGTTTACCTCTGCCTCCCTGCCCGCTCCCTGCTTTTGACATGTCAACTAAAACGTATTTGTTCACAGTCTCATGAATCCTTTTTTCAGAGCCTTCCTTGAAATGTTCAGATTTCAGATGGTCACAGGGTTTTGCCTCTAGATTTCAAGCTCCTCAGGGCAGAGACAATGTCAAATCAGTGCGAAGCGTCATGCATACTAATGAGGCTATAGAAACAGTAACTGTACGTATAGTTAACACATCTTTTCTAATCCACATCCTTTAAACACTTTGTAATCCAACTGCCAAGAATCAAGGGCAGAAAGAGCAGGGATGTCTTGCTCCTTCCATTAGACTTTACAGCTAACAAAGTACTTTTTCTGGTGTGCTACAGCATACCCAACTCAAGCACGGCCATACACTGCGCTCCATAAGCAAGAGATCGTTCTTCCCCTCTGCCACACATCTTAAATCACTGGCTTCGGTCACTTACAATGTGCTGCTCCCTGGGAAAGAGTTAATAAGACTGCATAAAATGGCTGTATTATTACAACTTCTGGCAGTGGCCCATATATACCAATCACCTCAATACAGGATTTTTGGCAGGTATTTATGCTTAATTTTCTATTTAAATGGCTATTTTATTAAGAATCCACATGTAGTTACTTGACATTTCACTTTAGCACGGATGAACTTTGAACAGACACCTCCTCCTCCTGCAGTGGGTGCCACACTCCTGGCCTCAGTGCGGACACACGGGAGGGCAGCGTCCAGCACCCAGATACCACAGCCTCCGACTCCAAAGGATGGAGAGCAGGAGGTTATCCGTGGGGCTACACGAAGTACATCCCAAAATGACATCATGACTTTAGATAGATGATGAGGAATACTTCACTGAATGCTTCAGGATTTAGACACGGGCAGCTGAAGACCATGTTGTTCAGATGCCTTCCTGCCTCCCAGGTGGCAGACACTGAGCAAAATCTTGTGCTGTTGAGGTGACCTCTTCTGCCCCCCTGAGTTCATCCTCCCAATTTCCAATGTTGGCACTTTAATGTCAGAATCTAACACAAGCCAACAGTTCAAAGGTGAAAACCATTTTACAACAGAATGAAAATCATAGCAGTGTTCAGGAGGCTCAAAATGACTCATTTCCCAAGGGGAAATTATTGCTATTCTCTCTCCAGCAACTCTGCTGGTGTCAGTGTCATTAAAAAGAGGGAGCAGGAAGACAGATAAACAAAGTCTTAAAAAGCAAATATGTTCTAACTAGTGGTTATCACTGCACTTAATAATTAGGGTACTAATTAAGAGGGTAAGTAACACACTAGCTATTAGCTTCTAGTAATTAGTGTTTTTTCTCTAGATAATAACAAGCTGAAAAGAAAATAAGAAGACCTGAATCCATTTTGCCATTCACCCTGTCCACATCATGAAAACCTATTACACTTATTAATATTAATCATTAGCACCACAAAGCAATACTTTCAGATTTTGCAGCATCTGTAGCTCAGCGTTTCAATGTGTGGTTTTTTACATGCACAGACTGGACCTTGATGATGTCTAACGGGATTACGACGACATGCAGAAGTCAACTCCTTCAACCAGCCAGCCTTAACACCGTCATGACAAGGTAGCTGAGAGATGTATGCCCACGGAGATGATCCAGAGCTGAGCAGCGTAATGCTACCATAGCAGGGAGAAAGCACAGAGAAAGTCTTTCTGAGAGCAGGGCAAACATTTTTCAGGGCGCTGTTCTCATAGGTGGGGGACCTGGATTTAAACACCTGAAGCTAAATCAGATAGGGTCTGAGGCTGAGTTGTCTCATATACCTGTCAGGTTGTGCTCAAGGATAATTTACACCACGATTTACAGTCCTTTCACCTGTGACACAGCGTTTACCTGTCTTCCCTGCCAAACCATGGCCCTGCAAGTGTTATAGGGAGTGGGGAGAGCAGTGCCCAGGCCCAGCTGCGTTAAGGCTGGAGGAGGGGGTGACCTCCTTGCAGGACCCAGCACAGACTGACCTGCCCCTGCCTTGTGGTTCTCTCTTTATGCACTTACAAACTCAATGGTGATCAGACAGCAAAAATTGATCAAAAGTGATGTTTCTTGATCCTTCCAGGCTGCAATGGGCAGGTAGCCAGTGGGTGCAGCTCTGCCAGCCTTTTGGTTGTTTTCAGGAGGGAGCAAACCTCCCATCGCCCTCCGCTTGCTGTGCTTCACTTCGCACTGCAGAGCGGTCTTGGAGCGCAACAGCTGCATCCCTGGAGGCTAAGCTAAACCTGACAATGCACGTGAGCTGTGCACCTCATATGCTGGCCCCTGGGACCTTACCAGAGCTCATGGGAAGCTGCCCCATAGGAAGCTGCACAGTGTGGATGTGGGTCCCCAGCACCTCCACATCCATGGCACCACAGCGCTCGCTGGTGGAGACACAGCCGGGGATACGACTGCTCAAAAAGGACCACAACTTGGGAAAGCAATTAGCCATATGGTTGGTTTTGACTATTTGTGCAGAAAAGAAGATGCTTGAATGATGTGAACTGGGTTAAAAGTAACTAAACAATAAAGAATTTGAAAATCCTTGCATTTCTGATTTTATGGAGAAAAATTATCAGATGACTATTTGCTTGAACATGTTGCTTTTCTTTTGCTGATTTCAGGGGGTTTATTAAGATGATAAAAATATCTAATGCTGAGCTACATTCTGTCTGTTCACTTTTAAAATAAATCTTTGTGTGGGTGTAATTTAGGCTGTGGGTTGATTAATACTCTCAGATTTGCCCGTGGATAAGAATATCCATGCAGCTATATTAGTTACAACAAATCAATAACGTGAAATATAATATCTTGCTAAAGCACCTTTTTTTTCCCTAAAAGATATGTCGAATCACTGTGCCGTTGGACACAATGTAGAGGTGTCAGATACCACCAAAACAGAGTCCTATCTGGGGTGAAAGACAACAGCCACTCTAGCTAGCTGTTACAGAACTGTAATGAAAAACAATGAAGAAAATGTTATATCTTACATTGCTTTTAGACGCGCTTCTTAGACATATCTTCCCACACACTGCTGGAAAGCACAGGAATGGTTCTCATGCTCCTGTTGTCTTCAGTGAACTCGACTTCCCTTGACTTTTAGGAAAAACCCCACCTGAAACAATGAAATCGAGAGTTATTATCTGCTAAAGCTGCATTCCTATGCTCTCATACATTTCAGCACTGTTTTATGAGCAGACACACACACATGCACATGCATTGGTCCCACTGGGGAAACAGGGTTATTTAAAAATAACCCACATAACTAAAAGGAAATATCAGCTTCTTAGATTTTTTTTTTAATTTGTATTACTTGGAATGCATCAGTTGCTAAATTTAAAATTGTTGGTAAGTAAACAGTAGGTAGCATTATAGAGAGCCAGTCTTCATAAAATTCTAATTATCCCCTTCCTATTAGTTGTGACATGCCCTCGTGCAGATTATGGGTTTGGACTGATGCCCAGTCTTCAACTTCAAAAATGCAAGGTAAGCACGAGAGGTTTGTATAACCTCCGATTGGGTTTCTGTGCATGGTTAGGACATTTTGTGAAGCTGCTGCAAGTGAAGGGAGCTCAGGCTGTCTCACCTGCTGCTTCTCACGCTTTCCTCTCGCCCCAGAGCAATCGGCATTTTTCCCCACCGCACGCTCTGCAAAGTGGAGCTCCTCCAGACTCTTGTTGACGGGCCGGTAAAGATGCCTACAGCAACACACTCCAAAATCATTCGCAAAAGGCATTTCTCTCAAGATACACTCCATCAGACCCCGGCAGGATCCCCTCACTCAGGGCTGATGTCACCCACGCAAGGGCGTCGGGTCAACGCAGCGTCAGTCGCTGTCCTGCCCTCGCATGGGAGCGGCTCCTGCTGATGTTCCCGCCCGCGCTCTGGGATTGTGGAGAGTGAAAACAAAACACCCCCCTCAAGTCTTCCAAGCTGCAAGTGGGAAGTAAGGAAGAGAAAAGCACCGGTGGATTTGGGAGCATCCAAGTCACCAATGTCTCTTTCAAATGAGCATGGGTATTCTGTGTCCTGCTTCTGTGTGTCTGAGTGCGCAGGGTGCAGACCCCCCCCCAGCCCCCAGAGCCGAGGAAGCCCAGCGCCCAGGACACGGTGGGGGCCGTGCACTGACCATCCCCACAGCTGCAACTGGTGCTGTGTGATCGGCACCGAGGATATGTGTGCAATAACCACTATATTAGCTCTAACATTCTGTATTGTGTATTTAACCTCAAGGCTATTACCATTATCCAGCTTAGCCAAATGAATATAGTAGAAAAACATTTACAGTTGCCAGAGGATTAATCTTCTGAATGATGCATGGATTTTAGAGAAAACGCCTTTGATTTATATAATGCTATACTAGGGGATATAATTTCAATTAGTAATTGCTAATTTTGATTTAGTATGTTATATACTGGACATAGCAGGTTTATTATGGTTATATTATCCAATTTATTATGATATATATTTACTGTAATGGGAATATATATTAATCAATAGATATGCTGATTAACTAGGGACTATTAACTACACTGGAATAACACAATCAAGCCAGTAACAGACATGGAGTATTTTCAGATGCTGCAAATGATATATCTAATTCTGAATTTTACCCTGGAATAAATACAAAAGCAGGCAATGATTATCAGGTTCAGGAATGAATATATCTGTTTTAACAGGCAGCATGTCAGACGTAGTAGCTAAGCTACTTGCCCAGAGAGTCCCATTCTTCTCCAGGTAGATGATTTATATATTTTCACATGAAATGTATCACTCACCAAACAGATTCTTTCAGTGTGTGATGCATACATTTCACCTGTCAAGTACATTTTGATATTGTAATATATTCCATTGTCTTACTTCTTTCAGAGGAGTCTGTTTCTAATTCTTTACATGCTCCCTGTGTCAGAACGATATCAATAGCATCTTTCATAAGGTTAGTCTCATGATGGCTACACAAAACCTTTGCTTAGTGCTTTACATAGAGGATTGTAAGCAGCTGAGGTGCCCTGGAGAAATCAGGACCAGGTAATGCTTCCTCTCCTGCTCTGCTCCTGGGCACGCCCCACGCTGCTGCCTGGCAGCATGGGAAGCTGCTAAAGAAATAGAGAGCTTTATCTGTAAAGCTTTATCCATCCCCCGGCCCTGGTCCCTGACGAAAGGTGGAGGAAGCTGTAAGACTGAAGCCAGAGGGACAGGACCCCTAACCCCTCCCAAGCCCTTAGGAAGGCTGCTTGTGAGCTCGTTCCACTGTTAAGCTTACAAAAACACGTACCAAGTTAATGTGGGAATACAGGCTGTGTTTGGCTCTCTGGTTTGAAAGAACACCTGCAAAGCTTCCTACAGGGCTCTGGCTGTCTTTCCCAAGTATAGTTTCACTGGCACTCTACGGCCCTGATGGACGGTGCTCCTGTGCTGGGTCAATAAAAACAGAGAGCTGGGAAAGGCCTCTCAGGATCATCTAAGAACCTCCTCGGTGCAGAGGCAATACAAGCATCCCTGGATGCTCCCCCTCTCTTCCATCCTGTGAATTATTTTACACATATAAGTCAAAAGAGCAGGACATTCCCAGCCATCAGATGGAAGGAAACTAGCGCCTGGCTGTAACAGCCACTGACAGCTCCAGTTACACCAGTAAGTGAAGGGTCATCCCCTTTTGCCCATCTGCCTCTAGTGACCTTCTTCCAGAGCTGCGTTTCTCAGGCTGTTTTCTGCTCAGGACCATCTGCATGTCCACCCACTGGAGCTGCAGCCCTCTGCGGATCTCCAGCATCTGCAGTTCCCTGGACGGAGACAGCCACGTCCTGCAGTCCGTAAGGACTCAAACAATGTCCCACAATCCCCAAATCTGTTTAACTGGTTCTCCAAAATCTTCACAACCTGCCTGTGCAGCACATTGCACTCTCTCAACTTCCAACAGTTAAGAAACACTTCCTAATATCCACCTTGCATTTTCTTTGCTGCAAAATTTAAATTCTTTTCTCTTGCTTTTACGGAGAAAGACAGAGGACAACAGGGAAATAGTTCCTTTGCCTATGGGATGGCTACTGTCATGGCTGAGACTTTCCTGTGCTGAAACTCTGCTTTTGCTCACAGATTATTTTTTCTGACCTCTCCTCTTTCTTACTGCTGTCTTTCCGAGTATCTCAGACTTGTCCATGTCTTTCTCATTCCACGTCGCTCAGAACTGGAGGCAAAGTCAGACACAGACCCTACCAGTTTTAACTGAAACAAAATAATACGTTTTGTGACATAGGGTACATCCAACAGCACGTCCCAGGATGGCACATGCCACAACCCATCACGTTGTTGGCCTGTATTTAGTTTGTCAACTTGAGCTGCAGGTCTTCTGTCATTTTCACGTCTAGCAGCATTTCTCCACTTTGTGCTTGGGGGCTGATATATCACTTTTATCTCTCCAGTCAACATCAGCACCCCATGGACAGCATCGGTGCACCCTACCATGAGAACAGGGATGCCAACAGGGCAGCCAGGCTCTGAGATACAACCCAGATCAAGGTTCCTATAACCCATTCACATCTCACCAGCATCCTCACAGCAGCAGAGCAGCAACCCACATGCTCCCTTCCGTGGTGGGTGCTGTGGCTAATGGGCACCTGGGTTATTTGGCCTGGGATGAGAGGGAGAGCAGACATTTGGCCAATTGTTGGATGATAGGCAACATGCAGAGTACTGTGCCAAAAGGGGAAAGGGAATTGTCACCTGTAGACACCGGTGATTACAAATCATGGCAGTGGCAGAGGGTCTCTGTCAGCTGAGTCCAAAAAAAGTACTTCCAGCTCAGCAAAAGTAATTGCAAAACTTTGGAGAAATGCAGGAGAGGACAAACGGCTTTCTGATCACCAACACTGAACTCCTCAACTCCCCTACCCCAAAGCAGATCTAGAAACACAAAATGCATTAATTGACAGGATTTTCAGGGCCAAGTGCACCAGAAAAGCCACCGTTTGCAGAGTAAGCAAAAGTGCTACTTAGCATATGAAGAGCATATGCAGCAGAGGAAAACAGAGGCTAGTCCAGCAATAAAAAAAAAACCAAGCAAAACCCATCCCCAGAGCGTAGATTTGAAAACCATATGCAGGTTTCTAAGTAACCAGCCCAATTTTTCTGATGTGTTGAGGGCTGACTAGTTCCCACTGAAATCAATAGGAGATGCTGATTGCTTGGTACTTTTGAAAATCAGGCCAACTCTTCAGGAGCATAAGTAGGGGCCTGAAATGCCTGATTATGCCCCATTTGAAGTCTGAGCCTCGATACACAGCAATGTGCCTGCTGTTCAGAAACATGTCTCACAACATGCGCATCCTCTGCAAGGATGAAAGAGGAACCCTCCCTGCGGCAATCAGGCTGGGGACAGAAACCTCTATTTCCACCACCACCACACACTCCGCCCCTCCCTGATAAAATTGAACATACTAGCTTCAATTATGGAAGAGGAAAAACCTTTTTACAGATGCTGCAGCACATTATCAAACACCGCTTGTTATATAATGCAGAGAAAAATAATGGAAGCTTAAATTTGCAGGAAAATAAAAGCCGTGATGTGCATATAACTGTGACCTGTCCTAATCTACTCATAGGCAGAAAGTAAGCCAAGAGGTGAGGAAAGGGTGAGGCAAACAGAAAGTCAGATACAAGCCTTACAGAATATATTTCCTAATTAAAAATTCCTCCAAATATTTGCTCTGAAGCTTTATCTTTCTAGTGCTGGCTACTGGCGTGCTTCAATAAGCACTCTGTCAGGGTTTGGGGCAGGTCCTGCGCTTGGCTCTTGTTTCCTTCATTACCGTTCAGTGCCTAACAGCTGCCTTGCAAAACGCAGCGCATCCTTCCGTGAGCACCTTCCCACCTGATGCATGCTCTGGCATCTGTAAGTAGTGATTTACTGTTGAATCACACAACAAAACTGACTATATCCTTTATAAACTCATAAATCCCAAGCAGGACAGTTTTCCTGTTATGGCTGCAGTATTGTTTCAGCAGTGTAACCCGCATTGCTGAAGGAGACACAATAAATCGTGAGGCTGTGAAATCCATTGTATTTATATATGAGACTGCTTTTGGTCTCCATTTCCTAGTCACAAATAAACTGAGATCTTTTGAGTTTGCCACAGGGATATTTATAGATTGCAAATAGTGACACATTAAATCAATTGGCTCCTATATTTTCTCCGGGATATTTTATTGTTTCCTGTAAGTCAATGAATATACATCCTACAGACTCTTTTCCATGTGGAGAAAGTCTGGATGAGCTTAGTCTTTCTTCACACTCTTCTTTTATGAGTTATACATGTACAGCCATGCCATTCTTGCAGCAGACAGAAGCAGCATGAAAAACTATTTTTATTATACGGCTTTTTTGTTTGTCACTTTTCTGTCTTCTACCTACTAATGCCTCTCCTTGATGTTATTTATGTAACATAATCACAGACATCCCTATTATAGCATTTATAATAATGATCAGCCAAAGTATTTTTCGAGTTTTGGCAGTACTGTTGTATCTAGGATGTGGTCCTGGCCCAGGACCAGATGTGTTAGACACGGTCCCATCACAAAATGAGGGTTTGCCCAAATCCAGTTGCCATAGAGTATAAACCAATACACAGGAGCTGCAGCTAGATGGTGGTGTACTCTCCTTGGGTCCCTAAAAGTTAAATATCCATAGTTTTAGAGGACCACACTAGGGAAGATCTCCCACTATAAAACCGTGCAAAAAGTTGAGAAGAAAATTAAGCCCGTGAAACCTACCTGAGCTGTGTGCCAGCAGAGCGAAGGAAACTTCTCTCTTTCTAAAACAAATCAGCAAGTATGCTGGGGAATGGAGTCATTCTATAAATGTAAAATGAGACAAAGAAGATAAAAAAAACAACATAAAGTGTATCAGTAGCTAACTTGATGGAAACAACAGCAAAATAAATGAATATATTTTCTTCTTTTATCTCCAGCCAATTGTACCTTTAAGTAGTGGACATTCAAAACCGGGATCTATCTGTACACTGTGTGGTTTGGGATACTGATATAATTGTCAGGTAGCGTGCATGGACTGGTCTGTGATGCTGTGGGACATATTCAGGTTCCTTAAGAACAAAACAAAAAAAAAAAAACCAAAACTTTTGTTTCTTTATTTGCTTCCCTGGTGTGGCTATGCTGCCAAAAGGGCATATCAGGTTTTCTCTAAGTTCAGCTCCGTTCCAGGGAAGTTTTGCAGTAATCCTGCCAACAGCAGCTATTATCAGCAAGACTAATTCATTGCGTGCTGATGAAAAACTAAAGTGTTTGGAAAGTGGTGGTTCTTTTTTTTCTTATTATTCATATGCTCAAAATGGCAATAAAGATCCAGGATTTTTATTTTGTTCTGTTAAAGTAAATGCATTTATGCTAAAAGACATGAAACAAATTCTGCTTACTGTTGAAATAGCTTTATGTTCAGATTACTAAAATATGAGAAATAAGTTGTTGAATAATGTAGCTTATCCTTCTGCTTTGGCTTATTTACTACTTTCCTGCAGTACTTAGTAAACCTTACAAATAATTCTATAACTGAATGCAATCACATTTCTACACATGAATTTTGCTGTTCAGATTTTGCCTTTTCTGTATACGGACTTGAGCAGGATGTCTAAAGAATATCTAGAGCCCCAACACAGACACACCTGTTAAAAAAGAAGGCAAAAAGCACTACAATTTCTTCTGCGTCTGTCAAAAGCAGAGCTCTACATTATGCAGGACACCAGTGACGAGTAGGAGGAGAAATAGAGTGCAGTATGTGCTCAGGTTAAGTGAGAAGTGATCAACGTTTTCTCAGTCAGATTTTGGCTGGTTTGAAGCTCTAGTAATCTTCTGGTATTTGATTAATCCTTTTATTTCTAGAGCAATGGTTGTAAAGATCAGAATTTAGAAAGGACTACAAATGATGCAAGATTAGCAGGCCTCTAACTCATCATATAAAGGATAAGCTATTAACACGGTATAAATAAGTGCAGTGACACAGGAGGCTGAGAAAGTCTGAAGATACTGAACAGGGAGCAGCAGCACCTATCCAGGCTCCAGCAGTCATTGTGCCATGGCAGCAGGGCGCAGAGGGCTCCCCTTGCATGGTACAGCTTCCCAGCTGCACACTGGCAACACAGCACCGTGCCAGGAGGTGGAATAAAACCCTTCCCCATGGCGGGTGGCAAGGGCAAGGCTGCAGCACAGGAGCGGGGCTCATCGTGGTGCTGCCCCTGCCAGTGCGGAGCAGCAGGGGCGCAGCTCACAGAGCCCAGCCACAGACATCTTCACTCGTTAGATACTATTTTGGTTATTAAAAGCCAGCACAGTTCACCAACAGAACACCCTGAAAGATGGTCAGGAATTAGTAACATCGGGGAAATGTTCTCTAATTGCAACCTGACGATGCACATTTAGGCACCTCACTGTCTGAGGACTCACCAGCCCCACCATTCCCACACCCGAGAGCTCTGCTGACCTTCCAGCAGTTCCTATGGCAAGAAACTGGAGCAGGTGCTGCGAACTAAAACGATCAGAAACTGATTTGGACTTAAATCTAAACCCCAAACATTTCTCCTACATTAAAAAAAAAAAATAAAAAAAATAAATCTGCTGCTGTTTACCTTCTTCCCAGAGAGCAGGGCTTTGAACATCTTACCCCCAGCTCAATAAAGTTCTCATTAAAATTCTCATTAAAATTCTCGTTAAAATTTAAACTGTTACAAAAGATATTTGAGTCCTTACCTCTGTTTTATTGTCATCCATCTCAAACACACACACCTCTGTAGCATGTAGTAGGCTCAGGGAAAAGTGAGCATAGAGCAATGGTAAAGCTGTTGCTCTAAGTACGATATAGTTCCTTAATGCAGAAGAAACTGGAGGGTCCTAAACAGCCCTGTGTCCTGTCTCAGGAGGACACAAACCCAACAGTCCCTGCCTGCCCCTCCCCGCGCTGGGTATTTAGGTTTCAGGGAAGCAAGGTGTGTTGAGGTCACCACAGAATGAAAACGAACGGCACGTTCAGTTTCTTTCCAATATAGCTGCAAGTTACTTGTAAGAAAAGATGTGATGTTTCCACGGTTGTCTACACAAAAACTTTGCTTTAGTTTTAACTAAATTAATGGAAACAATTTAATCAGTGCGAAGGCCAAGCTGGTCTGCTGTTCTAAAGGTTTATCTTTTGCTGAAGTCATCTTTCTGCCTGGTGACAGATCAAGGAGGCCAACAGAATCAGCAGAGGATATCCTGGAGGAGACAAAAGAGAATTGCCAGTGGAGACAGCATGGGAAGACAGAAGACAGCATCATGAAGGCTAACAGATGATGGGAGAGAAGCTGGGTAGTAGAGAAGAGCCTTAAAAATTCTGAGAAAATATAAAGCAGTCGATAAACAAACAAGGGAGGAAAAAGGATAGCAGGAAAAAAAGAGGAAAAAGAATAAAGGGGAAGTTGAAACAGTGGTTTGATTTACCAGCTGGTGGCCTGTGCTATAGACAATATCGTTGCACTGTAGATTTGTTTAGCCTAGGACATAACATGCAGTGGAAGTCGCAGAAGATTGTTCAGAGGCTTTTTGAGTATCCAGCAAGAAGACAGGAATATCTGGACACATTGCATCCCTTTTTAAAATACCAATGACCTCTAGGAGAGCTGGAAAGTTAGCACTAGCCCAGGAATAACTCAAATGACCTCAATCTCTCTTGCCCACTCCCAGTAAGCTCCCAGGCAGTGTGCATGCAAAGCATGCAGCACAGCAGAATTCCCACCTATGCCGAAGCAGATGCAGACATTTACACGGGAAGTTTCAACTTCCGTTGGTGCATTTTACCAAAACAAACCAAAAAGTAGAACAACAAAAATTACCATGTACCCAGTGTTCTGCAAGAAAAAATGCAGTACCCTCCTGCCAGGTTTGGGTGCACATCTGCCCGCTGGGAGGGTCGGTCCTTCCTCCTGAATGTGTCCTGACTCCCATTCACTCTCTGCTGCAGCCGCCTTCTTCCCCGCATGGCCCAGCGCTCCCAGTCAGCACCAGAGGCTTTAAGGACAGCCGTCCCTTCTGGTTTCCTGCTGCTCTCCTAAGTGCACACAGAAGCGCGGAGGCAGCAGGGGCTCAGCACCTCTGCCTCCCCTCTGCCCTTTGCCTCTCCACCCGTCGGGGATCTCCGCCTGCAGCAGACACAGACAATAAATGCTGGGCCCAAAAAGGGGCAGGCAAAGTGAATGCTGTTTGGATTTTGGAATGGCTTTTTAGTCCTGCGCTTCCCAGAGACTGTGCCAGCACCTTCAGGTCTTCTAATTGCAGACCTAAAAACTCTAATCTCGTCTCCCGACAGTCCAGTGAAATTAGCTACTCTGTAAAGCTCCAAAATGCAGCAATTAGACTGAACTCACTTTTAAAGTCCCTGCTAGCAACTGGTCTCTGCTGGGAAAGTACTTGTATCTCACTCTTTTTTCCCCGGTATTTGTAGAGTACAATAGGAGGCGAAAGACAGACGTACTTTGTACCAAAAGTACTTTGCATATGCGCTCTTGTGCTCAGCTCACACAGAAATTCCATGTTTAGGTAAAAATGTTTTGCTGAAGAGGCAAAGCGATCTGTTGCAAGTAGAGAAGCAAACTGCTGAAAACCCAGGGAGATGACAGAGCCGAGTCTCCTGAGCCACGGTGCTGTGCTCGAAGCACAACCTTTTTGCTAAACGGATCGGGGAAAGGTTGCTTTCCTTACGCTACCTCGAAGCAGCTGATTTGAACACCACCGTATCTTTTCATACAGACAAAAAATTAGGTCAAAACTTTCTAGGAAATTTCTGCCGCCTATTTTAGAACATGGTTCAAAAGATCAAAGGAGAGAAATTCTATAGAAACCTGTATGCAATCTCATGTGGAAATGAAACATTAACAGGAAGAAATCTTGTGACTGAATACCGCTGAGCTGACGTCCAGGGGCTTACCTTTTTAAAAACCTCAGTACAGCTCTGCAGCAGCAGAATTTAAGGCAAAGAGAGCGAGTAAACTTAAAACAACCCTTCCATCAGCACCCACCCCAAGGACAGAAACACCATTCATCCTGTTAACGTTACGGCATCGTTTCTCCCTGCTCCCATCTCCACCAGCAACTTGGCTGCAAAGAGCCACTTTAGCCTTTTACCAACAGTAACAAATCTTACCCGAGCAGCGGAGTTTTTATCAGTAGTTAGAGCTCCTCGCTCATGTTCGGTATTAGAGTGTTCTTTCTTCCAAAGCACTATTTTGATTAGATGATCTCTTCCCTGAGAAAAAAAAAAAACCAACAACAAACCAACACTTAGGGACAGATTTTTAAAAAGCTATTAGATTCCTGCTTAATTTAAATGCATAACAGCAGGCAACTCAGCCTAATTCTCTACTTGAGCACACAGTCTCCTGATTTATACACACAAGTGGAATAGCTTTTGCAGATGCGTATTTTGCCTCTTGTTTTATCCTCCTTGTGTCTAAATAACTTACCTTTCCTTATGATTTTCTTAATTCAGACCTAAATTACACCAACTTGTTTAGCACACAGACTACGTTGACCCATTTCCTCCAGTTGCTTTGAAAACAGAATTCATTGGACTCCTTTTATCCCAAGTCATCTTCTGGTGCAGGAGTTTTGGGCCAGTCCTACATCTGGGAGAGAAACCTGGGTCTTGTTGTGAGTCAAGGCAGGGGGAGCAGGGGGTTTAACTCCACACATCATTAACTCCTTCCAAACAGCCAGAGGGAACACTGAATCTCACAGTAAGACGACTTTTATCACTGAAATATCTTCTTGCAATTTTCACGCTGATCTCTCCATAGATTCCTTTGATTTATGAGGTCATTTGTCTGTTGACAATTGATTGAATTAACTACTCTAGAAGAGCATTTCTGTCCCAGAGCAGGGAAGGTTTTTTTAACCCTTTTGTGTTAGCTGTAGTTGAAACAAGTGGTTGGGCATGCAGTTCATCTCTATATGATGGTTAAATTTCAAAACATTCCAGAGATGCATAACTTTCTTCAGAAGATTAAAAAGAGACGAAGATCTCCTTGATCAATGAATACTGGGTTTTGCACAGAAGAGAACAGCAGGTTGCACAGGTTGCAGGATGTAATATTAGACAATATTTCCTAAGCATATAATTACTGCTGATTGTGATGTATACTGGAATACAGCTGGGCTAGCATCAGTTTCCCAAACATTTCCACCCGATCATGCAAGTCTTCCTAAAAGGACACCAGAAAATTAAGGTCCTACTGAGAAGGAGATTGTCACCTGAGGACAGCAGAAATGTATGAAATAACATGGATCGGACACTAATCCTGCAGATTTATTGGTGCACAGACCCCAAAGCCGCAGATTAAAACTCTTCTGGATTGGGGCTGTGTAACCTGAGTAGAGACAATTCCCAGTGCTGTGGGCAAGCTGGGACTGGGCATTAAGGAAATGCCGAAGGGGATGTCCTAACTCCAACAGACTTGTGTACAACTTTGTGTGGACTGCTTCACAGGCTTACAACCCTAGCTCGGTGATGGGGAAGAGGACCCAAAAGAAATGATTATAGAGAGTAGGAAGCACAAACATTTCACTTGCACAGCTGCAGCTGACCACAGAACACCACCAGTGCGGTTTAGGCAGCCACTGACGACACAGCCAAGGCTAAGGGTTACATCTAGTCTTCCTAGTAGAACATTGCTTAGTTAAGTGCTTTCACTTACCATATTTTCAGTATTGTATGGATTAAATAATAACAGAAAGGGTCAGCCCAGAGCAGTGTCATCTGGTAATGACCCTTGTTCATACTGGAGTCCCCACCAGTGGGGAACAACATCTCCACTTCCTTAAATCTCAGCAACTTACCCTTGAACGAGACTTGTCCTTGCAGGTTGGATTCTTAATTGCCATGGTGTTCCTGTTTCTTAACGCCCTTAAACTTAACAGAATTTCAACACTTACATTCTTGTCTTTCATCTATTCCTGTAAAATTAGTTCTTTGCTATATCTTGGGTTTTCTGGCATTGATTCTCTCTCTTTTTTTCTTTTTTTTTGTTCACAGCTCACTCCCAAGGCCAAAACTCCACAGGCAGGGTTTCTATAAATTTTAGTTGGAGTTCTCACCTGATTAGAAGCTGCAGCAGAAAGTTTTATGATCACACGCAGAGCATGAGGTTTCAGCTTCTCCTGATGCATCACTATTTCCAGATTTGATTTTTGTCCAAAGTGTGCATTGCAGGTTGGAATTAATAACCAGTTTATTATCAAAACTCTCTGTAAAGGAGAAGACATTGAAATAAAAACAGTAAAAAATTCTTCCCCTCAGATTAATACTGAGGTAACTTGAAACACTGTTTTTTATTTGTTTATGTTTCTTATTTGGCCTGACTGTATGACACACCAATACTACTTTTTAATCACAGCATCTAATCACAGAACGAAAATATTTCTTGGTAATGCATAACAGTTTTCTCAGCTGAAAATAAAATATAATGTTCATCTGCCTACAATATTTAAAGTAAATAAAAATGAAATACACTATTGGGATTACACCATAGGAGATGATTGGAAATGCTGGCGTGATTTGACATGTAACAGCCCACTTTTCTGTTATTAGCAGGCTGTGAAATCATATAAAAATAATAAAACAGAAGAAAAAATAATGAGTTTCATAAGAAAAATGCACTTTTTGATCTTTTCTCGAAAAGAAATATTCTGTTCTGCATTTTGTCCCACACCACTTTTAGGGTTGTTAAGGAGGAGCTTTTTCACAAACTGCGCTAATTAGTGCTGTGGTCTAACCCAGCAGGCTGCTAAACCGCACACAGCCCCCGCTCACTCCCTCCCGGTGGGGTGGGGGAAACAATCAGGGAAAAGGTAAAACTCGTGGGCTGAGGTAAAGACAGATTAATAGAACAGCAAAGGAAGGGAAAATAATAATAATGATAAAAGAACATACAAAACAAGCCGTGCACAAGGCAATTGCTCACCGCTCACTGAGTGATGCTGAGCCAGACCCCAAGCAGCGGGATGCCACCCCCCCACCAACGCCCCCCAGGTTTTTGTTCAACATGATGTCATATGGTGTGGAATATCCCTGGGGCCAGGTGGGGTCACCTGTCCTGGCTGTGCCCCCTCCCAGCTCCTTGGGCCCCACAGCCCCCTCACTGGCAGGGCAGTACAAGAAGCTGAGAAGTCCTTGACTTAGCGTAAGCCCTGCCCAGCAACAACTAAACCATCAGGTGCTACCAACATTACTCTCGCCCTAAATCCAGAGCACAGCACTGTACCAGCTACTAGGAAGAAAATTAACTTTATCCCAGCCAAAGCCAGGACATCAGTCAGTAAAGTAACGAAACCCTTTGCAGACCAAGCCTAACCGGATCAAAATCTAACTGGCAGTTAGATCCTAACTAGATCCTGGTCCCTAACTATTGGCTTCTTCAGCACCCACCTCTGTCAGCCGCGGTTCAGTGTCTATCAGACAGCTCAGCTGGTGAAGTTTTGCAGCAACTCCAGCCATGGTTTAGCTCCACCACACGCCCACATTGTGACCAAATGGTGACATTGTCCTACATCCCCAGCGGTGGTCAGAAATCCTCCCGGGGCAGCTGAGGTGCCGAGAGTAAGGAAACGAGGGCCACTGATGGGCATGACACTTTGTAGATGGGGACAGGCCCAGATCTGGTGCACACTGCAGACTGGATCCAAGGATCCAGACCCTTGGACTGAACAGGTCACTTCTGCCTCTCTGGACAGCCTACAGGGCATGGTGCACGGCAGAACAGGTCCTGGGATGGCTCCACCTTCGCCTGTTCCCTACCCAAATGTTTAGGAGGTAAAGATGGACAGTCATCAGTCTTTGATTCCTTTTGCAGTCTGTGCTGTTCGAGAATTAAATCATTTCACTGTACCACCCTTCACTTACAGATGAGTGCCCGTTGGCCCTACAACATGGGAGCCAAGGAACGAGGAAGAGAAATAATGATGGAAACCGTTCCAAATGAAAATTGCAGTGAATGATCAACGATACACTGAAATCACTACAGCTGAAAACGTTTTCCTTCCACTGAATACTCTATTCATCAGAAGGAACTTCAGTTTCACTGGCTCTCAGGTATTTTCTCCCAGCTGAGAGTTTTAGACAAGATGTGGGTTACAACATCCTCATGGAAGTCTTACGGAGTTATGGTCCTACTCCTTTAAGTCAGCTTTTGGGATAGACATAACGCATCATAAAATTAACTTCTTTTGAGGTATTTCTCTTTGTGGTATTAAGACAATATCTCATCCTCCAAAGAACGCATACACAGAATTTTGCTTCACAAACTCTTGAAGTATTTTCCGTGGAAATGATTCAAACTTTCTAAACGTGACAGAAAAGTCTTTTACTTCATGGGTCTGGGTATAAAACATACTAGGAGCTCCAGAGACCTGCTACCTGAAACCAGAGAAAGCACTTCGGTTTCACCAGCTAAACTGAACTGGTCACGTCTGTCAGGTTAGGGCACATCCAGGAGGATGAAGGAGCTTATCTGGACAGACAATCATTTCCCACCTGCACTGGCCAAAGGCTCCAGCACCACGGGAATAAATGCCCTCTCAACCTGAGTAGCCAACAACAAAGAAAACCAATCCAGAATATTTCTGTAGGATAAAATGGAAACAGTCTCTTTTTTAAAACCATTGCATTCTCTCTCATGTCGGAGATGTTTCATCAACGTTTTGTGAAAGCACACAAAGTCACTTGGTTTGAAAAGCACCGCATTAGTACATTCTGGCTTTCAAACACACATTTTCCCAAAATGATCATTTTTATGCATGCAGATACTTCAAAGGGAAAGATTAGAAGAAACAATGCTTCTTATTCCTCCCGTATTTTATCTATCATCAGGATGGTAATCTTTAATACCAAATGCAACTTCCACTTCAGTCAGCGCTGAAGCAAATGAGTATTATCTGCTGACTAACATCACTATTTCCTCATTAGTTCCTCTGCTACATTTGGAAGCTCCTGATCGAGGCACTACTCCCACCCTGAGCCTGGCTAGTGCATTAGCCCTGGCAAGACCGCAGCAAAAGTCGTACGAGCAAAGGTGCTCAGAAATGGAAATCGCTCCATGAGCATTTAATGCAAATAAGAAGAGGTCAGTCAAAATAAGCACCCACAGGAAACTAATTGGAAGTGGAACATGGACTCAAATGATAAAATATTGCTCAATTTTTTACAGCTTGATGCTCACATGCATTTATTTCTAACATCCAAGGGCAACAGTATGAAAACCTCAGCCTAAGCAGCTGGTTTGCACTGTTCTTCCTGTCTGTAGTGATACCTTTCAAGCACAAAGAATCAGCAGCCTATAGGACCTGAACACACGTTAGATATGAGGCTTTTAGACACAATGAGAGTTTTTAAAATTTGGGAAAAACGTACAGACATTTCTGAGGATGAGGGCAAGCAAACCCACATGGTGATTTACTTCCAGTTAGGACCCACAAGGAGCAGAGAGAATGGCTTTTTGTGATTAGGACTTTTAATAGGCCCAGTTTGCTTTAAAGATTTACAAATTTTGCAGCGAACCTGCCCAACAGTGGAACTGCATTACCTGAGCGGATGGAGGGAACTGTAGCTGGAGGCTCGCGCCCAACCTGGAAGTGCAGGGAGGCACCAAAGCAGCAACCAGCAACTGCACCGAGCCGCAGGGGTTACAGCTCCCTCCACAGTCTGCAGGATTAAGAGAAAGGACCAGCCATAATTATGTGAATTCTTCAGAAATTGTGGAAATGATTGCAAACCTATATACAGACCTCCGTTTGACAGCTGACCCATATCTATGTTAGAGCCCAACCCAAGACGTGGAATTCTCTTACACAACTCAAATGCTTGTAAGTGAAGCTTACGGCTCAGGCTGCCCCTGCCCTTCCAGCAGCCTCTTCTCCCTTCCTCACTCCTCCTGTACAATTAGAAAGAATGACTGGACTGAAGCGGTGTCAGGGCACAGAAAGAAACCACCTCCGTGTTCTGCCACTAAGTCATGAGCCAACTTTCCTGCAGGTGCCCACGTAACTGTCAAAAAAGGAAAATATGAGCAACATGCTGGCACAGCTCTCCTTTGGAGAGGTCACAAGCCACTCTCCTCTCCAGCAGGTGAAAATCATGCCAAGAGAAGGGGACTTAGCACCTGCAAAATACTGACTGATCACGGTGAATATATAAGCATCTGTTTTCTGCACCAGATAATTAGGTCCTTGGGAAGCAAACTGAAAACATGAAGAAAATATCTAAAATTCAGATTTTGCTTTATGCCACTCAGTTTTTGCCAGAAATCATTTTATGTAAGAGCAGTGACTGAGTGCAGATGCAATTGTGGTTGTCCTGTCAAGCAACCATCCATATTTCTTGGGTTCTATTCCACTCTAATGGGCATCGTTTCCCACAGATCACGATGTCAGTGCACTAACACTTTTTACTGTAATATCTTTTTTTTCACCTCTTCTTTCTCTCTGCACCCACTGAAATCTGTGTGAACACCTGAAAATATGTATGACCTGGCAGATCTGTGCTGGGGTTCCTCACACATCAGCAGTGTGCCTAAGGCATCGTGTCCAAAACTGAACATCATTATAAGTTATCCAACTAGCTGATGAAATGTTACTTCATTTTTGTTTCTATGCATTGATTTCCCCCTTGATATGACAGCCCAATCTCCCACTCACTCACTGTCAGCTGCTGTTTTCCATTTGATGCTGACATTCAGTCACTCAGTCTTTTCAATACATACCTTCCTTAGCATTAAATGTACACTTGTTATGAGTTTGGCATGCTGAAATTGCTCAGGAAAACTTTTTTTCTTTAAAAACAATCTAAAATATTTCTTCATTGTTTAAGGTAGTCACATCCCCCTGGAGAATTACATCATGCTGCCTTTTATACGTATACTGCATACTGCAAACAAGTAATGTTGTATATATTTATATTACAGATATCTGTATTTTATGCCTTTTATATATATAAAGCCAAAATCCTCAGTGACTACATGCAGTCACTATGGATCCCTGAGCACCCAGCAGAAGCCTGCACTCATCTGCTTGCCAAAGTCCCAGGAGGGTAAGTGCCCACCTTCACCCTCGATGTCTCTAAAATTCATTAGCAGACCTAACTGGAAAGATACGCTTTCTTCCCTCAGCTAAACAACCCATGAAGCTCAAGGCATATATTTTTGCTGTGATTCAAGCTGGCGAACAGGGCGGCACTGCAAGTCACCTGCAGGTAATCACATCTTAAAAGAAAATCAGCATTCATAGACTGAACATCGTGTATTTGTTTGATTTGATGTTTCAATTTCTTGCAGAAAACTGGGAATGGATAAAGCACTGACAATGAGATTGCCAGAGTTGACTGTTCCCTACATTGTAAAGTTGGTCTAATATGTTAAAGCGTTACACTCAGACTTTTGGATGATGGGTTTTCTGTCAGTGACTGATATTCCTTCCTTGAGCTTTATATGTAAGTAAAGCTTCTGAGATGGTCTCTCTTTCTGGACTCCAGTTATCCCAGCCCAATCATTCTCTGAATGTTTAAAGCCATCCTGACTCTTTATACAATATAAAGGGTATGGGCATCTGAGGACCAGATGGCTTGGTCCTCAGCCCGGCTGCTGAGTTCAATTATCCACCGCTGGGAAAGCACCAACATCACAGTCTGTCTTAAAATAATAATAAAAAAAAAATTAAAGAAGGAGCAGGTGCTCCCGCTCCCCACCCCCATCCTGACAGACCTTAAAAAGCCTCATTTTCTGGGGATAAACATTGAGTCAGTTTAAGATGGTTAATTCCTTTATATTCCATTTTCTAAACTTTCTATAACAGTCAGAAATCTTTCTCAAGGGAATAAGTAAATTGAACTCTTTCTCGTAATCTCATAATACATGCTTTAGGTAAGTTCTGCTCACCCTCTGCTCCTCAAGGGGTACTTATCACATCCCAGCGATAACTCCTACACATCCTTTTCAAAACAGTGAAAGATGACACAGTGCAGTTATGCTGGATGGTGTTACGGTGGACAAATAGTAAGCGTGATTGGAAACAATGGTTAAGGTAACTGTTGGATCGGAGAGCACCTTATCGAGAGCTGAGTTACAAAACACATTTTCATTAAACAGTGACTTGCCCCCACAACAGCGCTTTTCAACATTTCTGTATGAAACCACTGTCAAAATTTTAGGCTGGAAAACATGGATGAATGTCCAAGACTTTCTCTTAATGGTTTGGGGGATCTTTGGGTTTTGGTTAGGGTTTTTGTTTTTTTTTAAGGTTCTGCAATCACTTAGCACTTAAAAAGGACTTGTTAGAAGAAGGAAAAAAAAAAAAAAAAAAGGCCAATTTCCCTAGTACAAACCTTTTGGCATTTTTAAGAAAGTGTGCGCTATACTGGACAGTTTGAATTTTGCATATGTGAGTGCATGAGCATTGCATAATCGCTCGTTTGCAGTTTCCAAATGACATGATATGGCCAGTATTACTTTTGTTGCCTGTAGCTACAGGTTGTCGAGAGAGGAAATGGCAACAGTCAGGCAAACAGCAAAACAGTCAAATCCAATAAGCCACTATTCCTATCTCTCCCTTACACAAAACCAAGCAAAGATGAGCACCGCGGTCAGGCTGCCAGGAGATGCACTTCTTTGCGGTGGTGGGCAGGACAAGCAGAGTCCTCTGAGAAGGCTTGCAGTCTGGACCTGATCTTTACCCTAATCCAAAATAGCCTGAACTATGATGTGGCATGTGGCATGCCAGAAAAATCCCAGGTTTTATAGAATTGCTCACAAGGATATGCTTCCTATACAGAGACACAGGGTGAACTAGAGTTCCAGTCACTGCTGCTGGCAACCGAGTCCAGCCAAGGATGTGCTGCTTGACAGCAAAAGAGATTTCTATCATGGCACTCTCAGCCTAAGGAAAACTACATTTTAACTCTAAATCAAAGGACTGAAGGTCAGATTGCAAAAGAGCTGGTATTCATAATTGTGAACAGGTTTTAAAAGAGCTCCCTGTATATGGGCTGAGTACTTCTGAGTTTCTGACCGCAAAACCAAACACTAAATTTTTGTAAAAGCTGTGATGCCTCAAGCCACACTGCAGCCTATATTAAAATACCTTTTTAATATTTCAAGGTTTTCTCAGTGGCAAGCTATTAAATGTGTAGACTGATTTCCTCAAAGCAAAATCCCTCCCCAAAAACCCAGACAGAATGTCAGTCAAAATAGTTAATTACTAACCAAAAAAATCCCAGTAATTGACTGCATGGATTTTAATTTTATGAGATAGCGTTATCCTTACGAGAGCTCTCCAAGCTGAGGCTAGAGAACAAGGGCTCCCTAAACACGAAAGCTGTTTCCAAACCACAGCAGAGATGGTAAGGTTGAATTTGACCTCACTTGCTGCAAGAAAAGTTCAGGTTATGTCCGTAAAAATGAGTGAGAAATAGGTGACAAAAGGGGTGACAACAAGGAGGGGAGGAGGGTCTTTTAGAGGGGAATTTGCAAAAAGCTACAGCTGAAACGGCTTTGGGCCTTTCATCAGAAATGGTCGCTAGGAGCTGAACAGTTCAGCAGACTGCTGGCTACAAAAACAACACCAAAAAAGCATCTTAAAAGTGGCTGTTACACAGAATTCTTGTGTATTCTTTCTTCCCTGCCTGGCAATAATTGGTCTCGAACCGGGACCAGTGACAACACAAGGCTCCTGTGCCGGCCGGCCGCTGTTCTCACAGAAAAGAGCAGCACCCATCATCGGCATTTTATCTCAAGTTCCACACCTGGATTTTTCTTCTAGCAGCTCCGCATTTCTGTAAGAATCACCAGGAGGGTGTTTTAAAACTGTTGTTAAGGCTCAGAGTTGCGGTGGAAAGCTCCAAAGTGTAACACAGCACAAACCCTGCCGTGCCGATGCACAAAGCCCAAAGGCTACTTGAAAGGCTCCACCAGCTTCCCGCTGCAGAGGAGTGCGGGTCTCGGCTCCTCCAGGTGGAATGCTCCCACTCCAGAGCGCAGCCCCCTGCTCTGCCCGTTGGCATTCGCCCGAGGTCAGCACTGGAAGGGGACAGGACCTGGAAGGGCAATGCTGAGATTCACACGCCGCGTCCATTGCCTACAGCATTAGCATCAGCCATCCGTGATGCTGCTGTTCCAAGGGTCTGGCTGCAAAGCATTCCAAAGTGAAGAGGAAACTGCTGTGCTGAAGCTAAATAAAGTCTGTTCTTCGAAAATTCAAAACTGAGACAGACAGACCACAGCACTCCCATAGCAAACCGAGCAGCGTACGTATTGCAGCAGTTACTGCAGCACATGGAGCAATGCGAGGACAGTCGTGGCTTCACCTGGTGGGCACTGGCAGGCAGATTTTCTCCTAATACAGAACTCACTTCCAGACATATCTGAGTGTCTCAGTGTGTCTCACTCAGTGTCACCTTTCTTTTCTCACAGATGTTGGTTTCCAAGTGTTTAAAGGTGAGGTTTTGCCTAGGTGTCCATAAAGTAAGCTAAGGAGATTTCTAGTAACTCCCCCCCTCCCTCTGTAAATTACCTAGAGGCTGGATAAGCTGAAGCAGCTCTTAGTAGAAGCAGCCTAATATCTTCAGAATTTTGCTAGTCACAGCATCAGGTAACTTCAAAAGTTAGAAGCTGTTTATCCCCTCTTGGTTATGCTTTTTGGTTCAGCATGGATTTTTTATTGTTTCCTTAACAATTTGACATACATCCAAAAGTTAAAAATAGCAAACTGATAGTGCCTCCATCAGCAGTCTTTTCTAAAGAAAATGGCACATACTGAACATGTGAGTCCTATGCAGTGATATGCCAAGCCTATACCCGGTCCTCTGCTGGAGTACCACTGATTTTGCCCACTTTCCCCGCCCCCCCCTCGCCTTTTATTGCAAACTATCTACTTAAAGCATGCCCATGTTTTACTACACAGGTGGTCCTTCTCTGGATTTACTTACAGTGTTGCCTGCACTTAGTGGAAAACTTTGAAGTAATTTAAGATGTATTTTTGATCTGAAAGTTTGTCTCTGGAAACTTTAATGGAGTCTTCACATACAGATAATAGACAATTAATGCTCAGTGCTAATGTGATTGACATGTAGAGATGTTCTCTGAACTGGGCAGTTTCTCCAGCTGGAAGCTCACTGTAAAAAAATTTATACCTCTGCCTCATGTCAGCAACAACTGAAATGATATGGGACTAATAAGTGGTAGGTTTAATTACAGTTAGTTACTTCATTAAAACAGCTGTTAATTTAAACTGGAAGGAGTTCTTTTGGCTGCCCACCAGAAGTGCTCCCCACAAAATGGGAGAGGTAGCAGTTCTGGTTATCAGCTCAAAAGATTGCTTGAATGGTACGCAGGAGAAAATCAACACAAGGAACTGCAGAGGGGATCCTGTTTATAGCTGGTACCACAACTAGATTCCATTAGGAAAAGACTGCCAAGAATATTATAAACTCCCAAGAAAACTTTAAGCAAAAGCAGAACATCTTGGACAAATCACTTGGAACTTTGTTTGCAACTCCTCTAGCTCACCATGCCATCCTAGTGGCCTTACAGGCGATGTAGTTCTGTACTTCATGTCACTATTCTCCTTTATGACCAAGCTATATATTTTAGGTAATAAAGCAGGTAATAGTTCCCCTCTGTTGGCCACTGCAGAGTATTTACAGAGCTCCATATAACAGTTTACTGCGGGATGTACAGTTCGGGCATGGACACTTGCTCAGAGAGAGACTGAAGGTAGAGAGACACTCCACTGACCTCTCAGCTGTGCTGTGCTTCTGCTTTGACAGCATATCCAAATAGAAAGTTTTCAAGTTTTTGGTGAAAACAACATGCTTAGAAACAGGATGGGGAAAAAGTGCTAATGAAATCCCATTGAAGCTAGTTCAGACCACCAAAAACATGCAGCAAAGGACATTTTTTTGACCAGAAGATTTCAAAACAACGGTATCTACCACATGAAGTGTAATGCGATACAGCAAACTGGTGATTTGAGGATCTATTATTTACTCTCTTTTCTGGAGAGGCAAAAAAGAGGCAAGCCTGTAACTTCTTTTCCACTTGCAATACTATGTTACAACTCATCAAACCAGAATGCTACTTACGCGGTACCTTTGTTCCAAATGTGGTGCTCCAGCTCCTGCCACCTACCCAGAAAAACCCTAAAAGCTGCTGTGTGTTCCGCTGTGAATTAGAACATAGAAAAAAATCTTCCTGATATGTCCTCACAACTATGTAGAATTTATGTTGACAGGCGATCCCTAAGACCACATTTCAGTGTAGCTGGGACTCTACCACACTGAGGTGATCGCTAACCATGAATCTGGGATCTGTTCCTATGTGTTTCCCATTTGCTGCAAAAGCCCTAGGCTCTGAAAGTGGAGGCAGAGATCTCGCAAAGACAAGCTCCACCAAGATTTGTTCCCTGATTCATCCAACACGTGCAGCAAAGGAGCCGAGATCCCACGAAGAAAACAGCAGTGATTATAGAACAAGGCTATCAGAGGATAATCACCATGTGCCAGCTCAGTGAGGAATGTGCAATTTAGGAAATAAAAAGACATAGTTATTCACATATCTGCTCATCCACACAACTACATTCAGCTAAACTTAAGCACATAGGAACAACAGTTGAGTGTTCCAACCTTTCTCAAGCAGGACAGAGGTTGCCGGGAAAAGAGTGAGTGACTCAATTACCCGACGGCAGTACTTGGCAGGGTTGAGCCTCCCATCAAACAAAGGGATTAGACAGTCAGGAGAAAAGTGGCGCAGCAAACAAAAACAAAATGAAAGGGAATGGAGATGAAATAAGTGTCTCTTATTGATTTGCGCTGAAGATGAATTGCTTAGTTATCACTGCAGTTGTAAATGAAAGCCATGCCAAAGGGGTGTAACTTCTAAAGGAAAACAAATTAAATATGTTTTCTTCCTTGCTTTGTGTAGAGAATGTGCCTGACTTCAGAAAGCCACTGCAGCAAAAGCTGAAAAACAAATAAAACAAAATAAATCTGTCCTGCAAAGGGAAAAGCAACCTAAAGCTGTGCATTTAGCAACGAGTTCACAGCTGACCTCCAGCTAGAATCATACACTTCTCACACCGAAGGGCACAGCAAGATGTCCACAAATGAGGAGGCTTTCCAACAGAAACCAGCAAACCTGGCATCTCAAAGGCCAGGTTGTCAGCAAGTGCTGAACCTCCTCCTCACATGGAAAACCTGCCCTGGGGGACCGCCAGTCTAACACCCAAAGGTGAGCCACGTGCGTAAGATGCTAACCCCAACCTCTGAAATCACGGACAGGCACTGCGGGTTAGAAGAGGAGAGACCGAAAGGAGAACAACCTCCAGCACCCTGCAGCGCCCACAGGGCCAGCGCCGGGGAAGGTCCCCACCTCTCACGTCCTCGACCTGCTGCTCACACCAGCACCGCATCAAAACGCTCCAGCAGCACTGCTCTGCTTTGTCATTGTGCCTTCATACTTCCTCACAAACGAAGCCAGATGCTTTAGTGATCGCCAGTCCAACTTCCAAAACACATTGTACACTCACAAATGATCTGAAAACTATGTTGGTTTTGGTGCTGATTAGCCTTCCTATGGCTGAGAGTGAAAGCCCAGTCGACGTGGTATGCAGGGAGTCCTCTCTGCAACAGAAAAGAAGTTTCTAACCCAGAACTACAAGATAATGGACTTCAAAGCTGTGGGGGTTATGCATGGAAAACCTGTCACTGGTGCAGGACTGAAACCTGCTTATCTTGGCCTTTCACATGGTGTAATTTGACAGGGCCCGCAGCACATCTGAAAAGAAGGAGATGGAAATGCATCTAACTGTATTGAATTTATTTACTTATTTATTTTTAAATAGTGGCAGAAGTTACTCTCTTCAGCTCGTGAGCAGTCCCTATAGCAGTGGATTAGTACACGGGGCACAGCAGGTGGCAGAAAGTAAAATCCTTTACAAGGTTTGCCCATGCTGGTCAGAAATATATTTGTAAGTTGAAGAAATCATTATACTCCTGAGAGTCCTTGGGCAGGAAACGAGTTTATCATTTGCTAGCAAATGATTTTGACCTTTCTAGCAAAGGTTAGAGGACAAAGATATATTAACTGGAGTAATTTAAGGCAAGTATAAAGTAACAAAGAGTTACATGGCCTTGGGGAAGAGTCTGAAGTCTTAGTTGCTGAAGGCATTTCAGCATTTGGTGAGGTTTACTACTCTAAGAACAAAATTATCATCATAAATTTCTGGGATTTTACCTGGCTGGGACTGGAACAATTTAAATCTCTTAATAAAGTTTATTGCCCACTTCATCTGTCACTTGATGCCTATAAGACAACACTTTGCCAGGCTGCCAGTGTTATGTTGTCAGCTCTAATGCAGATCATCTTTGTGATCGCAGAGACAGCGCTTGCACTCCACTATAACCTCCATGGGTGTAATTGTAATTGAGTTTATGCTGGCGCTGCACAGCAGCATCCATTAAGGTTTATGAAGAACTCAGGTCCTCAGATGGCTAGATGAACGATGTCAGATACAAATATTTGAATAGATTCCTCATCTTGCCCTTGTAATCTAAGATTTGTTTCAACAAGCAGGAGCTCCTGTGATGGCCTCCTGCCACCCGCATGTCCCACTTGTACATGCAGCCCATGAGCAACACAAACTAGTTTCAAAACCGACTTGTGCTTCCAGATCAGGATAAGGCAGCTCAAGCAGAGCTGAGAGCCTGGTCCAAGCATGAACCCTGCCCTGCACACCCCCCGCCCCCCTAATCAAAGCCCAAGGAGCCTGGCACAAAGTTGCCTTTGCAGTGAAGCATCTGCCACAAACAATTCTGACTGCATCATGCTGCCAGTGCCAAGCACTCCTGAAGCAGATGCTTCTAGAACCAGGATGGATGTTTCTGAATACCACATTTTACTTTCTCCTCCATAAAAATCAGCCATACAAAGACAGTGACACGCAATGCAGAGATGAATAACTCACGAGTGTTACTCTCGTAACTCACATAAACCAAAAAGGCATCCTTGATATGGTAACATACTCCCCTAGTGATCTCCCCTCAGCAGCTCGTTGTGCCCATATCTCACAGCTTTCCAAGGAGATCCCTGTGCAGGGCAGCACCTGAACATGTTGGGTTTCACAGTCATGATAGAGAAGTGCTGCCAGTCCCTAGCACAAGCATTAGCCTGGTGGAGGTCTTCTACCTACCTGAGGCCTCCTGAGATCCTCTTTCATCCCATGGAGGTGATATATGCAAGACAGATGGTGAACCACCCATGTTATAGTGGACCAGAACAGTAGTATCTACAAACCTGTAGGCTGAGATGAGAGCTTGGGTCACCTCAACTGTTAATTTATTAATTCATTATTGTTAAAGTGTTTTTATTCAAATGCCTTTGATTTTTTAACAAAAAAAAAAAAAGAAGAAAAAAAATCCCTCACTACAAACCTTTCCAAAGACTTAGCTTCCTCATTTCTCCCCCTTTCCTTCTACTCACAAATAATTCTAGGTGCACGAGGAAACACATCTAAACAGATTTCTACCTGACTTCTCCAATAGTTAAGGTCTGGACAGATCAGAAGGTATTATTACCCAAATGATCAAGAGTTTGCTTCCTAATTTTATCATGCCTTGGCCCCTCCCATTATCATTTTGCTATGATATAAGACTACAACTTCTGATTGAAATATACTTTACTATAATACCCAGGATAAGAGCTTGCTGAAGCAATACCTGAGTTCATTACCTTAAACAGTATATCATTGCTTTTTCAAATCTCAGATGGAAAGCAAAAATCCCTGTTGTGCTCAGATGCCTTGAACTTTGCTAATTCTCCATGTGCTACCCAGATTATTGCTCCTTACATTAAGCAGGTCAGATGAACACGTGTGGTCCTCTACTCTCACTCTGCAACATAATGAAAACCACCTTATCTCGTATCAGTTTCTAAAAGAGCTCAGTTATCTAAGGTTATCCAAGACTTGCTCTATTTTCTGCTGCTAAATTAATGTTTGGGGGAAAAAAATAACATATGAGAGATGCAAATACCATTACTGAAAATAACCAGTTAGGAAGTTAGCCCAGTATCACATACTGACAATGTTTGATGGCAATGCACAGAAAAGCTGAATGGTCAGTCCTGCTAACATGATTTTAGAAGGTTATCTAGAAACAGGAAAGGGAGAAACAGAAGCTTGGGAATATGATGACTCAAATCTTACCCAAAATGCCAACTAGCTAATCCAGGGAGAGGCATTTCTTCCTAAAGCTGAAAAAATGCATCCCAGTGAAGGAGGTTATGTGGTGTTATTTTGAAAGTGGCCCAAGTTCTCCCACAGTTTTCAGCAGAATGATTTTCTTCTCAGGGTCGACTCACAAAACAGAAGAGGACAATAACGCCTTCTACCCAACATAATAAGGACATTTACATGGAATATGGAAAACCCAGAGATTCATTCTCTGCCTGATTCACAACAGGGATTTAAAACAAGTCCTCCCTTTTCCAGGAAGTGTTTCTGCTATGGAACAAGAGCGTGTCCCGAGGCTGCGCTGTGCAAGCCATGGAGCCCATCCTCCTGGTGAGCACGAAATGTCTCTAGAGAAGCCTCAAGAAGTGAACTTTTTGAGCCGCCCCTACACAGGCCAGGGAAGCAGGAAAACAAAGCTTCAGGGCTTCTCTTCAAAGGTGGCATGAAAGGCTTAGCCTCTCCACCTGGAGCTCATCCAGTTTGTAGCAGAGATTGAGACTAATAGTTGCTGAGCTAGCAATGAAAAGTCTCCCTGGCCTGATAAAAGCGTCTACTTACCAGGCAGGACACCAAGGTATCAGTTCTTCTCTCATAAATGTTTAAGTTCTTCAGACAAACTGGAAGAGTACTAACAAAAGACTAAGAAGAACCCTAGAGTCTCTACCATGGTGGCTTGAACACACTGGCTGCTGGGGTCCTTTTAGGTTGTGGTTTGTAACATCTTCAGCAAAGGCCATCACCCTGAAGCACGGTGTCTGGGGAAGAGGGGTATCTGCCCTGCCTCCCACCTCTCTCCCTCATGTCTCTGTATAAATGCAGCTCTTCATTTCCTTTACCTCTCTGATGTTAAAGAGGTGTTTAAAAATGGGAATGACTTTTTTCCAGACTAAGTCAAGGATTTGATCCAAATTAATTTCTGCTTTGATTTATATCTTAATGAAAAGAAGTATTTGTCAGAATTCCCACAAAACTCACTTTTTCTTTCCAGCAATAAGAAAGGTTCACACAGCAATAACTCATACTTCCTGAGACTATGGAGAACAAGGAGAAAAAGAAAAATGCTATAATAATAGTAACAATATTTACAGTTTGTAACAACTTCTCCGTCTCAGTGTTATTCATGTTTTGTCTCAGAGAGTGAAAATGGTGCCCCATTCACTAACTCAAACTGAAATCCATGGCAGAAGACAACCAGGAATCAAACACCGTAGATCATGCTGCCCTTAACACCATGCCAGTGCTCAAAGAATTTTCTGTAGTCAGATATAAGTTGAAGCACAAACTGTATTTCATAAGATACCGTTATCACTCTCTTGACGGCGGACAGAGTGAAAACCCCTGTTTTTTCTATGACAAAGTAACTTTTCTTCAGAACCACATGTTAAATCATAGTTTTAGTCTAAAGAAAACTCCAGCTTGTATTCAATGAAATACCAAATGGAAAATGAAGAGTTTTCAAGAACTGCAGCAAGATCTTGCCAAATGTTTCTCTGTTCTGGGGGTATTCTAGCATTCAGCAATCCCTAATAGCATTTACTGTTTGTCTAGTTATCTAAAAACTGAGGTCAGATGATCTATTGGAAGATTGCACCCTGATGTTACCAAGGCTCCAGTTTTCACTTTTAAAAAAATAATTTGAAGGGGGTGGTGGTGGTGGTGCAGAATCACAGGTAGCATCTTTTCCCTATGATCTCTGCAGCAGCTACAATACTCACATCCACCTCAACAGTGCCTCCAACAACGGCCTCCACCTTCTTCCACAGACCGGGAGCCCATTACTCATCCAGATGTTCCTCCTTAAGTAACTGGTTTAGCGCAATGAACAGCTTCCTTGGTCCTGGCAGGATGGACATCACAAAGAACTATGAAAGACAGAGCCTAGGATTATTTTTTTAAAGACAGAGGGAAGACAGGAGTCACACAGTTTTGCTACAGCACAGAAGATCGCAGAAGTTACAACCTGCCAGGAATGACGAATGCTGTGGTCCAGTTGGGGACATACCTTCTTTCCCTCCAAAGTCACAGCCCCTTTCTGTCTGCCCCTCACTTCTGAACAGCCATCTGGATGCAAACCCATGATTCACTCACTGGCTTGGTCATAATTACCCAGAAACTTGCTGACAATTACTGCGCCGGCAGCTCGATGCGGCTCACAACCAGAAAGAGCTGAACTGCCCTCTCCTGGGAGCAGTGCAACCAGCAGGGCAGCCTCTAACAGTCAAATGCATCATTAGCAGGTGGAGAAAGCTGTGGAAATGGGAAATGAATGCATCAGGCAGCCTCCTCCAGATGGACTGCCCAGCTTTTTCAATTTACAGTTTCACTAAAATTGGACTTTGTGTTTTGGATTCAACCTAAACAGCATTTCTTCTGCGGTCTTCAGAAATAGGTCTTTTTGCATCAATCTCTTGACACGTTTACACAGACAGGAACCTACGTGTATTTTTAGATTAAATCAAGAGGGCAAAGATTAAGTGAATGCTGTGTCAGAACAAGAGCTTACAGGGGAATTTAATAAGACTGACATAACACAGCCTGAGCAGGTAACTGGTACTGTACACAGCAGAAGCTTGTTTGCACTTAGGATTTTTCCAAATCTCCTGTTAATTTACTAGAAAGAAAAAGGGTCCCAGGTCTATGAGTGATGTGGGAAAGTAAATCAACCTGCAGCTGTAACCGAAAACAGCAAAAACTTGAGCTTATCGAAAGCCAAAAGAGCTTTCATTGTTACATGTTTTATTGATACCAGACTTGAAGCGAAGGACCTGTAGCTTGGGGATGGATTAGTGACAATATCACACAACTTCAGACATCATCAGCGTGCCCTTTCGGGTCCCTGCTCTCCATTTGAAAGACACTAGCATAGAAGAAAGTGAGGAGCTAGCTTACAAAGCCTGCAGGAGATATATATATATATATATATATATATCTGTTGAGGTTTTTTTAATATACATATATAATGTTTTTAAAGTAGTTCTAGCAACAGGAAGCTGGAATTGCCAGGAACATGTCTCCACTAAGTTATCAACAGAAATCACAAGGCGGGTGATTTCTGCAATTTAAAGAGTGGGAAATGGCAGTCATTATGCTAATTAGGAAAAGTTCTAGGGAAAACATCTAAAGCAAAGCCCACCAGGAATAAGATAGGTATATGCTTTTAAGATTAAAAAAAAAATATTTAAATTGCCTACCATAGCCTCAGATGTTTTTCTTTCTTTGGGGGATATTGTGGTTTGTTTTGTTTTAAAAACAAAGCTCTGTTTCTCCAATAACTTGTTCTTCTTTTGCAAGCGCTTGAGATAAGGATGATCAGGTGAGTCACTTCATGAATATTCCTGCATCCATATGGCACGTACAGGAAATCCATTAGAATTAATATTTCTTTACATGGTTATTTATTTGAGTAAGCCCTCCCTTCAAAGGGCTGCTGCTGTTCTCTTAACATAATAATCCTGATAAATTACTCTTTTCTTCAATGCTCCATAAGCAAAGAACATAAAGACTCAGCGCTGCTACATTAAGACCCATTACTCTGGCTCACTGCAAAGAAAACACCATATTTTTAAACACATTCCCCCCAACAACAGATGCCTCTCTACATTTTAGAAGCTTCAGATGCCATTTTTAAGTAAGATAAAAACCAACAAAAAGCAAACAAGTCACCCACCACTTGTAATTATTAAAAATTCATTTGTTTCTGACTCCTTATTGCTCCCATGTAAATTTGGGAGATATTGCTGTCCATTTCCTGACTAGCCTTATCTGCTTCTGGACTTCCAGGCTGCCTGGGGTCTTTGACAGGGCTCTTGATGAGACATGCAAACAATTGGTTAAGTGTTTTGCGTGTAGCTGGATACAAATAGCTAGGTCCTCACTTACATTTAAGCCAGAGTCACTCTGCTGAGCACCACTCAGCTAAGCGAACTGCTACCTGCTGAGGATCTCCTGAGCTTCCTGTGTGAGGATTTCCCATTTTCATTCAATTCCATTTGAATTAATTTCTCTGAAGAGCAATTGGGTTTTTTATTGTTTGATCATATGCAGGTTCACTAAGACTTTAGATACATGGGTTGGTTTGGAAAAATTTTAGTGTGCTCTACTCTTCATATTTAATTTGTGGATATAATTTTTCTTAAGGAAAAGCCATGGGAGGGAGCCCCATGAACATCAGATCAAGCACCTGACCTCCTTTCCAGGATGAGCAGCTCTGCCAGATACAGGGACTCACAGGACTGAGGGGCCACAGTGGTTTCCGACCCCTTCATTTAACATTCTCTTTCTTCCCTCTTCTCCTCCCCAGGCTGGCATCTTCCCCTAACTGGCCAGTGCAGCCCAGTACCGAGCCTTACTCTCACAAGGAGGGGGAAGGATAGACAAAAAGGCACAGAGCTGTCAGCATGAGCTGGAAAGCAGAAGCAGAAATGGCAGAAAAACCTCAAGAGCCCGAAGCCTTAAAGAAAAAAGGATCTTATCCTGCCAGTCAGTGGTAGATGGGATGAGGTGGTGCTTACAGGAGAGAGTGGGAAGGAGAACCAGAATAATACAGTTACTCTCTATGGACTTCAGGAAAGTAGTAAACCTACTGTCTCCTCCTCATCTTGCCCAAAACAGACTCAGTAGCTCGGAAGCCTTTCAAGGAGCAAAGCACTAGCAGCAGGTGGTGCCATCTGTCCCACTCTAATTCCTTCTGGCTCAAAAAATTTATGTCCCAGTTAGTGAGAAAGGTAAAAAAAAACCAAAAAACCAACCCACAACTGCCGAATAGCCAGGGAATGGGGGAACTGGAGGCAAGGAAGCAGAAAGTTAATCTTAGCTAAAAGAAACAAAATTAAAATAATAATAATTTTTTTAAATGTGACTGCTAAAGGATGCCTTCTTTCCACGGTCTACTCTTCTGCCCCCGTACCTGAAGATGAATGATTAGATAGAAAATCAAACCACTATATGGTTTTGCCAGTAACACTGCTTCTTCTTTGGTGATATTGGAGGCTGGAGCAGGACCACAGCCCCATGACGCTTCTCTTCCAGCTTTTCTGCTCTGCACTGGAGGGAATGTAACTTCAGAAATGACTACCTGGACATCCTTTGTGCCCCACACCCGTGTGCAGGCTGGTCTCCGCTATTGCATGCACCGTGAGCGGGAGCATCCATGAGACAAGCACAGCCCAAGCTGCCGTACGTGCACTCCCACATGGTACTGGTATTGCTGTGCTAACGGACTGGAAAGGGTGTGTTGGTATCACAGGGTGAGGTTTCACATGCAAGTTTGTGTGTTCTGCAGCCAGGCAAATTCAGCAGTTGTCAACACTCACCTCCACTGACTTCCTTCCTTCCCCTGCAAACACCAGAGCCCAGATAAACCTTCCCACCGGCACAGAGCAGCCCCCGTGCCCTTGCAGTGCTGTGTGCTCTGGACAGGTCAGTGAACAGCAGAGCAGAGCGCTTCCCCATCACGCCAAGCACCACGCCGCATGGGGAGACCAGCTCTCACCGCTCCCTGTGTTACTTCAAAGCTAACACAAGTATCAACAACCCCTGAGCCGAAATACAAAGGTCCAGGCCATCGTGGGAGAGGCTGCATCACATCCTCCCCTGCTGTGCATCACTGTTATCACTGTCCAACTCCAGTTTCCCAGCGCGGTGCCACCCTTATGAAACATGGGTAGATGCTGCTTGGTGCATCCACCCTTCCCTTCTCTCACCTGGGGCTGACACATCAGACAGGTCTGCACCATTTCCACCAGTATTGCTTTACCAATGGCCAAGGTAAGGGATTTTCTCTGTCGAATCTATCTTACATGTCACAGGCAGTATTCTCTCTTATCTCTGTTTTAATATGTACTCATGTATTAAGCTCTCTGGAAAATGCTGAACAATAAATATCAGCTCCACACGATAAGCAAGACCCTGTTGCAACCTCAGCGAAATTAGCCAAGACCCAGCGTGCTCTTTGGTTGTACATTGCACATAGCATAAGAGGCAATTTCTTTCACTTGGACTAAATCAGGTTGAGGGAAATAACACTTCATTCTCCTGAGCTCATGACTAACTTTTTGGAGCAGATGTCAAAACAAACACTTAAATGCAAGGTAAAATTCATATTATAAGAAAGCAATGACCCCCCCTCAATTTATGAACTGCAAGATTTGTAACAAAGTTATGAGAAAAATAAAGGGATTCACTTCTGACTGATGAGGAAGAAATGACAGAAAGTATTTGGCACAGCTTAAATGAATTTTTTTTTGGCGCCATTCAGAATTTAGACTTTGGATGAATTCCTTATTGAGGCAAATAAAGAATTTGCTGGCACAATGAGGAATAAGCTCCTACCCCAACAAATGAAACAGGGTTTAATTTGATTTCATTTCCCCAATGGTGCAATGAATAATATTCTTTCTGGACCTGTGTTTCCACTGACAATGATTATGCTATTGCTGTGCTTGACACACTCATGCTGCAGACATTTTGCATAGGATGGTATAAAAGGAGAGCTTAGAGGAATCAAAGATGTCACCATGTTGCTATTGTATTTCCCAGATTTATCCATCCAAGCACCGAACTGTGGGAAATATCATTTGATACAGGATATGTATGAAGATAAATATAAGAGAGAAAGGATGGTCCAAGGGTTAGAGGAAGAAGGGCAGAGGAGGTAATCCCCCTTCTGTGTCATAAACTTGCTAAAAGCGATGCCTGAGCACACTTTCACAAAGCAGTGGTGGGCACATGCTCCTTTGCAAGTGGAAGTAATAAAAAAAGGACTAAACCAGCAATTTCCACCCAGTGAGGAAGGAAAAGACCACTAGACTCACCAAAGGGATTAAACACACTGGGCCAGAGACGTTCCTGGAACAGCTCCACAACAGGAATTTATTCCAGAGATTAACTCAGTTTCTGATTTTAATTTTCACACAGCACTGCAAACACCCTTTATCCACCCTCTGGGTACCCCTTCCTTCTCCAGAGACAAACAACATTAAGCAAATGCCACCGCATGTGCTCGCTGCCGCTTGCACTTAATTTTGCTTTGGTTTTTAAACACAGACTTTCCATATCTTAAGCCTACCTAATCATTTCAGGTCTGTGGGGTTTCAAATTTGGTTTTGCTTTTAAGAATTCAAGTTTGCTCCCAGTGCGATACGTTTCAATCCAACTCACAGACATGAACTCAGGCTGAAAGAGCCGTTTCCATACGCTCGTGTTCTGGGTAGGACCAGAGGCCGCCGTGCTAGAGCACAGCACCAGCCTTGCTGCCCTTCCAACACGGTTTCACAAACTCATGTCTGTCTTTTGGACTTGCATGGGCACTATTCTGCACAAGAAAGGAAATGGATCTTCCAAGAGCTTTACTCTTCATGCTCAGTACGAGAACTAGACCTTTTTAAAAACATACCTCCAACATTTGGCCTTTGGCGCAATAACTTTCCTCAGGTCCAGGCTTCACGTCCAGTTTATGCAGGATGACAGCTCAATGAGAGTCATTGAATACTATGGAGATGCTCACCATTGCCCTGAGATTACTCCTGTGCTATTATACTATTGAGCATGACTGAAGCAACAAGGAGATGTTGCATATTTGTTTTTCAATGCTGTTGGCCACACCACAAAACTCCTGAGGTCCCTGAGCAGGGTGAGACAGTGACAAGTCTCAATACCCCTCACATTTGCTGTTCCGAGCTCCTCCCTCCAGACACCCACAGCAATTCTCAGTCAAAAGCAGCTCTGACGCTTTCCAATCACACATAACTTCCAACGGAGCAGAGGATGATGCAGACCCTCCTCCCATCACAAGCTTGGCATAACCCAGCAGCTTGACAAACAGCAGCTTTCATTCGCATAGGGATGTTCTGCTCCCCACGTCGTGCTCAGAGGTGCAGCACTCTGCGTTTTGACCAACACAGCACAGAGGTGGGGAGCACAAACAATTCCCATTCTTCCTCCTCCCCTTATGAGTACAGTTACTCACAGCTCAGCAGCAAAGGCAGGGGGAAAGTGAGGTTGGTGTAGGGCTCATGATACAATAACCACAAGTCACAAACATATCTTACTTCCAAGAACTGAAAAACATGAATAATAAGCATAGAGATGTTCCCTGTTTCATCTGTATTGCAAGCACTGGAATATGAAAGCTTCAGGCCTCCTCTGAAAAAGTCCTCTGGCAAAAAGAAGTTATCCAACCTGAGCGTACTCTATTCAACAGTGATGGAACAATGAAAAGACAACATTTTTCTTTCTGCTGTCAGTTTGAACTCTGCTTACTTGCTGCCTTAAAAGGAAGTGAATTACCTAGGGGAAAAAAAGAAAAAAAAAAGAAAAGAAAAGGATGACTGCCTGGTCTCCACAGAACACCTCAATACCAGATAAGTGTTCCTCTTATAGAAATTAATATTAGCATCCTCAGATGGCAACTTTCATTCTGCGAATTGGCCAATTACTTCAGAAAGATGCAGTGGTGTTGTTGGATGATGTTATAAACTCATTTATCTGTTCCCAGACTTACCAGTACACAAAAGATGGGAAACACGCCTGGCTCTGAGTTTCTATAATGTGCCTTATTGATTCTCTGAAATGCCAAACTCTGCACTTGTTTACACACATGCTGCACTACAAAGCCCCCATGCATAGGAAATGCCCTGCCTGATTTTTCCCTTTTCACTGAAACATTTTGTATGAAAGATGATATCAGTGGTAAGTAATACCCACGGATTTTTGCTTATGTTTACAGTGCAGTTTTACTCAGAGTGAACTAAATGTGGATTTGTACGATGCAGTGATTTTTCAGCTCACACTAGCATAGGTTTAATAAACTTGTTCAGACCTGTCTTCAGAATGTTGGACCCCATGTGGTTTATTGATCAGTTTGTCTGATCCAGGCTCCAGAGCTGCCCCTTCACCGGCAGAGTCTGTCCATACAGGACATACAGGAAGAAGCGAGTCCGGTGTTCCCAGATTTGCAGCGTACAGTCACAGCACTCACATACATACGCACACAGAGTTTATCTGAACTTACATAAAAGCCACTTTTCCTGTAAAAGCCCAGGGTAATAGGAGTCAGGAAAACACTCAGTTGCCACAAAAAACTTCTCACTCACTCTAAGGGTGCTTTCAAGCTACTTTAACACCGCATAAAGCTTATTGTAACTAATGCTGCAGCTGATCAGTAGGATTTCAAGGTCTGGTTTTGGTCTTTATACTGAAGTAGTTGCTAGTCAGAGATTTTGTTTTCTGGCACATATCTGTTCTCTTCACACTGAAAGTTCTCACCGATACTACTTCAGTCTCCAAGTGTGAATGTTTTGTCAATGCAGTTCTGCTGGTACTGTCCACCAGTCCCCTGGTACTGTCCATCTTACCTACAAGACTGCTCAGAGCTAATGAAGAACTGACTTTTCCTAAGTTACTTTATTTTTTTTTTCATTTAACTACTTCTGAAGCAGAATAATGTCATTCCACTACACTAAACATAACAATAGTTGTGTTCACCAAGCTTGGTAAGGCACTTCTCCAAAAAACCACAGGAAGCAGATCTGATGAAGAATATTTCATTTTCCATAACTGGTTTTGGAAGAGATCAAGATTTTCCCCATCCTAATTTTTATCAAATTAATGGCTATCGCGGCCAGCACAGTACCCCCATGAACAGAAAGATGCCCAACGGGCCATATTTGCTTTCATTAAACCTGCAACAGACTGCGCAGAAAGCAAGGCAGCAAACAGACACAACCTCCTAATGGTTTTACTCCAGTGTTTTCATGGTTTCTCATCAAAACAAAGAGTACTTCGCAACGCTCCAGCAGGTACTGCTCTCTACAGGGTAAATACTGTTTTCTCCTACCTTCTTTTGATGCAGAGATCGATCCCCAGACTGAGGCATGCTCTGTACAGCTGCCTTGGGACAGGTAGGTCGGTTGCTCCGATCCTCTGCAGAGTTCGGACACTTCTGTGTGTTGCCTCTGCATCTCCTTCTGCCAACCACACAGTGCTCAGTGCTCCCCATGGGGCTGTTAGCAATCCACAAACTTTCAGAAGGCACGAGTGGAGCTCACCAGCTCTCCTGAGCAACTGCAAGGAGAAAGACCATCAACAACAAGTGGGTAATGAACTGATTTTTTGGGCTTGGGGTTGTGAAATGGAGCAGAACAGAGGGGGTAAAGGGGAGAAAACCACCCAAAGTCCTAAAGACCATCTTCCTTCCCCCTGCTCGCATCAAGGGGTGATGATTTTTCCCCAATGACCAGAGAAGCAAACACTCATTCCATACATCTGTGTACGAACTAGAAGAAAGAGGTTAATGTGCAATTCTGATTCATAAGCTGTATGCTGGCACTCTCCCCCGGGATGTATTTCACCCCTGGAGTTCAATTAATCTCTCCTCCTTGAGCAAACAGTATATTCTCAAAAGATTCTGGGGACAGTTTATTTTTCTTGCATTTTTTTTTCTTCCATTACTGTATGTAGTGATTTCTTATTTATACCACACCTTTCATGTATTCCATACAGCAAACCTAAGTACCATACCATTAGCATACTGTAGCTGCACAGGCTCCTTCCAAAAATTTACAGGCCCAGACTAATCCCAGCTAAGTACAGAAAGTAAAGATCAATTTTGCCACATCTGAACTAGACTGGATTTAATTCCACCCACCACATTCAAATGACAAGTCGGGAAGCTCAAGATTCCATAAGGTCCTGAGCTGAATTACAACCAGTATTAAAGTAAAGGACTGGAGATGTCAATTGTGGAATATCCTGCTAATGTTTATTAACTTCTAGGTCAATGAGAATCGCTGCTCCGACAACAGACTGGCTCGTGAAAAATCATTGTCCATCTGCTCCCAGCTCACATTCCAGGGTAAAGGACTTGCTTTCGTTGCTGAAGTAAAAAAAAAAAAAGTCATTTGAGTTTAAAAAGCACTAGAAATGCTTCTGCTATCATGTCCAGCCAGTCATACCCAGAAAGCCACTGAGCTCAGACTGTTTTACAGGGGCACAAACACAGCATATCAGGAAAAATTAGCGAAGCCATTAAAAACTTCAAAATATCCCACTCCGGAGCCAGAGCTGAGGCTGCCACATGCACAGCTGGAGCCAAACGAAGGTCAGCTTGTCTTAGTCTCATGTCACCATGCCAGGCACTGCCGCCGCCACCCCAAATATTTGCCACCTTCCAAACCAACTTCAAAAAACTGGTTTAGCCAATGCCACGGACTTTTGCTTGCCATTAGCTTAAGTCAAAAACCGCTGTTTGAACATCCCCAGAGTGCTCTTTAAAATGCTGCGCAAAAACCACACAGTGGCCAGAAATTAGTCACTAAGGACTCTGACTTCTGATGTTTGTATTACCATGTACAAATGAGTTAACCAACATCCTCCTGACAAAACCCACTACTGAGAAGCCTGGTACAAGTTGAAATAATTGATTTGGTCCAGAGTTTAGAAAGTTAATAAATTAACTGTATGCTGCACTACCTACAAACCCTCAGGCCCCAAAACCAGGCAGGTTGCATCAGGTCTGCTGACATGATAATAATAATTAGATAATGAAACCATAATGTAAAGCAAATGATGTCTAGATAAAAAAAATATAGTGGGTGTTGGAAAATTTCCTCTATGGGGAGAACACAGGCGCATGCATTATTGTGGAGAGGAGTAAAGAATGACTTATCTAATTGAAACTACAGGGGTGTGGAGGGAAGGGGGCAAGAAAGACAGACGGTAATTATATGAGCTGGAAAGTGGCCAGGACACTGGGGTTAGCAGCTACACATTTTCAGAAACCTTATGTGATTACAAACCATCAAGAACCTAGTCCTAATTCTTATCCAACTTACATTTGGCAGCAGGGCAAGGCAGTAGTCTAAGGCACTGCTTTCATTTGGGCTGAAGGACAGAAGTCATCTACACCCTTGCATCCCTATCCTTTACTGCCAACTTCTTTTGGTGGTTTCTCATCCAAACACCTTCGAGAGCAAGCCCCTGGTGAAACGTCACATCCCTGGAGCTGTACAGCCCTTGGCAGCCGTCCTCTCAGGCAGGGCTTCTGCAAGCAACTCCAAAAGGGTTCGTGAGCACTGCCTGAGCAGTCACAGCCCTGCAAGCAGCACTGCAGGGTGTGCAGGGCAGTCACCTCTGCTGCTAGTATCCCAACAAATGCCCATGTTTGCAGACGCCCTTGTGCAGCCCTCTGAATGATGTACAGCCATCACCTCCTTTGGGGACAAACAGCAGCACCACTGCAGCAAACAAGCAAACAAAAATTCTCTCCCCCCAAATCTTAAAAAGCCAAATCCCATTTCATCAGATCTAAGACAGCTGCAGTGATCCTCTTGGTCACAGAGAGCGTAGATTGTCTGGCTCCCAAGATACGGTGCTTGTTTCTGCTTCTCATGCTCTTATTACACATTATTCCCCCAGGTTTTATTTGGAAAGGATGTGGCTCTCAGTTACACTGAGAGCACTTTACTGTAAGTAGCCAGGATGCCATGGAGCCATTCATTACTATTAGAATTGCAAGAGACTATCACAAGAGTTAAAATGAAATGCCAATACCATGATTTGCTGTTCACAATACAGTGCATGTCATTTCCAGACACGATATAGAAGTAGTATAACAGCTTAAGCGTATTAAATGTGCCATAAACATCTAAATTGCTGTTGGTATTATTTAAAGAATCAAAGAGACTTACGTAAATATCAGGCCACTTAATTGGGAACAATTTCAATTTGGTTGTCAGAGTCCCTGGAGCCATCTAGATCCACAGCCCCAGCTAACAAGGGCCGCACAGATGAAGCATGAGAGAACATCTTGCTCAGCAGAGAGCCTTCACACTAAACCCCAGTTTGTATGGGATACACATTTATTGGCAACCAAAAGAGTCACAGGCCCAGATTTCAAAACATAGCAGCTACTTGAGGTCTGTCTCATAGCACCTCAGTTGACTTGTGTTTCCCCCCGCAGAACAAACCATTAGTTTTAGCACTGTTTCTATGAACATGCATAATGTTCTCATGAACGTACTGCTGGAGTTGGGGGGGGGGTTTAAGTGTGTGCTGCTTCATCCGTTATTGGCATGTTTGTTTCCCTTTCTGCTTCATAAGCAACTTTCCCTTACAAGATCAGATCCACTTTAAAACAACCAAGATTTAAAAAATAAAACAAAAGTGCAGCTTTTTATTATCCAAAGGAACACTATTCTAAGCTTGGAACTTCCCAGCAGCTACTCCTGTATTTTATACATATATATATATTGTCTTTCCAAACTTCAGCCTCATGCATCATCCAGAGAAATAATTTTACAATAGGTAATGTTACAGAAACATGAAAGTTGCTATGGAAAAGGGTGTTTGGGCAGCCCCCCCCCCCCCCCCAGCCCCGTGGTTGGAAGCATAACAGGGCACAATTTCATACAGGCTTGGTCAGGAGATCAGTTTTGGCACTCCTGGTACCCAAGATGCTAACTAGCAGCCTGGCCACCCAAACACCCCTGAAAGGTCCACAGAGCCCCCACTGAACAAAAGGCTCCAAACCCTACCATGAGGGATGCACGTTTTGTACTGCTGTGTGTCCCATGTGTAGATGCACTGCATTTGGAAGATTATATTCCAGGTTAGTAGATGGTGGAACAAGAGAGCATCTCACTGCACTGCACAGGGTTTCCTCTGAAGGAAGAGTGCAAGATCTGTTATTCAGCACTTCGGGAGATATTTGCCCTTGAAAGTGCTGTTGAGAGAATGCCAATGTTCAGGACGATCTAAATGCTGGGACATTTTGGCCCCAGATAACATTAAGGAGAAAAAAAAATAAATTGAAAGGCAAGCTCATTCTCTTCTTAATAAAAATTTTCTTATCTCTTCTCTATAAATTCTTGCTCTCAGAGTTTTATGTCTTGGTCATTTTTAAAATCACATCAGGCACCAACCTGCTACACAAGTAACAAACCTCCAGGCAGTTATTATTCAACAATGGACTTAAAATTAATGTAGCAATTTTTAGTTACCTCCAAGCAAAACAAAAACACATTTCCTAAAGTTTCCAACTTTAAAAAAGAAAAAAAAAAGACGTATCTGTCTTCTTTAGAGCACAGCAGAAGTGTACAAGTTGCACTGCAAGAGAAAAAATAAATCAACATACAGAAGATGACTTCTTGTAACGCTTCTCACTGGCTGCAGTGCATTTTCACTTGGCTGAATCTCACCTTTCGCAGGCCCAGAAGCAATGACGGCTCCAACAAGTGCTGTAGCCAGAGAGGATAGAATTGCACGTGGCTGTCCAAAAATGCCAAAAAGATAAGTCTGAACTAAAAGAGACTGCTAAGGGACAACTTCCCAACAGGCATGCAGTAGAGGCTGTGTTGTGCTTTTTTTTTTCCAAGGGTGGAGAAAGAAACAAGGCTTATCAGTATACATTTAAGCATCAAAAAGATACAAAAGAAGGAGAGGACCAGTTCAGCCCTCATCAGACAGTCGCTGCTAAAAAGGGGTTGTTGATGTTCTTTTGCCCTGAAAATGGATGCAATTTTCACTCCTTCCCCCAGCAACTTTACACTCTACTTTTGGGTTTCTTTTCAGGATGTAATACAGCAATGAGGTACACGCACACACACCCATGGGTGCAGATTGCCATCCTGGAGGGCTGGAGGTGGCCAGGGAAGTGAAGGGCAGCTGCTATGAGTGGCACTGGCAGGACATTAAAAGCTAGAGAGAGACCAGATCTCCTGACTCGCTCGTGTTTTGCTGCTGCAACACGGCTCAGCACAGCCAGCTGGATTTTCAGGGATTACCAGGTGTGCAATGCAGAAACCTTCGCACTTTAGGAACGTTCCAGCATTCAGTAGAAAAAACCTTTACTGCAAGAGAGAGCTGAGTGATGGAAGAGACGTCTGTGGCTTGCTCTGCATTTCACCCAAGGTAAAATTCCTCTACAGCCGAGTCCCCTTCCCAGCATGGACACTCTGGGAAGCAGAGCCTCTTACCTAGCATGGGGGATACCTGTCTGTGCTGGCACCAGAGGCGGCACAGCTCCCCACAAAACCCCCTCAGATAATGAAATGAGCGTCCTTTCTGTCATGTTAAACATGGAGAAATACTGGAAAGGAGGAGGTGGCAGCTCAGGAATACAAGCCTCAGCAGACGTTAGTGTGTAGTGTCAATGGAAGACAGTCTTGTGGAAAAAGCCCTCTATGGGCTGCCCATTTAAGTCACCACTTGGCTCTGAATCTCTCCGAGAGCAGATTAACCTCAGAGGCAGTCCTGCCAGACCAACAGATTGGCTCAAGAGAAGGCAGACAAGTGACCCAGGTACCACAAACATAAAACATGGGCTTGCTTTGGAATTGCACAGGACCCAGCCAGAAATACTGTCCTTGCTGGCTGGTCTGCAAGACGCAACATGCCTCTTGTGGTGCCAACACACAATGACATTTTATTCAGAAATTCAATAGAATGACATCTGCTGCTGCAATGGCCAAGTTTCTGCCTAGGCAAAATTTGAACTGGATTTTAGCTAAGTGGCCAGACAGGTGATCACACAGTGAAGTCTCCATCAGTGATCACACAGTGAAGTCTCCATCCTCCTTTCACTGTTGGATTTTCACAGGCATGCAAAGGGGCTAACACCTGATTTTGTAGGTGTGGAAAAGCTGTGCACTTCAGATGTCTTTATGTACCACAGGCACCAGAGATGTTGGCTTGCTTGACATCAGGGAGTAACTGAGCCTATGTGAGGAGTGCTAAGGTCAGCAGAAAGGGAGAAGAAGGAACGACAGAGATAGGCCATAGGCACCCCAGAGACCCATAAAAAGTGGAAAAGCTCTGAGTGGGAGAATGTGCCACCCTGTCTCCACAATCTGATGCCACATTCACTCCATGCACACTCAGGATGTGGGAAAATCCAAACATAGCAGCTCCCCTCTGCCAAGTTCTAGAGGGGAAAAAGGGGGAGAAAATGGTGTCCAGAGACGTCCGGGAGCATTACCAGGCACAGAGGTACAAACCTAGTGCTATGTTTGCACAAAGAGGTGCAAGTCACCGGGCTGGAGAAGACTACAAAAACTTTCCTGGAAAAGGTTTTATCCAGCTACATAATTTTCTTGTATTTTGAAGAAGTTTGGATCATCTTAAAACGTAGCCTCTGCTTCGTTTTGGCCTGCAGGCACCAAACTATTTAGGTTTTTTTAGTGCTTTAGCTTAGCAATGTTAGCAGCCAGGCTGAGAGCAGCAGAGAATCTACAGTCGTAGAGTCAAGGCAAAGTGGAGGCACCAAAACCTGCCTTCCAGTCAGCAGAAGGCTTCAAAATGTTAATGAAAAATTGTGTCTGTCAAAAATACAAGTGTCTTCCAGGTAATTATTTAATCACTTTTTTTACTAATAGTGCCTATACCCACAGGGAAAACATTCACTGGAGCAGGAAGGGCATGACACAGTGGAGAAAGAACAAGGATTGTTGAAACTCCAAAAGTTCCCGTGTTTCATCCTTGGGTTCTGCAAGAGACCTAGGCACACGTCACCCCAAACCCCATCAAAGCAGTAAGTTCTTTGCAGCAGACAAGCACTTTGGTGGATGTCATCACTCAGATCACAGCCAAATACTTCCAGACTAATACCTGAAATCCTGTCGAGATTAGCCAGGGCTCGTGCTGTGCAGCAGATACTCTGATTTATGCCTGCAGGAGACAAGAGAAGCCACAGCCTCCCTGCTACTGTTGTCATAACATCCCTTATTGCAAGGAAAATTCAAGGAACAGGAGTTTGGGAAGACTTTGCAAATAGTTGATCGTGCAGGACACAAAGCAGGCAGATTGCAGGAGGGATTTTCAGGGTTATTGCACACACAGACCCTGAGCTGGTAACACACTGCACTGAGGGAGCTCCCTTTCCCTAGGCAGTACCTTGAGAGCTCGTCCTTCCAGACAGCTCCCGCTTGCCCCTCCACAAAGCAGGGAGCCTTGACTCCCAGTCAGCCTCAGCGGAACACCTTGCTCTATCCACAGCCACAGAAACAAAAGGCAAAACCAAAAATATCTCTTAATTTTCACGGGTAGGCTGTGTGACTGCAGACAAGCCACATCCCTCCCCTTACACGGAGACTGCTCGGCTTCTTGCCGCAGCTCCACCGGCGGCAGCCTGCTCACAGTGTGTTTCTGGTTATTGCCTTTTAACCTTCTGGCTTCGCATTACAGAAGACCAATATAAGGAACCCAAGTTCACTGCAGGTGGATGGGAGCAGGAGAACTTGATCCAAAAGGAGCAAAATCCTGCAGCTGTCACTGAGATAAAGACTTTGCATGAAGTCTTAAATCACAGTGGCCGGCAGACGCTGAACGGCACATGTGTGGGGGATTAAGTCACGTCGCGCTCCAGGCTTCCAATGTACAAGCATTTTAACAGCTACCTCCGTACATGCAGATTAAAAACATAAGCAAAGAAACGTAAAAAAAGCGAAGTGCACCTTCAGCACGCGCAGCTGGGGCCAGCTGGCGCCCGGCTGCCATGAAGCCCCGTGCCGCTCCGGCAGAGGCTCAACCAAAACGCCATCTCCCCTCTCCTTGAAACACTCCTGAAACAAAGCCTCGCGGCTCAGACCTGCCAAGTCTCCTTTATTTGGACTGAAACTCACTCACACTTGGCAGCAGTTCGGCGCAATTTGAAGCTGGCTCAGACCTAAAGTGAAAAGATTAATGGGATATTTGAAATCTCACTCCCATTTTCCCTCAGATCTCACGTATGTAAAAGCTCTGATGTTTGTTGCTGAGCTCCTTAAAACATAATCTGCACAATGTGCCACAGTAAATAAACAGATTTAAGCAGCAAGTCTGTTTAAAAGGAGTTTATTTAGAAAGCACACGCATCACTAAAGAGAGCTTATTTCTTATCTAACTCCAAGCACTTAGAAGGCAATCCTTCAGGGGTGTTCTGCCGGCAGCTTAAGATTAATTTTGTTTGCAGCAATTATTTTCAGGATGTTCTCCACTCATATTAAAACGCTGCAAGTTCAGTTGGTTCTTGGCTTGGGTACTAGAGAAAAGCTGGAAATATTAAAAAAAAACAACAACTTTGGGCCAAACTTGCCCAGAAGAGCAGCCTTCCCCACCTGGGCGGACTGGCCTGCGGCAGAGGGAGCAACTCCGACACGCCATCGGAGATCTGAGTGCCCACGATCTCAGCCCTGCTCCTCAGCAGTGGCCTCATCCAAACAAGGCAAGGCTTCCAAACAGTGCCTGCATGAACCGAACTCCCACACGCACATTTACTAGGCAGACAGACCGACCTGGAGTTGTCCTTCCTGCAGAGGGGCTGGAGGGGACTTGAGCAACAACCAACAGACATGTTCTGAACGCCGGCCGTCACGGGGCCGAGCACACCACCCACCCACTTTAGAAAGCCAGACCACACCCCAGTGACAAGTTGCACCCTTCGCACATAAATCACAAGCATCCAAGTTCAAGTAACAAGCAGCACGTGTTCGACAGCCTCTAGCAACACTTCAGGCCAGCCAGCGTTCTGAATTCCCTCTGGAAATCAGGGAAAAGTTGATATTCTTCCTTAATCTGGAAGCCCCCGAAGGGCCCACTGAAGCCTGCTTATGTTCACCATGGATCAAAGCTCGCGACAGGGCAGGGGCTTTGATTTAAAAGGTTGCAGGAGAGATGATAACTTCAGCCTGTAGGTTTCCCTCCTGTCACACTGATGACTTCGTTTAGTGCTGAGTCGGGAGGGCAGCAAGCAGCTGCCGAACCAACAGACACATTTTCTCTGCTGCTCATTCATCTGCACCTCAGGATTTAGATGTGGAAGGGAAGAGACCCACAGCCCCTCTCACCTCAGGAGCTGAGAAGCTAAATTAATGTCTTTTAATCTCAAAATATTATATCGTGATTCAAGTTAGAAAAAGATTTGCACATTGCTACTCCACTCTGAAGTGATTTAGTCTTTTCTAGTATCAAGGAACCATATTCTGTGGTGCAGACTCACACCTGGGCATTCACACAAAGCATTCCCAGCATCCTGAATCCCACCATGCCATCTCCTTCCACCCTTCCTCGCTCCCACTCCCACAAACATGCCCAAATCACTAACTTTGATGCAAGCGAGACTGTAGGTTCCCTCTGCTTTTTAATTCTGGGTTTCTGTGCCCTGTACAATATATCATGCAGCACCGTCTAACCCATTCAGGCAGCTCCTGAATGTTTTTTTATCGTTTTTGATGCCAATGCCTGTGGCTGCAGATCAGAGCACACCCCCTTGGTACCAGGCCCATGCTGACTGCACGCCCGTTGAGTACGGAATTACCAGCTACAGCAAACGGCGACTGCTGTACGAAGTGGATTAACGTTGCAACAGTGGTAAAAATACTCTGGAGAAAGTAGGTGCTTCCACTGTTTCAGGAAATTCACTCCACATGGCACCCTATTACCCCCCATCGCCAAATGCAGTGTTGTGCAAGTATATTGCAATCACTAAGTCTCCTCCATGTGCATCAGAAAAAATGCTTGCACTTTACTTCATGTATAACTCTACACCCATGAAAAATAAGGCTGATGACTGACTGGTATGAAGAAATGACAACCACAGACTACTGAGAAATACAAGTAAATATTTGCATACGAACTATATAGCCCTCTGGCAGATCAGCGAGAGTGAGCTGACCATCGTGACACCCCTCTCTCACTGAAGAGGACAGGATGTGGCCAGGGATGTACCCTGGCTCAGTTAATTCAGGGGGGTGAGTGTACTCAATACTCATTGTAAGGTATCATGCAAATTTAAAAATCATTATAGTTGCCACATTTGCACAGTAATTTAGAAAAGTCACAGTGCCTTGGCATCTGTCCTCTACAGTCCTTTTTTTGTCCTGTAGTACAAAATCTTCAACTGTAACATTTCCCAATGAGCATTTCTTACCAATACAACAATGAAAAGCTGGGTTAAATATTGAGTGGGATTTTCAATACACAAATAGCTAGGCTGCTGAGCACAGTCCAGTTTTTCTTACCTTATTCTACTAGTAACTTTCTTGGAAGCCCCTTTGGCTTTCAGATATAAGGCATACAGCACTGTTCTTCCTGCCTACAGCCAAGAAGGATGAGCTGAAGTCCATCTGCCTCTAATTTGATTTTAGCATCTTTACACATTTGATTATTTACTGTAACAAGGGACAGATGTTCAGACAGACCCATTTTTCAAACAAATCAAGTCAAACATCTGGAAGACATCTCTAGCTACCTGGAACAATTAAATTAAAACAATCTGTAAAAGCAGGGGACAATGATACAAAGCTACGCCATTATGGCATTTCATAGATGACTTGGCTGAATACAGAAATGTCGTGTTTCTTCCATTGCAACACTCCCTGACTCTGTCTCTGGATGATGCTTTCTATGAATTTTTAGTGCCATGAGTCTTTCCACTCTCTCTCAAGGTCACAGCATTACGTGCTTTGATGCCTCTCACAGTTACTCTACATTTTTCAGTTTCTGCTCATTACTGCAAGCTGGCAAACACAACACTTTATACTTTGGATTTAATGCTGTACATCCAAGTCACTCAGTTCTAGAGACAGAAAAATCTCCAAACCTACTACTACCGCTAATATACCCAAACACCACTCATGGAAGGAGTTGCAAGAAAAAATGCAGGATTTCATGTCTTCGGCCTCTCCTTTTAACCAACTCAGTTTCCTAAAGAATCACAGGACAAATAAGTACCAAAATCTTGCAGCAAGCAGAGAGAAGGGACCGTGCAGCTATCCTGAGCCAATGCAGCACACTGAAACATAAGAACTGCACGCAAATTCCAGTGCAATTTGAAGCCATTTACAGGGTAGGGGTCCTGCAGAGTGCTGGGTGCTTCCCTGGTGTTTAGTACTGTCAGTCCCACCACTGTGAGGGTAACCAAGTGTTCAGCAATAGGAACATCAGGCTGGAAATCACGTGCAGGGAAAGCTCAGTTCAGACCTACCTACTATACACAGAGGTTGTTGGTGAGCTGCATTTCAGCTACCTTCTAATTTCTTTCAGACGAATTCTTTAAGTAAAAGGGTTTGGATCCTGGGATCCCTCTGCTTTAGGCCTTTTGAATAAACTCAGGTATGTGGATTTCAGCTACCTGCTCATCCTTCCTGGACACCTCCTGCACCACTGCAGCAGCTGCAGCTTCCTTCCACCGCTCCAGTAGGGAGCCTTTGGAAACCACCCTTCACGAGACCAACCGGCTCACTGAGCACTGGGGTTTTAGTTACTTAAAGAAAAGAGTAAAACATCCAAATAGATGCACAAAAGGCATACTTTGTTTTCAATCAGCCCCTTTTTTCTTCCTTAACCTGACACATTTCAGCTTCTGAAAGTCTCTCCTATTTTTTTAGGTTTCTCCAGTGATATCTCCAAGCACTGCTGCTCATTTCTGCGTACAACGCCTCTATTTCTAGGTAAAATCTTTTTCATAAACCAGATACTTTTGAGCCCATTTCCTTAATTCTGCCAGACTGGCAATTATATCCATTCATCTACCGACCATTCTCACAGTCCCTGAAGTATTTTCTTCAGGGCTGTCATATCTCTTTGTTTTCCGGGAGTAACAGGCTGTTCCAAACTTGTCCATGCACCCTGCACAGCAACATACTTTGTTATCTAAAAGTTACAGATTATCCCCAAATTCTTCATGACATAGAAAGCTGTCTTTAGCAAATGTATTATTCGGCAAAGCCAAATAATAACGTGGCCCAGACCTCTTGCTGATATCGTCCAACCTTGAACTTTCTTTGTATTGTCAAGCTGCTAGCAGGCAAAACTCTTCCACAGAGCAAACCATGAGTATGAAGAACCTCCAACGGGGGCATCAGACTTTAGCTGACAATGAGTGATTTCCCCCTTGGAGAACACACGGGACAATACCATACAATAAGTACAATAAGTTCATGGTTTGTATCAATAATGCAGCAGCCAGATGTCAAAGCTTTAGGTGATATAATTTTAGAGACACAGAAGAAGAGCTCTCTATAAAGGAAATTTCTGAAACTAACCTAACGCTTCATTATGTGACTGTGCAGGCAATAGGTATGGAGATACCCTTTTTGCTGTGTAATAGGATTTATACCTGCAGCCATCCAAACACTACTGATATACATCTGCTTCTTTCTAATGGTGTCTGCTTCTTTCTAATGGTCTAGGGCAGCCCCAGAGATTTTTGTTCAGAGCACAGCCCTGTCACAACTAGTATTACCCTGGACCTTAACAGACACTGACCTTCCAGCCTAAAACTGATGTCCTCCAGCATCTTGCTACAAGGCTGGAATCAAATGTGCACAGTGGGTGATGAGGTCAGCAAACCAAAACCTATGATCCTTTATGAAACATCAAGTTCTCTCCAGCTTGCAGAATTGTCTGAAAAAATCTGGTACAAAAAGCCAAAATGTCACACATTGATAGCGTGTAGTTGTAGCTTGTTAACAGAGGTTGTTTGCAGAGCTTTAAGCAGGGTAACAGGCATGAGTAATTTTCTGGAGGTAAAACATGCAAACATGTGGTGGCTTACAAGCACGCTCAAACTGAGCTCTTACTATTTTTAAACAGTGTACTAACCATCTATGAAAAATTCCTGACTGAATTCTTCAAACACAAGTGACACCTGAAAGCTGACACGCCTCTCCAGATCCTGCTATAAAGGATCCACTGGAATTTACCAGTCCTGTTTCTTGTGCTACCCCCACCACAAAACCATCTGAGAAGCCAAATGCACATTGCAGCAGCTAGTACCAACCCTCTTCCCATGCATTCTGGGATGCATAACCTGTGTTTGACTTATAAAGCTTTGGAGCAAGAGGTGATTCTTTTCCTTTTAACTTTCACATACAGTACTTAGTATAATGAGATCCAGGAAGGCTGATTCTACTGACTGCCGTAAAGCAATTAATATCCTACCTTGATTCCTTTAGCTTTTTCACTACTGATTTACTACAATCAGCTCTAAAGTCTTCATGAGTCTGCCTGTGACCATTAATGAACCTCAGAAACAGTAAAACAAATCCTAGCAAAGACACCCATCTTTTGATGTCTTGAACGTCCGAGACATTCCCCTCCACAGAGCAGTTCTACTGAGTTGAACAAAAGCCACTGCAGTGTGAGCCCCATGTAAATGAAAGAATACTTTAAGGTAGGCACTTCTCCTTCTCAAGGTTGCTTTTATTGGGATGCTCTTCCTCCCACCCAGAGTTGACCAGAAGCGGTGGGAACACCTCCAGAGATGGACAGTCCCATTACTGTCACCCTTACAGGCACCACAGCTACTGCTGGAAGGAATGGCTGGATTTATCAGTGGTTCTTCAGATTAAAAAATTAAGACATTTTCTTCACATCACATGCAGAGCACTGGTTCATAATTCCTGAGAGAGAAAAGGCTGGGTCTGATATATTTAACATCACACGTTGCCAGCTGTGTAGTACTTAGCATCATGTATTTGCTTTCTTCGTGCCAACTATTCAGTCTGTGGTTCATGATCCGCCCTTTCAGCAGGAGCATCAAGAGCCACTCAAGAGCAGCTGGGTCACCACCCAGCATGCAAAGCACCATGCACCCTCAGCACCCACTCCAGGAGTAACACGGAGAGTGGACAACATGAAGAGTGGTTACGTGAGCTCTGCTCTCAGCAAGTTTTCACTTACTAATGCCTGCACAGCTTTTACGTGACTTTTTAATTAAGAATACAATAAAAGTAGTTACCATAGCAATTTCCACATCACTGGATACTTGTGCTACCTCTGAAAGTCAGAACACCTTTTAATAGAAATTCTTACCAACGCACCATGTGAACTTTCTGATTTTTAGATGTTTTTGGAGGAAAAGAAACATCTTAAATTTCCTGAGATTTCAGAATCCTATTGAAAAGTGGTGCCTTTGTTTCAAGGAGGAACACTGTATATTGCACAGTAGAAACTTAATGCATTTCAGAGCAGACAGAAGAAAGTGGCTCATTCCGGAAGTATTCATCATCCACAAAGAAGACAGAAAGATGTCTGCCAAAAAGAAGCCTCTTGCTCCGTCAAAGATACAGCATGCTTGAAGAGAAGTTTTGTTTCCATGGTGACTGAATTTGAAGTAAAACATCCCCTGCATCAGACATTGCTAAATCAAAAACCCAGTCGCTTTTGTTCACGCAGCAAGCTGGGTTTTTAACCCTGCCTCATCCAAACAAACATTTAATTAGTATTTTCCTCTCCCATTTTGCTGTGTACAGCTTCTCTTTGTAAATGAAGCAGGAAAAAGCAAGGAGGTGCAACTGAATATGAGAAACCTGATCATGCAATCTTATTAATTAGAAATAGCACTAGTTTTCAATAGCATACCACTATTTTTAAAAAACACTTTTTAAAAATAGCAGCAACAAGCTGTCCATTAAACACAATTAACAATTACACACAGGCCAACCATATACAAGTTCTTTGTTTTCCTCACCTCTCAGATGTAAAAGCTAACCCTTCCCTGTACCGTCAATCTCACACTTCTCTGAAGAATGGGAAAAAAGGATTCTCAGCAGCCAGCTTTGAAGGGACGGCTACCTGGAGCACAGTCAAATGTAGGAAAGGGCGATTCCGAGCTGAAGGTCCTCAACAGCCACATTTTGATGAGTCATCTGCCTGTTTAAAATTTGGATCTCATCTATCTCACAAAACCTGGCAACAGCTCCACTTCAATCAGATTACTGCCAGTCAGACTAGTACCAGGCACTGGACTCAAGACAAAGGTCATTAGTTTGAGCATCTCACTTCGTGCATTGCCAAAGCACCACGTGATGCAGAAGATTGTGTGACGGCAGCAAGAGGTGAAACGGGAAACCATAGCTTTGTGTCGGAGCGGTACCAACAGGCTGACAGCGTCACGGCTCTGCAGCACTGCACGGCGAGATGACAATGGGAGAAATGGTTGAATCGTTTGCTGCTCTGGGGACAGATCCCCAGTGATCTCACGTGTAGCATATCAGGTTTGCCACTGGAATTTTGAAGGGTCAGTTTTAGCACTTGGATTTTGGCTACAGCCACCGAAAGCAAAATCTGACACAGCCACTAAAGCTATCAGCACCTTCTGGTAGCTGCAAATGATCTATTGTCAAATGCGAGCTAACGGAGCTGTGTGGAAAGGGAAAAAAAGGCTGTGATGGCTCTAAATAAATAAATAAGCTGTATTTGAGATACAGAAACTGGAGTTAACTTGAAAGAGTACTTGACAGAGTTAGTTGCTCTAGCAATTCTGGCCAATACTTGCCAAGTTGCACAATTCTCAGCATAGAGGAATTTATTTTTTCCGGCAAACAAAATGCTTCAGTACTTCTTTCTATATAAAAGAAAGAATGCCAGCTGCAAGCAAGAAACCTAGTAAAACAATGGGCATTGGATGTTTCCATTTAAATATATCTGAAGGATCAGAGCCATCATTATCCGAGTTGCCCAACGCTTTCCAGTATAAGGTCCTTTGTCAGTTATTCATGCCATTGCCAAGGTTTAGGCTGAAAGTTTACATGCTGGGTGTATGCCTCAAGCAATTTCTTTTATCTTTTTTTATTTATTTCAGCTAAAGCAATACAGCTGTTTCTGAATTAAAACGAAGAAACAGTATGCTGCTCTGCCCACAATACAAAGCTTTCAACCTTTGCCTCGTTTGGCTCTACCCACCCTGCAAGCGAGAGCACAACTCAAAGCTTTGGCAACTGGTGGTACTACAGCAAGAACATTTTCTGCCATCTCCAGGAAAATCCACCCAAATTTAGCCACTTTACCAGCTTTGGAAAACAAAACCTCAAATGGTATGTGCCTATAAAAACAAGTATTCAAGATCCTTTTCCTGAAGTGTAGCACTCTACATTTTAAGGCCAAAGTGTAATGTTTTGTGGACTACTGTCAACAGCACTGTTCAGAGTCCCATGTTACATGCAGCTAAGCAGGCAGAAGCCTGATGCTGAATAAAACATATCTCTTTCAGATCCCTTGGCTCTGACTACTTTTTCAACAGCACATTGCCCCATCAATAATTCTCAATAGACTGACTGTAGAAACAAACAAAAAGAAAAAGGCACAATAACAATCAAGCCCAATTAATTTTGAAATTTAAAAGGTTCTTCATCAGCTTCTGAAGATAGGAATTTTGCACGTCCAGTTTCAACAGAACCTGCCACACAAGAAACAATTGAGACCTTATTTTCCCTTGGAGCAGAGAGAAATGAGTCTTTCAATGAAGTTTGTGTGCAAAAGCTGAGTTTTTAAGTCCTTCCAAAAAATAATTTTCTTCTACTTTATCGAATTAAATGAAATGTTTTTACTCAAATGTTATTTGCAAACAAGCCTGTTTATTAAGTCAAACCTTGTGATATCAACAGTTTAATTCTTCAGCAAGCATAATGATGAATGGGACTCCTCTTGGCTCACTTAACGATGGGTGTCTAACAAGGTGGAATGAAGTGGTCTCTAGAGATTCCTGTCTCTCTCAGCTAGCGACTGAATGTAGCTAAGACCAGACGCTTAATTTCTAGGCAGAAAAAGCTAGATGAAGTGAGTCCTATCCAAGGATTAGTTTTACTAAAACCACTGGATCTCAACTATTTCTGCTCCCAAAAGAAGGAACTGCAGGATGAAAGCTTGGCTCTCCTCACTTCTGCATGTGCTCATGTCAGGGATTCCAGCTGCAAGCATCAGCTTGACTTGCGTTGCTTTCATCGTACTTTAAAGAGTTTTCTTTAGAACTGCAAAAGGAAATACTTAGAAATACAGTAACAGTTTATTAGTGCTGAGAAGTATTTCTGGATCCTGCACACTCAGGGCCTGGGAGGAAAGGTTCTCACCATGTCACAAAGTGCAGAAAGGATCCAGGGTGGAGATATGGCCCTTTTACAAGTCTCAGCCATGATTGTCATCTTTAAAAAGACAAAAGAAAAGAAGCAAATAAACCCTCTTTCTTTAGACATGCCACTAATGCGCAAGCATGTGCCACAGCTCTACTACAAGGGAGCAAAACCAATCCATCCCACTGGTTTGTGCTGGCACGCAGCAAATCGTACCTCTAACTCCTACCAAGGGAGCTCAAGTTCTTCTGTCCCACAGCCTCTTTCTTTCATCGTGTTACTTGAGTTCCTTACGGCTGCCCACTTTAAAATGATAGCTGAACCTTCTGTTTTACATTCCAAGTCAAACAGTCCCATATAAGGGTAAATCCAGCATCAATATGTTGATCTATTTTGAGGTAGACTTTGTATCTCAAGTTGCTGCTCAGGTAAAAACAAGGTTGCCTTTTTACCATAATCTACTACACACAGCCAGACTGGAAGCTCAGGGTTGTCCATTTCTTCCACAATTTATGTTGAGTCTCATTAACTTCACAAGCAGGTGACAAAACAAATACATCTATTCAGCACAAATAAAGCAGCATCCTCTTTTGAGCTTTCTTTCTAACTTTTCAAAAGTTCCATGCACCTGAACAAGGAAATAAGTATATCAAGCACTAGAGCTTAATAAAGGTTTCCAGTTACTGTTTTCTCCTCTTCAATCTTAAAACTGACATTCACGATTAAAAAACAAAAAAATTTGATATTACGAAAAGGTTCAAATATAGAAGAAAATATTTGAGATCTATTGTGCATAGGCCATGAATTTTAAAAATGAGACTAGGAGGAGAAGCGCATTGTATTTTCAAATCAACTAAACCCAGTGGTCAATAGGTTATAAACTGTTAAATGAGATGCCTATTCATACAAGCTCTCTCCATGATTTACTCATCAGCACTTACGAAACAATAAGAGTTTACTAATATAATCACCAGAGTCTGTTACTCAAAGCACCCTTTACAACCTTCTGACAACTGGCCTTTCTGAAGGATGAGTAAAGGATGGCAATGCGCAATTTGGAAACAGAGCATCATGTCACTCAGCCCTATCAAAACCCACAGACTGCAAGAAATTAGATGGCTTAGTGCAGTGCCACATCTCCAGCAGCACTTCAGCCTGTCAGCATCCTGGCACAGGGAGCCAGCAATTTTGCGTTAGCCATTATTGTCCTACAGATCCAAGAGTCTTTCCAGGCTTGCTGGTGTTCTCCTTCCAGTTATTCTGATCCCAAGAGCACAGTGATTTTCTGCCAATTTTGCATACACTGCTGTTTCCAGAAATTCCCATTCAGTGTTTACACGTGTTTCACAATGATCACTCCTAACAACCATCGAGAGAGACAATATTATCATGTTTTAATTTCCTATGAACTGCCGGCTAAGACTACATAGAAAGTTGTGAGTGCCAGATGGTCCAATTTATTTTATTTATTCTTCCAGCATCTTTATAGAGCCATAGGCACTTTACACATTTCACCATTTAAAATCATAAACACTTTACCATCACCCCTAACATTCTGCCAGTTGCCCTGGCTATTACCTTTGCTATATTATCAGTTACCAACCAGCATCACAGGCTTGCCAGCACCATGGCTGAAGTACAGTGAACAAAACTACAAATGCCAAACTAAAACACTTCTTAGACAAACTGACTGTCAAGCAAAGCCAGATTGGTGGGCAACCATAGTTTTTACTGGGAAATCCTCTCATTGGCCTTGGACAGTGAAAGTCAAGTATACAAAGTACAACACGGCAGTATTTACTTTATTGTGGCTCAGATAATGACTTCAAATACTTGGTAGAGACAAGCAGAAAGTCTGAGAGCTACTATTTTTATTTCTCCTGTTGGCTCTAACCTGGCTGACTCAAGAAGGTGGGTTACTTAGATTAATCATTGATAAATAGTGGAAGGACCATCACCTGGAAGCGACTGTCTTGATAACAGACAGGAAATAATGATATATTCCTATCTTACTTTGAAGTATGTCTATGAAGAAAGACTCTTTGTCAACAGCCAAATAAAAAAGAAAAACAGAAAGTTATGAAAAGGCCATTTAAATTTACAGATCCAAATCAGCAAGTGTGAAAGTAGATACTTGAGTGTTGTTCTGAGCAGAGATGGGCAGGATCCACCTCCCCCTCCAGGAATAATGGAAATTGTTTACTAGTCTTTTAATTTCAGTATCTTTTTTTCTGTCTGAGAATTCCTGTGACAGATCCTACAACACAAAAGAAAAGCTGCTTTCCAGCCAGTCACAGTTCCAGCCAATATGAAAGTGGGACCCTTACCATCTGCTACCTGGAAGCAGTTCAACACGCCTCATTTCTGCAAGAAAAACGATGAAGGCAACTGTTGTGTTATTCACAGTTATATTTAACAACAAAACCCCTAAAATCTCACTTTCTTCCCAGTTCCAGCCCATTGTCAGAGCTGCCTCCCTTCCCAAGCACAACTTGCTCTGAAACTGTCCCCACCCTCTGGGTGTCTGGACCTTCTGCATCCTACCAGCTCCAATCCCAAACAGTTCATCTACATGCTAATTTGGGGGCAAAGTAGCACAGAGTCCTAATCAGAAGAGTGTGACAAGCATTTAAGTATTATTAAACATTCCCAGTTATTTTACTGCAGATTTTAATTTGACTTTTTCTTCTTTCCTTTGTTTTGGCACTTATGGAGCTATTAGATTTGGAAAAAAAAAATCTGATGTCCCAGAAAAAGCTGGAGGCTACTTTGCTGAAACCAGCAGCCATAGAGAGAGTCTGGTTTTATTATTCATCATGTCATTTGGGTTCTCCTTTGTCACCTGTGTTGCTCAAGTCACTTTGCTGTACTGTGCATTTACCCAACAGCCAACCAACAGAATTACTTCTCTGCCATAAGACAAAGCAATGTCATAGCACGGGCCAGTCGCCCAGGTGAAGGAACAGCTTCCACTTTGTTTATATGGAAAATGGTAATTTGAAACAGCCTTAACATATGACATATTCTGGATCAGGTAACATAATCATCAGCCTGTGCTCCTCGGGGACCAGTAACTCTTGTTCAGCATCTCACCTAGTGCTAATTAACTAAAACTCCGTTTCGAAAAGACAGTATCTGCACAGGGGAGTTTGGCAAATATTTCTTTTCCAAAGGATTTGATTTATTTGAACAAAACACTTCACTTTAGCTTTAATTACAATTTGACCAGCTATACTACCGCTTCCCAGGGAACCACAAATCTGCAGCACACAAGCAGCCATACTGGCTGGATGAACTTTTTTTTTTTTTTTCTTTTCCTTTTTTTTTGGAAGCGCTGTAAGTCAGCTGTGTCTTTTCTCCAGTTGAGAGCCATATTGGATATAACTTTACAGTCCAATTGCAAATCCACTGCCCGGGAAAGCTGCTAATCCAGAGCCCTGCAGCTGTATATATCTGAATTAACATTTCTGGAACTGCTGAAGATGTAGAAATATTATTACTAATTTGACAGATAATGAAGGAGTTTTCCAGGCAGGCAAATTCAAAGCACCATGTAGGTGTTATTTCTTAAGACTTTTTATGTAAACATCACTGGGAAGATTAGAGGAGTGGGACAGAGAACAGTAGCTTCCCAGCTCAAACCGTACCTTCACAGGTGGGTACCTAGGTTGCAGAGGGGAAATTTTTATTATTTTTTTTTCTAATGTAAAGACAGTACTTAAGAGATTCACACTGTAAGCCTTGAGCAGTTGTTCAGAGATTACCATGATTAAAAAGTCATGGAGAATGGAGTAAGGAGAGCAGCATTGAGAACATGCCTTCATGCTACATAGGAAGGATGTTTGAGGTGAGTTTCTGGACAAGCTGTAACTGAGCCTGGGTATTACTTATTCAGGCATCCTGAAAAAAAATCCTTCAGTTATGTGGGGGGTGGCAGAGGAGCACAAGTGACATCCCCTGGTTTGGAGCCAGTAGGGTGATTGCTGATGTTTCTTCCTCTGCTTCGTCTCTGTGGCCCTGGGAGGAGATAAGCCTGGCACAAGCTGATGGTACGAGGGTCTTGGGGACACAGGCAAGGTGCTCTTTGCTTCACGAGACAGTTCCCAGCACCTGGCCACTGCTGTCTCAGCACTCCCCGCTGTCTCATCTGCTAAAGGATACCCAGCGCAGGATTCCTGAGGATCTCTAAACTCAGCTCCTGGATTGTATTGCCACCACGATGGAAAATTAATTAAGGCAATACTCAAAACTGCAGAACAGGAAAATACTATCCACATTACTAGTATTACAGCGGACTTGGTTTTTTCCTTTCAAAAATCCCCAGATACTCCATGGGCATCAAGTTCATGAACTTTCCCACCATAAGTACGGTATGATTAATGCAGATTTGCACATGGGGCATTTGCCACAATTCAAAGAGCTAAAGTCATCCTTGCATCCTGGTGTAGCCCAGCACAAAATCTGCAGCTACCAGAGCTTTGGGACACTTGCAGGTCTTGCAAGTGTGATATTCTGCCTTGGGGAGGGAGACCACCTGTCGCACAGTTACGTATTTGCCAGCCAGATCTTCCCCTGGCCTGGGTATAGAATTGCATAAAACAGAAACCTTGGTTCTGTTCCCAATAAAAAAGGCTGTTGCTTCCACGCGAGCCTCTCTCCAAGGATGACGGGGAGGCATCGCCTCCGCAGAAACGCCGTGTCCTCAGCCCACACTGGGACATTCCTCAGGTACCTGTTACATACGCATCACGTTTGAACATCCTGTTTACGTCTGCCTGTCTTCACGGCTCGGGGTGACTGCACAGGAGAAACGAACCGTTAGAAACGACTGCTGCTGACGAGCAGCCGGGCTGCGGCAGGACACACAGGGGGGTGAGGGCGGCGTGTTGGCCAGGGTGTTTCTGCCGGCCAGCACCGTGCAGGTAGCCGTGTGTGCCACAGCCGTGCCGTACCACGGCGTGCCAGCGCTGCGCGGCTCTGCGTGCCCTCTACTGACTTGCTCGCAGGATAACCCTCTTCCAGCGTCAGTTTGGCTGCTGGCGAGTCTCCTGTTGGAGCTGCAGTTCTGCTGATACAGCTAGCAGTTGATGTCTATAAATTCAGACATGGTTTTGATGTGTTTTACTAAATACACATTAGCATCTGCTCTCTGTTTTCAGGAAATACCCATTTTTCTATCAGCAGAAGCCAAATCTGGAGATCACAAAAATGGGTAGAACTAACCGATAATGAAACGCTCTGCCCACTTACACACATGCTGAAATCATTAGTGCTCTTTCTAACAAACATTTTTCAACAGTGAACCGAAATGTTTTCAGTCAGATTCCGGAGTTTTGTTACATGCAAAAATCATCACTCACCTGCCATGTTTTGCCCCAATTTACTAGTTTTGACAGATAATCTTGGGAAAGGCATTTCTGTTACAGAGCAGTGTTTCTGCTCAGCGCCCCCACCTTTGGACCCTCAGTCAGGCCATTCATCCAAACCCCTCTAACTCAGCCAAGGGGCACTGGGTGATTCCAACTAAATCACTCTGTTGTGGTTTGTGAGTTTTTTTCGCTTAGTCCCTGAATATTCGCAGGACAAAAAGATAGGTTTGGATCCACCTCCTGCTTCCCCGACACCTCCATTGTGCCACAGCTATATCAGATGCTCCTGCAAGCCTGACTGTTTAAGCATCTATAAAGAAAACTCATAGTATTAAATAGCTGCACAAATACCTCTTGGGGATATTTCAAAACTACCCTTATAGGTAAAATTTCACTCACAGAATGAGCTTCAGTTTTTTTCACTGTGTCAAACCTCATTATATTTTGCTCTCGCAAATAGTAGAATAATTTATCTTGTTACAGTCTGATGAGACTCCAGTGCTAACGTTCCCCTGACCCACATACTCCCTTCTGAGCCATTTTGAGGGAAGGATTTAAAGACCTATATTTTTTAATTACTCTATAGCATGTGATTAAGATAACTTGGAATAAACTCCAGGGAAAATGTGGGCAGAAAAATTAACTCTTGAGAAAACGGCGAGTTGCTAACATGAAGCGTACTCATTTCTTAAATTAAAAACAACAAAAAAAAAATCATCATCACCTGCAGTTGCATCCCCAGTCTGAGAGGCAGGTTGTACCATTTAATTTTTGGATTTCCGAGAAATCTGAGTTTGAATTCTGTGAGCAAGTGTGAGCTCCCATACAATCATACACAATCACAGAAGCCAACGCTTCTCATCTGAACTCAGGCGATTTAAAATCCTTACCCTGGATGTGACTGGAGTCAGAGCTGGGGCTAGTGCTTCTAGTGGACACATGGACCACTTTAAAGTGGTCTTTGCAACACATTCTTCAAAAGTCTCACAATCCCTTTCCAGCCCTGCTTAGCTGTTTTTTCCTTCACAGGCTGAATTATCTCCAGCAGCTGCTCATGGCTTCCTACTACTGTAGGTGTATGGTGTCCACCTCTGCCTACTGCCTCAAGCTCACGGACCAGACGCCTCTGTCTTGCTCATGGTGAAGTAACATAGAAATGGTATTCTCTCACTAATCATTCCTGTTTCATTTGTACTATTCATTCCTTTTTTTAAAAAGGAATATAAGTTAAAGGAGTATCATTGATCACTACGCCAGCACTGAGATTTCTGGACTTGTGTTGTGGCAGGAAGCAGAGAACCAGACAAGCTGGGCTGCAAAGACTTGAAGAATATATATTTTTAGAGCCCAGAGGAGTTATTATTGACAAAGAAAATCTACAGGTGCTTCATGAATTCATAGACATGACAGATACTCTATCACTAGCAGAGTTCACACATGATAAAATAATTGATTTATCTTGGGGTAAAATATGTTGCTTCCTTTAGAAACAAATGACAAAAGTTAATGATACATCTGATGTTACCAAGTTATTTTGATTTTTTTTTAATCAGTAAAGACACTTCCTCTGAATTAGTTTTATTTATAGCTGTTCAGACCAAAGTAGACAGGAATTCAAATTGTAGAGTTTCAGATCTTTGTAGAAATCTCTAATTCGCTATGCTATTATCAGCTAGGTTAGTTCAGCCTTAGAGTTCCCCCCCATTTTATAACACCTGTCATAAACCCTGAAATCAGCCAGCTCCACAGAAGGCAGAGCAAGCCTGAATACATGCTTTCATTGCGCTGCTTACATAGGATGTAGCTGTGGTCAGTTTGACCACCGAAGAAAGCTAGAAAACCTCCAAGCCATTACAGTAAATGGTGCCAACATGACATGTCAGAAATACAGATGTTTTCTAAAGACAGCGTTGAACGCCCATATGCTTTGTGTTACTAAGTCTTGTGGGAGCAGCCATTTCAAAGCACCTTGTCACTGTGTAGGAAGGGTGATTTTCATTTTCTAACTATGCAGCTTGATGTCGCTATAACACGTTTACAGCAAAATTCCAAAGGTATCGACCCGGTAGCCAAAAGTCCCGGTCACAAGACAGTTGCCACTGAATGACAACCCCAGGTTCCTGTGGCTGGCTCATTGCCTGAGAAGAAGTGAATGAGAGCCCAAAGCCAACACATTTCCACAACCATAGAAAACAGAAGAAACCTGAGCTTCTCCTTCAGGGAAGTTTAGCTTTTCTAACAATCAAAACACAACACAGTAACGAGAAGTAGCTCTGTCCATGTCTCCAGACTCACGTGCTCCCTATTGCCCTTCCCCATGCCTGCCCAGCCAGCATCCTTGATCCCTTTCACCGTTCCTGGCCCCTACCCTCCTCCAGCCTCACGAAGGAAATGGGCCATCACATTTGAGCCCATCATCTGCAAGCCCATCAGCAGAGCTGGCCAAGTCCTCCCCCACCCCTCACTGGGAGATGAACGTACAAGTGATGCAGAACTACAACTACAGATTTTGCCTCTGATCAGTTATGGGTAAGGGGAGAAAATACAAATTAGTTAATATCAGATATACTCCTTCTCTCAGCATTTCAATGACCATGTTAACTTTCTGGTTTGTAAGCTGTCATTTCACTTTGGGGGTAAATTAATCCCACCAGCCTGGCAGCACATCTAACACTTAATGAAAGTAGCACTAACACTTCCACCTTCAGCACTGGGTGTTTTTAGGTTTCAGCAGGACTGGGCCTTGTGTTTCTAATATGCAAAGTCCAGGTTTTAAGAAGATATGAATCTTTAAGTTAAGAACTAGTTCTGTAATTCTGTTTAATTTTATCCCTTGTTTTAGACAAAAACTGATTTAACAGATCTATTTTTCTTTTCCTTGTAACATGCAAAAGTGCCTAAGTGCTTTGGATGTAGAGATCCCCAGGAACAGCAGTACCACATGAAACCAAGTGCTCACCGTTCAGCTTTCACTGACACTGATAATCCTGAATGCAGCACACGGGCCTACCTTACCTTGGAGAGACAGGCTGTAAGAGGAGGTAATGTGATGGAGCACAAAGGAATGAGGGGGTGTCCTCATTAATATTTGTAACAAAATTCAGGGATTGTAAAGGTAGTAAAACAGCGATTGATTTTACCACTACGTACTGGCTGGCAGAAGGATACATGCCGTTGGCATGGAAGGATAGGAAACGATGCTGCAGAAGTGAAAGTACGCAAGGCTATCCCAAGGGAAGCTGGAGAGAAAGCTTGCTACTTGATGGCAAAGATTTTTATTTCCAAAGATCAGGATTTCACAGTAGACAGTAACTACACCAAAAAATTCTCTAAATATTAAGTCTGCCACACCCGTTTCTTTTTTATCCATCAGGAAAAAAAAAAATCAAGTCAAAGGCTTTATCAAACTTGTCAAAACAAGAGGACGCTCCTACATGTCAGTCTCATCAATCAACTGCTGCCATTGCAGGAAAAGCAGTATTAGGTTTCACGTGGATAATAAACACTTTTTATATTTGACATTGATTTCTAACTTGTCTTTTTTTTATTAATACCTCAGCCAAAAAAGGAAGAAAGAGTGTAAGGCAAGGCAGAGAGATAAGACTCTTAGTGCACATACTGTATTTGATCTTGCTGATAATTTGCATTGGCCCTGTCCAATAAAGAAGGTTAAGCCTACTGTCCAGGACAACTGACCTTCAGTGCTGTAACACTTTTATAAGGCCATCTATTTTAATCTTGTTTTCACAGTTAGAAGAGGACATGAAAGATAATATTACAGGTGGGAGAAACATCTGGTTTCCATACCAGTTACATATTTGTCCAAAACTGAAAAGGCTAAATAAATCTCACTGCGTTTTCAGATTTTAATACTTTATCAATGATTGCTGTTGATTCAGTGTCCTGGTTTCAGCTGGGATAGAGTTAATTTTCTTCTTAGTAGCTGGCGCAGTGCTGTGTTTTGGATTTGGTGTGAGAACAATATTGATAACACACTGATGTTTTTAGTTGTTGCTGGGTCATGTTTATACTAAGTCAAGGACTTTTCGGTTTCTCAGGGCCTGTCAGCGAGAGGGCTGGAGGGGCACAAGATATTGGGAGGGGACACAGCCAGGACAGCTGACCCCAACTAGCCAAAGGGCTATTCCATACCATAGGACATCATGCTCAGTATATAAACTGGGCAGCGGGGTTGGCCGGGGCCTGTTAATCGCGGTTCAGGGACTGGCTGGGCATCGGTCAGCAGGTGGTGAGCGACTGTATTGTGCATCACTTGTTTTTTCTTCCTCTTCTTTGGATTTTATTCCTCTCCCCTTCTCCCTCCTTTTCATGATAATTATTATTACTGTTATTATTGGTTTTATTTTGTTTTTTTCCCAATTATTAAATCGTTCTTATCTCAACCCTCAAGTTTTACATTCCTTCCCAATCCTCCTCCCCATACTTCTGGGGCAGAGTGGGGAGTAAGCGAGCAGCTGCATGGTACTTAGTTACCAGCTGGGGTTAAACCACGACATTAGAAAAGTATCTCTGGGCTTCGTTCCTATGAGAAAGGAGACAGCATTTCCAGAAACTATATCTATTCAGCTCTGCAGACACCTCAGACTAACCTGGCTTCTGTATCCCAGAAAGACAGGATGAAATCAAAACTCCCAGGCTCACTGAGACCCAGGGCTCCCCACGGCATCCCTGCCCTGAGATGGAGTGGTAACCTGCTTCCACTTTTGGCAGGATGCTTCACTTGAGGCAAGTAACTCATCCTTGGCTGCTGGGGTTTTTTTCCATCTGTATAGGGAGGAAAATTACTACCTGACAGCAAGAGGGGGAATGATTAGTTAATGTTTGTGAAGTGCTAAGAATTGTTATGACAGACCTTGCTTCTGCCAAATGCAGGAAAATCAATTAATCCATCTCAGTGCCAATCCACCTTGATTCCATTCAATCTAGTAATCAGCTGTCTGAATGCTATTTTTTATCAGTTGTGCATATGTTTTTCACCTTGTTTTAATACAAGCATAGTTTATTTTGCGGGAGGGTTGGGAGGGTTTTAAGCCCCCCATGAGAGTGAAATTAAATTTCACACTAATTTTCCTTCCTCACAAAGTGCTTACTCATCTCTAATCCCTGTTCTAGCATCAAGCCAGGCACCAGGGAAATACATATTCAGGTTAATTTCTACAACCAGTACCTTGATGCACCTCGAATAAAAAAACTGACTATGACTGAAATGCAAAGATGCAGCTTTTTGGTGAAGCAAATGGTTGGAAGTTGCTCTCCAATACACAAAACTGTTTCTGCTATGATGTTAGGCAGCTAGTGTGCTGCGGCTGCTGTTTTTTGTAGTAACCGTCATCTCATTGCTACCTCCAACCCCCTCATCTATTTAGTACAGTTGTCTTTTGTTTCTCGCAACTAAAGTACAGTGTTTTTCACAGGAATGTGCTTTTGTTCTGTTTCCTGTCTTGCATAACGGGCCCTTAATATGGGCTTCTACATGCTAAATATCAATGTTTAGCATTTTCATGTCTTCCATTATGGCCATTCTATGTTGGTTTGTGCTGCTGTAAGGGAAAAATAATCAGTTGTGTGCCTCCAGGGTAATCCTGGTCTGAGGGGAAGCAAGAAACTGAATTTTAAATTCAACGCCTCATAAGCCAGGCAATTTCTGCTGATTCAGGTGTGTGTATGACAGGCAGCTACCCTGGGGAATCCAGTGCTGGTCACACACCCACACGCTCCACGGGGCAGAGGGGAAACCCTTCTGCTTGTCTGACACTGCAGAGGAGTCTTGGGACAGCTGTGCCAGTGTGAGGGTTGTAAAGGGACATTAAAGACAGGTCGTGCAGACGGGCACACAGCTGAGGTGGAATTACTACAAAAGCCGGACTATGAAGTCTGCAGAGACATTTTCTTTAAGAAAGCACAAGTCTGCAGCCCCTGGGTCCCCAACTCACAGTCCTGGGACCTATTTTTCCAGCAGACTTTTAGTACGCTGAACTGTGGCATACAGCAAAGTCATGATAATCAAGAGAGTCTCAGGATAAAGTGGCAGCACATAAAGCTAATTCAGCTATGTTAATAGTGCCCCAGGAAACATAATACCTGTTCTTTAAGTGTGTAGCAGAAAGCTTCATTAAAAGTTTGTTTTGAAGTAATTTTTCTGCTCTTTGTTCTCTCTTAGTTCCTTTAAAGTTGTTTGGTGGTTTTTTTCTACCTTGAAAACAAATCATACTTAGAATAAAGAGACTGCTGACCTACATTCTCACAGCTGTATTATATTTAATTGTAAGGCATGTCAAATGAAATTCAGGAGTGATCGGCACTGAGACAGGCTGTGAAAACACCTACCTCTCAAACTCCTAAGCCTCTTATTTGAAACCGTTAGAATAATCTCTTTGAAAGATCCAAGCAGGATTTCCAATGAGTGAATTTTTCTTCTGAGACACACTGGAACAAGGCTACTCACATCATAGAAAAGTCACTTAACTCCAATACATGGACCAACCTGAGCCAAACACAGGCACATTAAAATCAGAATATATGTTGCCTAAAAACACCTCCATATATAAGGATGTTATGATCAGATCACTGTGGTCTGGCAAAGTAAGGAGTATAGACCAAAACAGGAGATGCTTACACCTGCATATTCTAAACTAAATACTGTTAGGGAACAAACAAAATAATACTGTATTAAAGACAGTATTGGTTATTTTAGTTTATGCACATCTAAAAAGAATGTCCCATCCAAAGGTCTCTACCTCTTGGGGAAGAGGGATAAAAGCACTTACAAGATGCTCTTGGAATAAGGAGCCCGATTCTGCTGGACTTTGCTTCAGTGTCCAGACATTCCTCCTTGCACCCTCCCCAGCACAGACTATGATGTAAGGCACCACACGGGGCTGCTGGCCACAGCCACAGGGGAACAGGGCCATGAAAAGCTCTCCCTGACTCCAGACAGAAGTTGTACTTACTGGCTAACACGTACGTATCAGCTCCTTCCTGATTCAGGACACCAAGTTGCTAAAGAGATGCTGTAAAACGCTGGGAAATTTTACAAATCACCCTTGGCCATTCATCCCAGAAGTCACATTACTTTTGGGGAACAGTTTAAAACATGGGACATGCCTCAAGCTTGGTGAAGGGTTTGCATAGGCCCATGACCCTGCCAAGCATGGGAGGACCCAGTGACCAGCCCTCTTGCACTGTCCCTCCACTGTTTGGACATACTGGTTTTGCTGTGGCTTTGATGCACAGCCAGCAAGTGTGTTTTACCCAACGTTGCATTCAGAATAAACCTTTGAGTATAGCAAAGTGCCGTAAATCAAGGTGAATTTGAATCCTTTGAGTAAAAAATTCCATAAACCATGAATTTACCAGGTAACAAATGTACCAGGAAGCAAACTTCAGACACACGTGTACAAAATATGTTTACATGCATATATGTGCAGACACAGTTTATATACATCTCAAATAAGCTGTTGCTTGTGTAGTCAATCTTCTTATTACGGCTTCAAAGTCAGCTGTGGGTATGGATTTCAAGCTTCCTTGACTGTGCGCAGCTTATATTTGGTATATTCTTGACTACTTCCAGAACAAATGCATATAAATGCAAAAAAGAGTAGCAGCAAAGATGGCTAAAAACTACTATTAAATATCATTCTAAATAAAATCAGCTAAAACCATATTGTAAATGTGTCTATTCTACACACCATTGTTCAAAAAACACAGCTGATGTGAGAAAATGAAAGTCAGTGATGATCGAGGAGTTTCAACGAGTCTTATACCAGCTTAAAAGAGAAGTAAACTATAGACAATGAAGAGCTGAAAGTCTGTTCTATTTGCTTATTTAGGTAGCACTGAAAAAAAAATCTCTAATCTCCTGCTGACACAAAAAAATTCAGAATGTGCTACAGATTTCATGTTTCAGGCAGCACACGATTTCCTAAGACTATATATATATATGCGATTTTTCTTGGTGCAGCACCAGAAACTCCATAAGGGAACAAAGGCCAGTAGTAAATTTCCAAGCTCATTTTAAGAGGCTTTTGCTTATCTTGCATTATTTTGTTCTTTGTCGTCTCTTTCAATGGTCTCTTGAATGAAACACCTAACATTTACAAGGGTGACAAATTTTCTAGCAAGCAAGCAGCATATGAAAGATAATATTAAACACAAATTGTTGACTTAGTGGAAATATTAACTCTGATCTCTGGGAGGGTGAAAGAAAAAGGTCTGTTTGTTTGATGATACAAAGCCCTTACTGTAAACACTGCGCATCAGGAAAGTTTGCTGTCGCGTACTATAAGTTAGTAACTATGTACCACCACACCTGGGACAAGGAAGCAGCCGAAGCTGATGAGCTGCTTTTGCTGGGTTTCTGGGAGCTTCTATTTGAAGGAGGAGGAAGCTATAAAACAGAGGATGATTTAAAAAAATCACCTTGAGTTAAGCAGTAGCCAGAAATACTCACTGGATGAGACGAGTTGTGTAGGTGTCTGCAGAAAACCAACAGGCAGACCTGAGTCTGGACCACTGAGAGAAGCTCTTGAAGAAGGGGCAGAAGGCAGATTGGCACTTAAGAGAGTTGTCCAAGAGCTGAAGGTTGAACAAACATGCCTGGCCTCAGCCAGTGAGACTAGAAGTACAAAATAACCTAAGCTGGTCCCCTTCACAGAGGGTCAGATTCTGGCACGGTGATGCTCCAGGTGAGCATTTCGGTGACAAAAAAATGAATCCTTCTACTTATCTTCTGACCATGCTGAGCTGTGAATCTCAGCCTAGAGCAAAATGCTACCGCCTCAGCCCCGCTGTCTCTCTCTTACTCTGGCAGCTCATGAAATATCCTAAGGATGTTTCACCCTGTGAAACATCTTCACTCACCATTGCCACTCGGAAACCGCTAATTGCCAAGCCATGGCTCTTAATGAGTCCCATGGTATTTACAGAGACACTGTTCATTCGGAGTGGTGTTATCTTGCAGTTAGTTTTCCAGCATAAGCAGTACTGAAGCCCACCGGGGCATACCTGACAATCACCATTTCTGTCACCCAGCTCTACAGTTGTACAATAACTACCCTGAAAATTCAGGTCAAAAATATCATTCTTGTTAGAGAGAAAATACAGCTCTGCCACAGATGTACCAGGTAACAGTTTTAGACTATTTTAAAGTGAGATTTGTCCAACATGTCCTGCATTTTCACCTTATCAAAACTGACACAATCCAACCAAAAGAAACCCAGCTGTCTCATATTCATTTCTGAGAAGACATGGTATATTGCTGCTGTTCTCCAGATGTACAGCATCTGTAACTGAAATAATTTTCTCAGCTTTTATGTAATAATAGTTTTAAACAGATTTCTCATGAGACATATCACAGTCTTTATAAAGAAAAGGTTATTGTCTTCTAAATACGTTGTTCTGGATCCGTATTTACCACTCTTCACCAAATCTATTTCATCTTTGTCCATCTTTATAGTACTCAAAAGACCACAAGAAAAAAAGTTCACGGTAAAATGTTAATCCTAACGACTAGCTTCTCCATTCAGGACAGGACATGACATAATAGCTACTGATTTGTTGATGAACTCAGATTGAAAACATCCCACCCTGTACCCAACACCTACACCCAGTGGGGCAGCAGGGCCTCTGTGAGCCCTAGGTACATTTCACAGTCCTTGCTCCCATTTCTGCCCCAGTGAAGACAAAAGCATTGCCTTCTATGCATATAAAATTAGGAGTAAATCCTCCAATCTATGCCAGTCTCAACCATCTCAGATAAAAATACTAAGCCCAAAGCTCTGCCCAGATCTTGCTCCTGCCAGATTTCCTGTTCAGTTTTACTAACATAGGAGATTCCACTCAAATAAACAACAAAATATTGATAATTATGCAAATGGAACAAGTTGTGATGTAAACTTCTGAAGTTTTCTTGTGTGCTTCAGAACCAATAAACAGTATTTTTACTTTGAACCTTCTATCTCAAACACTACAAAAAAGATGCCTTTCAAGTAAACAAATAAAATTCAAATCAAGACAGTACGTGCAGCATGTTTCATCTTCTGTCACATTGTAAGGCAGCAAGTACAGTGCTATAGCTAAGCTGTACACCACTAAGACCAAGATTTTGTAGTAAAAACATTGACAGACCCTTAACTATTATAGTGCCTCCTGGCAGTGCTATAATTAGATTGAACGTAACTATTAGTCATCTTAATTAGTATACACATTCCTTGTTTAGCACAATAAAAATTACAAAGCAAGGATGCCACTTAATTAGGTGACCTGGGAATTGATGCATACCTATATCTCACTTCTATTTAAGTGTCCTTACCAAGATTAAATCTAATATTTATAACCAAGTCTGAGTATTTATATGACTCTCCACCTGTACATAAAATCACCTGTTAAATTAATATATATTAAATACCTCAAGGACATTTCTGAAGTTATGCTAGCAGTTCATTTGGAACTGTATTCCAAGAAAAGAAATACATTACAATTTTAGAAACTCAAGGTTAATTGCATATTCTAATAAGTGTCTTACATACCATAAATTTAAAAGAAAAGCAAGTGCATTCAGTTAAATCCCTATCATCCTTCCAGTTCTCCTGATGATGCCTCATTGTTTTCCTAGTGCAGTGCTTGGATCTCTTTAAAACCTCTGCCACTGGGACTGTCTAATGGCTCCACAGTTGCAGGGAGAACGGAAGGCAATGTCAGATCTGAAGTCTCACCGAGCTTCACCGAAACCCAGCAGTACAATATCCATCCACACTCAATAAGACAAATATTAAAACTGTCTTAGAGGTGCCTGACAACATCAAGCTGTGCACCTGCAGCTCAGGACCTGTCTATGGATCCATCCATCAGTGCTCCCACATAGTCACTCCATTTTAGGACACAAGTATACGTGCAAAGAGGGGGCACTTGCCCCACAGCCAGCAGTAAGGAGGAGGACCTGAAGTTTGGGAAGAAAGCATGCCACTTCTTGAGTATGATGAGGTAAGACCTGTACTAAAACCAGACTCCTATGTGCTCAGAACTGGAGCTGTATCTTCTGCTGTGTTGTGACTTGGAAGTTACCCACACTTTCCTCTTGGTTCCTTGCCTTCTCCATAACTGTTGCAGGAGATTCACTTAGGAAACTGGAAAACTGTTTGTTGGTACTTTACTATATTTACTAGAGCAAAGACACTCACCAGCGCAAGACAGGATGCAACTACCCTTTAATATCCTTTGATTGGCTAAGGTAGCTTTAGTTTTGTATGTCTAACAGACCTTATAAAAATGCTGGCAATTCAAATCATTCAAATCACAGGAAAATACAATGGAAATCACCACTTCAGATACCAGTTTTTGATGATCTAACACCACGATATTCACCATGTTTAGCACCAAGCCCTCAAACACACTTTCAAGCTGAAATTTCTGCAGATCAGAGTAGAACTGAGTAGCAACATGCTTTTATTAGAGAGGTGTTTTTAAGTATGAATCTCATCCATCACACATTTTAAACCAGTGGAAATTTGGTATAAATAATCCCCGGTACTATGAAACCCTCCTGCACTTCACAAGTACTCTAGTTTCTGCAGTGCTTACAATCCACTGAGAACGCATCTAGGGCATTCAGCAAGCCATCTGGGGACTTTGGTCTGATTTTGAGACTGTATTCACCTCAAAGTATCAGAGCAAGGTGCTCTGTACACTTTCCCATTTCACAGGTCAGCCAAGTTGTTATTTATCTGAAGCTTACCAAAGCTAGTGGTCTAAAATGAGACTAGCTCTTGGTTTTGTAGCATCAAAGATGCTACAGATTTGTTAATTATGGTTAACAATTTTAATTGCACTGGATTTATACGCAGATTTCTTGAAAATAAAATGTGTCCACTTTGCTGTACACAGATACACCATATACAGGAGGAGACACAGATTAAAGCAAGCAGTTGAGAGCCTCTAGCATGCATCTTTAACTGCATGAATGCAATAACACCACCCTGTGTTTAAGCCTTGAGTGGGCAGAGAGCCTTTCAGTTTATCCAGAGCGCAATATAGCACAAAATAAACAGCTTTGATGTGGTACAATGGCATTTCACAATAAAACTGCTGCTCAGAACAAGAGCCCACAAGAAAAATGAAGACAAAACAAAAATGTCATGACATTTGGTATAGAAACCAAACGTACTTTCTTGCCAGGTACCTGCTGACATTGCCAGACTTTAACCTCCTCCCTCCAGCCCAGAAAGCCCACCACAGCAGTTAGCAATCTGTTCACACTGTCATTAAACCGATTATCCCTTAGTGATGGAAAAGTCTCTACAAATGCCACAGTGCCACTGCTCTGTGACAAATCCCATTCCTTCTAAGTGGTGAGCATTAATATTTACTATCCCCAGATTAATCTGAAGAAGAAAAAAAAAAAGAATTAATGAAGAAAATTGCTTTTGTAAGCAGACTATGGTAAATATCAATATGTTTCATCAGAGCTCCTCTTTCATTAGTTCTAGACCAATTACATCAACTATTTCTTCTCCAGGATAATTTTTCAAGCTATTAAAAAACCATGGAAAAACAAAATTTTCTCTCACTTCCTCATTGCAAAGGACTTTCAAATGATAATTATTAAAGATATGGGGAGAATGGGAGAGTTACTGTTTGCTACAGACTAAGAGACTTGCCAAAAAAAGTTGAAGAGTTAATATTCAAGGCACTCAGCAACAGAAACAAAAGAATTTCATTAACGTAAAAAATTCAGGACACCAACAATAGAGGTGCAGGAAGTAATTTTTCTTACCATGACTGGTTTTCTTATTACTTCTACTTCACCAGACTGGAAATGCTCAGCCCACAGGCTCCCCAGTAAATCTTTTTGGATGCTGCACGAAAATCTTTCAGTGATGTGGCTTCAAGGCAATGCTGTCAGGCTGTCAGGGTCCAAATCCTTCTGAAAAGATGCACTGTGCTGGTGGATTCCTTGTGCACCCATGAACAGCGAGAATAGGCAATTACTGTAAATGCTTCGTCCATTATCCCCAAGTAGCCAGACGCTTCTGTTGAAAATATCTGGAAATGTGTTTAATGATAACAGATAAAATGATGTTGCAGGGCTTCAGCTTTGGCACACACAGAAGTTGAAGTGGGCATCATCTATCCGATCTGAGGAAACAGCACAAGTCAATCTGCATTGGATCACAATTTGCCAGATTTCCTTCACAAATGATAGTCTGTTAAAACAAAATGAAACAAATGAAAAAAGTAGAAGGACAAGGTTCATGAGAAACTAATGATGCCACAGAGAAGAGACACCTGAGTAGGCTGTGAGAGGGACTCAACTGATCAACACAAAACTCAGCAAGTATTCACTTTTTTTCCCCAGGTGAACATAATTCTTGTTACTATAAAATGTAGCCCGTACACAGTGCACACCTCCCTGTCCACGTCACCGGTTTGCCTGAGGGGCAACGTCAGGGGAGACAGTGCTGAAACCTAATGTACAGTGTATTCATAATTTAGAAGATGTCCTCTGTCCTCAAGTCCTCCTTCCTCTCTGTTCTCCCGTCTCCTCATTCCTGTAACAAACTGAATATTCTCCTGCAATACCTCTCCTCTATGGTCTCTTGAACAGCAGTGTTTTTGGGTCACATTGTTTAGTGCTGATTTAGTACAGGCTCTTCCATTAAAACTAGTAACATAGAGCAAGGGTCCACTTAGCTTTCTCCTCCTGGTTCTGTTTATGTTCTTTCACACAACCCCTGGAAACACTTTCTCATGGCTCAAGTGACATACCTCTTTTTCCTTCACATGATTTCTCCAAAATAGTTTTTTTTTCAGCAGAGACACCCATGCCCAGGGGCTGGCGGTGGGGGTCTCTGGGAGGAGATGCCGGGGCCGGCCCATGCTGGGCACAGATGGCTCTGCAGTGGCCCTGCCACAGGGCACGGCTGGGCCCCACAGCGATGTGGGGGCAGCCTCTGCAAAAAGGCATTTAAGAAAGGGGAAAACGGTGCCCTGCAGCAAGGGCGAGGAGAAAAGAGTGAGAAACAGCCCTGCGAGCACCAAGGTCAGAGAAGGAGGAGTGATTATTGCCACCTCGTCTCAACTTTATAATTTATTTCTCCACTTGAAGTTCCAGCTAGACTCCAATCTTGACAAACTCTGGAAGTTGAAATAAAGAGGGAGCAGGTGGTTTGTTACGTGAGGAGACATTCTGTTCTGAATGAAACTTTCCTCGCAAGTACAGAAGGAGTTAGCTTTCATCTCCACCAAGAACAGTATTTTGCAAATGGGGAGAACTGAATAAGCAATGTAGATTCTGCTTTTCCCCCTGAAATACATGCACTTATTTTTGAAATATAGGGCTGAAGGATTTTTCTCTAGGAAAAGTTTATTCATAATAAATAAAAGGAAAATAGTTTCAAGCTGAACTGCCTTCCAAATTAGAGCTTGACTTCATCTTTTTCCATTTTATGAGTCAAGCCTTTTGCTTTTATTAAGGGCAGTTGAAATTTCAATTTACTCGTGGCTGGATATAATTCCTCATTCAACCCACAAAAAATATTCAATTTATTGAAATGTTTCAGTTTCAGATCATTCCAAGCTAATATTTGTTCAGCTCAGCTAAACTGAAAACCAGAAGCATATCTGTATTTAAATATAGTAGAATAATTCCTTCCATCCCTGTATCTGTGTCAGCCTAATCAGGTCACCGGTGGGAACTGTTGACTGGTAGAAACACAAGGCTTTCTCTTCATGAAAAATGACTGACCTTGCTTTAAAGCAATTTAGTTTGTGTCAACATTGCCTTTCTCATTAAATAATAGGCTCTAAGTGGCATATCCATTCTTCTTCAGTACAGACAAGAGCTCTCCAGGCAAGTCCTGGGATGCTATTTTTAGGCATCTCGTAGTAATAACATGCTCAACGCACTGTTTGGAGTATGTCTACAATAATTATTCCTTGTCTGCTCTGTTGTATTGGTCAGCTCCAGAGAGAGCTCATAAAAATGTTAGATCTGCACACCCTTACTTGGATGCAGAAAGGATACCAAATACATGTAGACGTTTGGTAGCACTTGGTTAGCTGTAAATAATAGCATTGCAACAATTTCATTAAATATACACTCACACCTACCTCTGTCTGAAAATGCTGAACAACTTCAGCATAATTCTTTCCCATTTAGTTGCTGAAGATTACTCCTCTCGCAACCCCTTGTCACTGATTCTCCTGCTTTTGGTATTTCCTCTATATATTACCTGGTCAGTCATGCAAGTATTGGAGATGGTAACACAGGTAATTTAATGTGTCAGAACTGAACCAGCAGTGAGAGAGAGATATTCTGTTCACTTGCCTTTTTTCTTTTCTTTTTTAAATATTCCTTATTTTTCCTTCTATTACTATTGTTGTTATCGCCATTTCAAATCATCTCATGCTGCTTTGTAGGAAGGTTCTCAGTCCAGATCTCAAGGTGACATGTATTACATCAAGCCTCGTCAGTATTACCAATAATTCCTTAGAAATTGCGGTTGTGATTACATAGTTCTCAGGAAACATGCTTCCCTGGAATTAAACATTAGAAAGATGCAAAATCAGCCTAAGATAATCTAACGAAAACTTTCAAATACATATTTATACCATCCATATTATTCGACCAGGTCTTTAAAAATCCTTGCCCTGCGTATTGGCTACTAAGGATACAGGAGAGGCAATGTGGCTTACTCGAACTGTTCTTTAGTGACAAGTCATCGCTACTGGGAAATCACTTGAGATATCAGTCATGTTGTAGCATACACGCAGCTTATCAGAGCTTTTTAATGATTTAGTAATGTAGTCAATCTGGTAGTGTTTTAGCACTGGTTATCAGAGTGCTGCAGTTAATAGTGTTGATTGTAAGGTACAACATCCTAATGTGTCCTTTGCAACGTAACATGGGCCAGGCTGGTGCTGTTGTGACTAGACCCAAGTCTTATTTTAACAAGCAGATGTCTGTCTGCATCAAAACGAGATTTGTCTTCAGCCCTATACAGACATTATTTATAGGATCCCTTAAGGTTCTTGATCAGATCTAGTGCAATGTCACGTCACTATCCTTCCTCCAGGTAATGCAGTTAGTCAGCATGATGTGATTTGTCATTTCTAGGTTGATGACATCCAGCTCTGAGTTTTCAAAGTTTAGCATTGCATAGGCTGTCACACCATTTCAAACATATTGAACTAAAGCAAAACTGCTTTCACTTGAAGTCAGATAAAAGAGGAGGTCTGTTAATGGGTCTAGGAACTTCTGAACAAACTGCTGTTTCCCAGGCTAAACTCTGTAAATGGAAAAATAATTTAAATTCTTGTGTTAGGAGTTAGAACATTAAATTTGCTTCAGCTTGGTTCAGACAAATCTCAGAGCAACATAATACTTTAAGAAGAGATTCTCATTCCCACTCCAATAGGTCAGAGTAAGTCCCACTAGAAACAGCAGTGCGATGGCAGAAAAGCAGAGAGTTCAGCTACCTGCCTTACCCACACCATAGTCAGAGATGGAAGCATCACATATTTGGCAATCTAATTAATATTATATGTGTTTCCCCATAGAAGCTTATGTTTTTGTTTCTGAGAAACCAAACTGGACTGAAACATCGCTGTGCAGCAGCACACGGCACCTTCAGTGCCAGACAGCGTTCAGGGAGGGTTCCTGTACTTTATCACAACAACGATATGCAAGAGATGGTAAATGAACTTGAGAACTTGATCCAAAGTAGGAAACAGTAACAGGCAATGCCAACACTAAGACATTTTTAGTCCTGTTCCTAATAAAAATACCTCTACTACAATAAACTTCCTTGCTTGTGACTTCAACAGCACCATGGCTAAAACACGTACAGGAACAAGACCATTCCCCAAGCCATATGAACAGGCTCTCAAAGGAAAAACATTTGACTCTTTGCTGAGGTGAAGTAAAAAAAAAAACCAAAACTGACACAAAACAATAGGATGAAAGAAAAACAGGTTTGAACTAACAAGGCCAAAGCAGTAAGTTAGTAAAGCGATGCAATTTGCTGATTTTTCCAGTGCCAAAAATAATTCTCCTTCTTGGGGGGGGGGGGGGGGGGGGGGGGGGGGGGGGGGGGGGGGGGGGGGGGGG
>JAVJGI010000050.1:6074403-6100451 GCA_035590275.1 Ibycter americanus | reverse complement strand
CCCCCCCCCCCCCCCCCAGTTTTTCTAAAACTTCCATATTTTTTTTTCCCCTCAACTACGTCTCCAATCCTTTCAGGCAGGTCAAGGTTTAACACAGGGAGGGATGCCAAAGCAATAAATAATTAAAAAGGCTGTTTCTGAGATTGTCAGTAGTGATTATACACCAAAGCAATCTCCTGATAAGCATGAGTGAAAAGAAGACCAGAAAATTTGGCAGGAAGAAACAAAGTTCTGATTTATTAAAGACTGACAACAAGGCCTAAATCTGTTGTGTAATATGCACACATTTATCACATTAATACTGAGTGGAATTGAGAAGTTTCCTGAGACCTGACGATTAAAATTTAGTCCACCAGTTTTAAAATAATTAGCCTATAGTTTTTCTCAGCATACAGTTAGGAAAATTGTTGAAGAGATTACTGCTGCTTAGATTCATCTCCTTGACTGTTTAAAACAAACTTTGAAAATTATTTAAAAGGTTGAAAAATCCTTATTAATTGAAAAAGTTGAATTTTGTCCAAATCCCCAGGAACCGTACCTAGTTAAACACTTGTTTAATCAAATCACACAAATCATCAGAAAATTAAAACTGTAGGGTACAGATTACTTCTAATCCTGGAGATGTTAAAAGTCAGCATGACAGTTAAGTTCCCAGAGCTGAAATCTGAGCTATAAGGATAGAAAAGTAATCATAGCAGAAAAATTATGGAAAAAACATAGTTAAGATGCAGAGAAGGACCAGAGCAGTTCTGGATTTTAAAGATGAAATAGCACATTTTTATCTCTGGCTGAAACACTTTAACACCTTGTACTTATTTGCCTGAATAGTGAAGAGGTATCAAAGAAAAATATAACAATTCTCATTGATCTCTAGGATCTTCCAAAGATGTTATTCATTATTTCTAAATCCGTGAAATGCCTGTTGACAAAGGCATCAGTGCTTATTGAAAAAGAGGGGGCTACTTGTGCATCCCAGTTTTTCTAAGCATCACAAGCTGAGATGCATTGAAAGGCTCCAGGGGCCAACTGCTGCACTGCACAGGGGAAAAAAACATTTAAAAAAAAATTGTTTTTACAAGGTTAAGCATAAGGTTTGAAAAGCTTTGGTGTGAGCATCAAATAAGCTCAGGCTGAAGAGTATATGCACGTGCCAATTCTTTAACACAGCAGAAACCGTAAGTTGCACTGCATGACCCAAATTCTACATATGCTATTCCTGAACCTCAGTTACCTCCAACAGAGTTAAATTACCCCTCACAAAAAAACAGTGAGTACATAAAAACAGACAGACATGCTTCCATGCAACAATATAAACTGCTTGCCAGTAATACTAGAAATTGAAGGCTTTGCTACCAAATAGCTTTAAAGCCCATGAATTTCTATAATTAACAGATTATGCCCTATAAATATCACTGCAGTAATCCACATTCCCAATGTAGATGTAAACTTGTTTCATGAGTATTAAGGTCAGTTTACTTTAAAAGTAAATTTTATTTACTTCTTTTTTTGCAAAACCCAGCTATCTTTCATGTATTAAACACCATGTAAGTATTTCTTTTTTTCTCCAAACACACCTCCTCCCCCAAATGCTGTGCCAGCAGTCCAGAAATTCCCAGTAATTCTGATGAGAAAAGTAGAGACAAGAGAACTAATTCAGAAGGTTCGAGTTTCAAGAATGAAAAAAACACTTGAAAAAACACAGAGGTATTTTAACTGATGTTTAAACACTCATAATATTGGAAATGAGCTATGAAAAGAAACTGAGATGTGGTTGTATTTAGTCTCTGCAGAATGTTTCTGCCAGTCTTCTCTTCCATGTAGGTAATGAATAAAGCCAGAAATAAATTCCTGTAGAAAGAAGAAAATAGAAAATAAGATAATTTGCTGTGATTTGTTTCTGCTGTGGGAATTGTCTGTAATCTACAGCACATGGAAGCAAGCAACCCCAGTTGGAGTGGCTCTTGCAGAAGTCCTTTGGAGAACGGAAACAAAACCACTGCAGGTAATTAAGGCTTTGCTCCTTTTGGACTAAGAACAGAAAAAGTCAGACTTACTGAGACCTACTCACAGATCAGTTCAGAATGTTACATTTTTAGAACTGGAGGCATTGTCATCCTTTAACCATAAGAGCAATCACTTACTCAGATTGAGAAGATATAATCTTTTCACAGTACCATAACATTAGTCAGTTCTAATTGAATTTAATTGTTCCTTTGTTGTCACACTTGTTCACATTTTTATAAGTATTAAAAAAAAGCATGCAATTTGCGAATCTGAAGTTCTAGGATGATGTTCAGTGTTGGATAAACAGCTCAGATTTTCTATGTATTTTGATCTTGATATTGAAATCCCATGAAAGGATCATGGGATGCTACGTTCAGGCTTGTGGTTCAGGCTCTGAGACTGACTTACATTGTATCAAAGGACATGTGAACCAGACAATGCTTTGATGCAGATATTTTTCCATCCAAACCCAGAGGGCTTTGTCCCCTAGAGGAAATACTGGAAGTACAGCAGTGTACAGGGAGGATATGGTTTGCAGGACTTTCAGGGTTTGAGCAACCTAATCTAACATTGAGTTTAGTCCTGCTTTGCACAGAGAGGGTGACCAGGTATCGGTATCGCCTGAGGTCCTTTCCAACCTGAACTGTTCTTCGGTTCTGTGATTTTGCTGTGTGCTACTGGCTCAGAATTGCAGTTTATACTGCTGTCAGATCATGATGCCATACACACCGGGTAAGTTTTCAAGGGTTTTGTTCTAGATCACTAGTTGAACTCCAGCACAGGGGAGACTGTAGATTATGTTAAACGGATTTTGATCTCTCTTCTGGAGATAATGTCCTTTAGGGTTAGAGTCCCCAGTTGTGCACTTGGTCCTTAAAATACGTTAGAGCCTCTCTCAGCTGTCATCTTCACATGCTTTGGAGAGGGTCACAAACTCTGTTTTTCAGCTGACCAACTTGCACAACAGGCCACAAGGACCATCCCTCCTTCTCAGAGGACTGAGAGGGTTCCGTGAGGAGACCCCCTCTAAAGCCAGTATAGAAAATCCTTCTGAACTCATGTTTGCTTCAAAAGACAAATTATCTGCACAACCTATTCTATTCCATTCCCCAGTTTCTTGTACCAATGGAACTGAATACCTCTTGCTTTATGAATAGGGTTTTGAAGAGCTGAATCCAAAAATAGCTACAGGTTATGCCTGAAGCTGGATGGAAAAAGTAGGGAAAGGGGAAAGGAAGGTTATATTATCCCAGTAATACTGGCAATATCCCCCATCTACAAAAAAGAAAGGTTGTGTAATGATAACATGCTATCCAAAAATTCTGCTGAAGTTCAACCGTGATTCAGCCAGAGTAATTCAAGTCACAGTTTAAGCTTTTCACATAATTAGTTTACATTTAATCAGACTGCTGGTATGTAAACATAATTACCATTCTCAGACCTCTAATTGAAATTGTCACAGCACTACCGCTAGCTACTTCTCCAGATCTGCTAAAATGGATTTCCTGCTCACGGACACTAAGTGGGCACGACAGTTTTCTTGAAGACTCTGCCATCCACCAGGCTAACCCACACTGGGCAAGACTCTTCCCAGTCACACTGGTGAAAAGAGACAAAACAGCACGCTTCAGTCCTAGCCACACATGTAATAAATTAAGTTCAGCTGGTGTTAATCAGGCCAAATATCATTAAGCTAATGCATTACCACCAAACTCATGTACAATAGTTCCTAATCACGCCAGTAAAGCTTGTCTTTAATGGGATAAATATCTACAAACTAGGATTTATGCGCAAAAGTATCAAAGACTGTTTGTGTCCTTTGACTTGTTTTTTCCTTCTTGAAAGAGCTTACCATTCACCTATCTGGTCAGGAAATGAAATATCTTCATTAAAATAGGCACACAGTGTTCTTTAATTTTAAAGTTATGCCTACACCTAAGTCTTAGAAAATATCAGCCCACGTATTTAGAAACAGTATTAAGAAACAATTTCTTCCTCCCAAACGTCCATTAACTCAGCATACAACAAAAAGAGCAGGACAGGAGCAGCCTTGTACACACACACACTTCTCACAGGTTTGCTTTTAAAACAAGACATCTGTAGGTCTTCTCAACTCCATCACCATTGTCTCCCTCATTTTGAACCACTCCTAATCAGGACTAGTGAATATTCTTAAATATTCTTAACAACTAGGCTTATCTTTATTTTTTAAATGCTCTAATTCATATTTTCTTTTTGATAAACTCCAGGCGTAGCAGCACTAAAAAGCTCCTGAGCTGGTACTGAACCTTCACCCTTCCCTGTGGCCTTCTGAAGAGCATGGATGACAGATGGGACAATTGCCAAGGAAAAGTGACAGGTAACTTCATTAATCCCAGCCCAGGACACAACATGTTGGCAACAGCCTTTTTCTTCTTTTTTTTTTTGTTTTGTTTTTTTGGGGTGGTTTTGTTTGTTTGAGTTTTTTCTTTAGGTCCTCTTGCCTGCTTGGCCTGCCTGGCTAGCCCAGACTTGATTATCTTTTATGGGCAAGTGGACTGAATGCAATTACACTAACAGCTGCTCAATATTTGATGAGCAGCAGCCAAAGTTAGCTGGAAGGGTCAAGACAGTGTGAAGCTGGGGGGAGATAATGTGCACTTGCAATTTTACTTACATTCTCCACAAGTTTAAATTACTTCTAATGAAACATTAACTGAAGATTTGACAAATGACCCCCTGAGACTTAAAGTTTCACAGAGAACTTGCAGTGAAATTAAATTAATAGGCAAATATTCAGCATGCAGTTTCTGCTGTTAAACCAAAATCTTTTTACCACTTAATTTCTCCATATTATCTTATTATGTTACACTCAAATCATTTTCCCCTGTGCACATAATACCTATTATTTACTCCCTCTTACTTATTAATGTCAGAATGTCTCTGCCCCAATTCCTTTCAGAAAACTGAACATGCTTTGAAAGGTACCTCCAAGATCTTGCCTAGCACCAATAAAACTAAGTAAGAATTTTCACAAACATTTAACACATTCAAAATATTTCCTTTGTGCTATACACCAGCTTAACTTCCAGTACATTTTCCTCCTGAAATAAAAATTCTAAATGAAGGTATAGTTTCAATGACATTGTGGGGGGGTGGGGGAAGAAAAAATTTACTTCACAGTTGAACAGAGCTTGCCTCAAGCAGATATGTGAACACTTACAAATTTATCCAGAAATTATAGGTGCAGAAACAATAATTTGTGAAATGATGCTCCAACCGTGCAGCTCAAATACTTTTCCATACTGTCTTAGTACTATTGCTCCTGAAAATGGACAGTGGTATAAAAAGGAAAACAAGTCTATAAGTAACCATTCAATATTTTCATAAACCAATCAGGCAGAATTCACAGTCAAAAAATGCCTAACTTAGGTAAGCAGCTCAATGAATAAACAGCCAGGTCTCACATGAAGTGGCTAGACCATCTATATCCTCAAAAATTTTCCAAGGATTAAAAGGTACTAAATGCCACTTGCATGCAGCAGATAAGGTCTCACATCACTAATACCCAATTCCAGTCTGGTTCAAGACCACAATGATTAAGAACCTGTGACTTTTTTTTATGAACCAGTGACAGAATTAACTAACGGTGCCAACAGAACCCATCTTTGCGGGGGCTTCCCAGGGGCCCCGTGGGTTTCAGTGAGAACCCAAGTAGCTCACAAACACTATGGAAAAATTTGCCACAGTTTTCTTAAGATTAAGCTTGTTACTAACCCAGGTCCATCAGGAGCTCCCTGGAGTAAGCGTTGTCCCACATTTCTATGGCACGTGACACAGTAAGTATGAGTTATATATTCGGCTCCTTTAGGTGGGATTGGAAGAGTGATTTCTAGATGCTAACAAAACACGTCCCAGACACTATAGCATCTGACATACCACACAGTAACAGTCCGTTTCCCTTCTTATTCTTTTAAATCCATGTATGTTCAAAGGAATTGTCAGTATTTCAGGCTCACACATCCCCACTGATACTAGGGACACAAATTAAATTATATAGGTCACATACACCTGTTTAAATAGAATCATAGAATCATTTGGGCTGGAAAAGACCCTTAAGATCATTGAGTCCAACCATTAACTTATCACTACCAAGGCCTTATAGAAGAGAAACATCAAAAACCAGAATAGAAACATTTTTTTAAAATGGAACAGATTTTTTTTTTAAAAAAATCCAAATTATGGTATGGAATAAAATCCTACAAAACAATACAGAAAATAAATACTGACTTTTTCTGAAGGCTTTGAAAGTAAACACTTCAGAAGACTATTCAAGTCGGCAGGATGAAGAGCTCACAGTGTTCAGAATGACAAAATGAGTGCTGAAGGTAGCAAAGGAAAAAAGGAACCTCCACTCTGAAACCCTGCACTGTAAGGGGCACAGCATGGGTATCTGTGATTCTTGTAACGGAGGTACAGATCACATCAACTCTTTAAAGTGTCTATATTCTTTCCCCCTCAGGTATATTTATAAGAACAACTTTGAGGCACACAGGGCTAAGGACACAGCGTATATTCCCCTACACATGTATCTTAAATCTCTGCTTTTACACAGAATCTTGTTGTTAACTCTTACTCAACCTGGATTGCTGAAATCTAGCTTCAGTGATTTTTCTCTGCAAAATCAAAGTCACAAAACACTTTAAATGAAAAATCGCAGATAACACCTGTTCCCTTAGTTCAACTTTTCCTGAGGCCTGATATACTTAATTCAACTACACTGAATACATCCTAGTCTGTAACCGTGATCTCATTTATAAATAAAACACTGAGAAAATTTCCTATCTTAAGAACTGAAAAATCCTAAGCAAAATACATATAGTCATGTGCCAGAACCATACAGCATGACTCATGATCATCTTCATATAGTTTAAATTATTTTTCTCGCTGAACACAGGAAGCAAACAAAATTCTTGGACTTGATTGAGCCTCTTATGTCTAAAGCTATGATGTAAAAGCTAATGTATAGAATTGTAATCTTAGAACATTTCTCATATTTCTTTTTTAGAGCTAGACCATAAGTCACAGAGAGATGATTTTTTTTCTGGGATCTGCAGACTTGCCTTGCAGACACAATTAAGGAAGAAATGTAGGACTATTAACTAATCCAAACACCTGTGCACATACAGTAAGTCACACATTCATCCTAAACTAACCTGAACTTTGCATCTAACATGGAGAGCTCTTTTTCCATTACTAGCTCATTCTGGCCAGGTGGGTCAAATAATTCAAGCCCATCATTCGAATAAACTAACCTAATTTATGAACAATAAATCTGGCAGAGACATGAGTGTGTCTTTTTCTTCTGTAAAGAAGTTTTCTGATAATTCAGTCTGTTGTCCTCGTTCAGGAAGTTCTAACATTCACAGGACATAACACGTAAGAACAGAAACTACAACGCAGACCTGCAACCTGGCTTCTGTAGCATCTCTCATAGCAGAAAGAAGGCAGGTTGTTGTGGATAATGTTAAAATAAGTCTATTAGGCTACTAAATGAATGAAACTATTTTCCCTAGTCCTCCAACCTGGGGACTAACCCAGAAGTTTTGCTGACCAATGAAACCAAAGATTTTCCCATGATGTGGCCTGAACTTCACAGGGAAAAGGACTACACCATCTTGTATAGGGTTGGCATAAAGTAGGGAACTTTCTAATACTTCAAGAATTATATGTGCCGTTGTCACAATCTCATCCTCTTTCATGGCAGATCAGCGACCCATCACTCCAATGACAGTATCTAAAGAGTCAACCCCTCTGATTAGCATTTGGCAGCGTTCTGAAGAGCAAGGCTAGAGAGTGTGTTCCTATGCAATGTAATTAATCAGTCATTTCTGTTCCATCAAACGTCTGTGCTCCAGCTGACTCACTTAAAAATATGAACGAAATAGTTGAGCTGCTTCTTTTTAAAGGAGTAATCCTCTTTGTATTCTGTACTTGTGCTCCTCCTATAGCACTAACACAACAAATATCCCATAATTATGAAACAAAGCATTGTAACTCCTTATGCTAGCAATAATCATCCTTGAACACCGACTTTCTTATAGACCAGATTTTGCTACTGTTTAATGTAAATTCATTGTCTGGGTAAATTCATCAGACAACAAAATGAGCTGGGTTCTAAGTTATTCCAAGGTGAAAGGGAACATAGTCTCATTGCATGTGCTGATGACCAGAAGTAAATTGCAGGTCTCGCTTGTCCATTTTGGCTTTAAAACAATAATAACAATGTCTGATTCTTCTACCACAATGGCTGAAAGTGGGTTCTGCATTAGCTCAGCATAAAAAAACTTCCTGAGGTCAGTAAGGGGGTTTGCTACAGAATGCTGTCTCAATTTCTTTCAGCAAGGTTCTCAGAGCATGTTGCTATTTTCTATTACAAGAACTGTGATTGCTTCTGCAGCCAATTACATGTGTTTGAAGGCAACGATAGCTGCAGGAATGCATCACTTGATGTTATAACATGTTATAATTAGATTTCAGCCCTAATCAGAGAAGGATAAAAACCTCCCTTGACACTATCAACGAGCAAAATTTTGTTGCATAAGCAATACATGTGATTGACACTGGGTTTTGTGGAGTAGAATTCCATATACAAGTTCACTCAAGGCTGTCAGCGACTTTAGTGAATTTTGTCCTGGAGAGCACTTCATAAACATTCACTTTTCCAACAAGCAACACAAAAAATTTGGCTGATCATGGCCCATCAACAGATAGCTTACCCCACGAAGTCCAGAATAAAATTCCTGTTGAAGATTAGTCCACTAATCCCTTGTATTTGCTTTATACCTGCCTTCATTATAGAAAGGGAAGCCAAGAGGTCAAAGAAAGAAAGCAGATTTGTATTTTAATTGTGGGATAAAAAAACATCTTTGTAAAATTCAACCTTGTTACTAGTAAGAACTAGAACAATAACTATGCAATTTTACAGGATAGTCTGAAATTTTTATGTTGCACATTTGTTACAATTTAAAAAAAAAATCCTATGACATTAAAAAACTCTCCAGTGGAATTAATTTTGACTTCCACTCTCTTTGACCACGTAACAATATAAAAGTAGGCAATAGATTTGTCTTGGAATGAATTCCCTAAATCTGCTATTCTGAAAATGATCAAACAAGTATTTCAGCTTCATCATCAGATTCTTTCAGTTTTTCTTAAGTTGACAACCTACTACTGAAAGGGAGGCATGCATGAAGAAAAGTTATGCTTCAACAACACAGGTTTTTCCAAACAAAAAAATCACAGAAAAAGTTATACTGGCTGTCCCTAGAGGCAATATCGGGTGCACTTGGGAGGAAAAAAAAAAAAAAAAAGGCAAAAAAAAATCTTCACCAGCAGTATGGAAACAACTATTCAATGAAGTCAGTCCTGCTCCAGATTTTCTGTTAAATACGTCATTACTACATGCTTTAAATAAGAAATTAATCAAGAAATAAAGCAGTCAGCTTTTTCTGGTTTGTTTGTTTTCTTCTTTCGTTTTGTCTCCCTAAAATAAATTTAGTCATAAAGCTGTGCCAGGTTACTGTCCTGCTGGAAAGAAAGTCTGGGCAGAACAGAGAGCAGCAGCACAGCCCTGCCAGTGCTCCCTGAGGGCAGCCTGCAGGAATGGCCTGGCTGTGCCTGCCACCTTCCTGCTGCTCCCGTAAGCTGTGCCAAAGTGGCACCAATTAGCAGCAGTTGTGGAAATTCAGAGGGACGCCTCTGAGGAACGGGGCTAATGTAAAGGGCAGTTACAAAGGAACAAGCATTTGTTCATAAAACAGAGTCACGCAGCAAGGAGACCCAGTGCCAGCAGCGTGAGAGCCCATCTACAACTTTCCTACCCAGCTCTTGCCACTGAAGCTGTCCTAGAGACCTAGGGACTGCACTTGGCATCATCACCTCTGGTCTCCACTGCTCCCTGGAGAGCAAACGAGCCCTGGGTGACTCCCAGCTGACAACACGCTGAGTTACCCTGACACTTCTCCCTCCTCTTCCACCAGAGCAGCATGGGCAATGGCTGGCCCACAGCCACAGAGCAGCAGTCATCTGCAACCTCTGCAGCAGCGTTGAAACTGGCTGCCAGAGCCTATTTAACAATTTATTTAAGATTTAAATATAACACTGCAGAAGTGAAATAACTGCAGGTGCTAAAACTTCCTCTCCCCTGCACTCACCCCTTCTCTCTGTCAAACTCTGATTTGGCTACTCCATTGCAATGATCAGTTTAGCTTATCCACCAGAATTACAACGGTGCTTGGTGTGAACGGTCAGCGTGGCAGGAGCTTTTCGTTTAACAGCACATTTCCCCACGCAGACACACACACACAGAGGCAGGAGAAGCTGCAGCTTTCAACACACTGTAGCCGCAAGACATCATAGTCTTAAAAGCATCACTAGAGCAGCAGCCAGACACTGACATGATCAGAGGACTAAGGAAGCAAATGGTCAAATAATTGCATCTTTGTCAGTGCCATTTTACTCCTTGCAGGAGTGTTGTATGTGATAATTAACATTGTCATGATGTAAACAGCAATTGCCTCTGGGCACTAATGTGGAACATGTGCTGTTTTGAGTCATCCCTGACCTCTGTAAATGAGCAGAACAGTCTTGGCAGCAGTCCTGTCATGTATTAGTCAGCAGCTTCAGCACTGCGGCTGCTGTGATTCAGCTACAGCTGAAGGATCTGCTTCCCCTACAAGTGCATGACATATTTTTGTAGACACAACTGAATTTTAAGTCACTGGTCTTATCTCACTGGAATCAAGAGTCGCACATCAGATGAGTGTTCACACATGCTGATCATCGGATATCTCCGCATGATGTGAGATGCATGCTGAACTACATGACCTCCAGAGAGGGACACACTGCGTGCAGAAGCTGACTTTGCCATCATGTCTTCTGAGCATCCAAAACTCCTGCAGGTCTGTAGGGAAAAGTGCGTGCGCACACAAAGCATGCCCAGTGCAGGATTAATAACATGGATATAAAATCCCCTCCACTGATACTAATATGTCTAATATTAACTAAATTCATTAACTTATCAGTGAAGCACCTAAAAATGTTGATCCTGATTCTCCAAAAATCTCTGTGTACTTAAATTTGCACAAACAGAAAAGTTCCATTAATGTAAATGATATCTCCATAAAGCAATGTACCCACAGAATAATTTTACAGGATCAGGGCCTCAGTTAATTACAGTAACTCCTTAACATGCTATTTTCCAACAGTCATTTATAAAAACTTTGGCTACAATTTAGTAAAAAAAAATTATTTTCCTCCTTGCATTAAGAAACAGTGATGATTTAGGCAAAATGATCAGTGTTCTTCCAAAGGCACACAGAAATACTGCTAGCAAAAAGTGAAATCCAAGAAATCCAGTGTGGAGAAAATAAAGAGCTATAACAAATGTGGTAACTGCAGGAACAAAAGTAAAATAGCTTATACTGCTGTGTATTTAGGGCAAAGTCCAAGAGCTGTCATTTACATTAGACTACTTTATAGATTTAAAGGGCAAGTATAAACAGAGAAAAAGGTCCCTATGGAACAGACACTTGCTGTTTTAAAAGTCATTCTTAAAGCAAAAGTGCAAAATAGGAAATCACTGCCAGTTATAAATACGGGAAGTGAAAAGAAAGAAATCTTAATGACATGAATTACCTAGTTACTCTTACTAAAGCCTTGAATTCACTTCTCATTTGAGCATTCAAGCACCTGTCAGAAGGATACTTCTAAAAAGCAAATATTAAGACTGCACACTCAGGTATTTTTGAATTTATTAAGTGCCTGTTCAGGAATTATGCTTGTGCCAACGTGAAAATTAACCCAGTTGGCTGTCCAGGGTTCTAATGTATTTTTCTGGCAGATAAATCTTTCTTATTGCTCTCTCTTTATTGTACATCAGTGACTGGTAAAGACAATTAATATATATGATAAAGGATTCCCCTTAATACTTACAGATACAAAGGATCGCAGTCTGACTTGTGAGTAAATGACTCTGGTTCCTTGCATGGTCACAGAATGAGAGTCCAGTCCCCGCAGCATGGTTTTCCTGCAGACCAAGTACACCAGCCACGGCAGCACCCTTCCTTCCACACAGGTATGCCAGTGGACCTTTACGCTGCTCTGAAATGGCTCTTGCCTCAAAGGAAAGCTCACTTCCAGAGTCAATTGCCTTCATTTATTAATTCAATTCTGTTCTGAGGCTTCCTTTAATTTCTCGCTGCTGGGATTGCTTTTGTGATTAAAACAGTCAAAGGGTGAAATGTAACTAAAAAGACTTCTATTACACAACTTTATTGAACTGTCAGACACTTTCTTAGTCCATTTAAGATGTGAAGAAATGGCCCTGAGTGGAAAGGGTTGTTAGGTTACTAATGCGTGATGCTATCTAGTTGCTTTCCAAAACTGTGCTGACAGACTCTGCAGAAGGTACTACACTACAATCACTCAAATGCCTTCTGTCCAGCAGTAAAAAGTCCATCAGTAACATCTGAAAGGTTTAAACAGAGTTGAAGAATATCCCCACGGACATTTGTACATGCTGCAGCCTAATAAACACAATTACAAATTTCAGACACAAATGAGAGAGTCTGCAAGTCACTGCTTCAACTCCCAGCTCGCTTGCTAAACCATGACACTGAACTGGGATCTCTCTGTTAGCAGGTGAGACCAACAAGAAAGACTACAGAAGACTACTGTACACAAATACTAGAAAATAAGATTTCTAGTGGGAACTCTCAGGCAACCTCAACAGCTGACATTACCTACCCTGTGTATAATATCATGGTCGAAAGTCTCAACACTGAAGATCACTGTTGCAAGCACGGAGAAAAGTCACCTAACCATAAAATTGATCTACAACTAAACACCTACAATAGAGAATAGGCTAAGAAAGCCACAAAAAGGGCTGATAAATATAAATCATGACTAAATAATGGCAGCTTTTTAAAACTAAAAGATGTTACTGGCCGCTCTTTCATTATTTAGAAAGCAAGCTAGTCTAAAAACATCTATTTTGTAAACGAATGCAAAGACAAATATCATTGCTCTGGGAGAAGCAAGTTTTACTGAGCTACATTTCTGCAACTGTTTTGCTTCAGTCCTCCATTTGAATATCAGATGATCTAACAAATTCAGTTTCTCTTGCCAGCTTTCTGTTTGTGTGTAAAAAGTAAAACAGCCAGGCATTACAGCATCAACAGCGTATGCGGCTGTTGGAAAATTTCCTTTAGGGCAAGTTTATTATACATACTGATTTTAGTCTAGAAAACGAGACATACAGGAGAGGACTACATAATTAAGAAACTTTGTTCAGCCTCCCATCATTAATAACTATCATTAAATGATCTAAGATAAGATGGCTTAACTTCATATATCCTTGCAGAGAAAACCAGGCTCCATCACACATTTCAACACTCTCCATGTAAAGGCAATGAGAGTGGAGTTACTAGTTTTAAGTATTGCAGCAGGGTAATGAGGTTAAATACAGTCATTAGAAAAAAAGGTTGTGTCTACATAGTAGGGTTCACACTCACTTGTAGAGCTAAGTCTGATTGTTAGCTTTCAAACACTGGTAAAGTATGAACTAAGTATTTGTTTAAAGTAAAGATCACAGAAGCATATATAGCATACAAATTTAAACTGAAAAATTAGACAATGCCCTAACAGATTCCATGCAAGAATTTCAGATTTTATACATTTTTCACAAGCTGGTTGGTAGGATTTCAACAGCTAGATGTCAGATAAGACACAAAAGTCACAATGTCATTCCTCCTCACTGAAAGAGTCCATACTTCCTTGCCAGTACCACCCTAACATTTCCATCCTGTTTCATTGCCTGGCAAATTTATCAGAAGGGATAGAGGATGGGTGAGACATGAGCAAGTCTTACAAGAAGGTATAGTATGGCAAAAGCATGACAAGCTGAAGAACGTGATTTAAAAGTTGGGGTGAAATAAAACCTATTAATATAGCAGCAAGCATGTTGCTTGTCATTGTTCTTCACTGCACAGTAGTAAAATCCCACTCTACTGGGCAAATGCTTTGTGTGATTTTCCTAGTGTATTTCTGGCTGTCAGTTCTGCTGGTTTTTTTGTAGGAATTCTGAAAGATGCTCTGTATAATTGGGTGTGTTATCTCCCATGATGCATTCGCAGCATTTCCACAGATCCACAGCAAAGGATATTATTCTCTCCAGTATGCCAACACAAACACAGATTCAAATGCCTGCGTACAACATGATGCAGCAGGAGCATTTATAGCCTAGTATTTTAGGAATAAGAGACATTTTCAGGGGAGGGAATCTCTCTAATAAAACTGATATAGCTGGAAAAAAGATCTGGGGCATGAAGGCCCTTCTCCAGACAGCTGGAAAACTGAATGAGGTTTCTGGGATATAGTCCCTACTTTACTAGGAATAAAGTATTAGGTTTTAAAAAGCTAAAATGCATTTCTTTTTAACTTGTTCATGCTAGCAACTTCATACAGTTGTTTACAGAGCTGGGCAAAACTGTATGACTTACTGATGACTCTTAATATTCTGGTGTTAGAAGATGGGAAAATGTAATGTTTCCCTTTTCAAGGATTGTTTTATGGTGTGAAGCTGACCAGTCTCACAAACTCCACAGAACTTAGAAGCAGGAGTGGGAGACAACTTGCTCACCCTAAGACTGAGCCGAACCTGTGAAAAGTCATAGAGTGCTAAAAACCTACAGTTGCAGATGCCCTAACCTTTGGGAAAGCAGCGATGTACATGATCATTGTCAACTCTGTGGTGGATCCAACTGTAAGTCCCAGAACTAAACAGCTGGAAAAGCAGAAAACTGAAAATTAGATTCCAGTCGCAACACTTTTGCCCATATTTACAGCCAGTGCTGAGGTGCCCATCCATTGCCATATGACAGCTGACAGTAGTGTACCACACTTGCCATAGGCATCATCACTCCTTCCTCAGACCACTGGGAGTTATAATCCCATCAAACCAAACTCACTTCACTTTGAGTTTGATTTTGCTTCTCCTTTCATCATCCTAAATCAAATGGGAACAGCAGACTGACAGGCCTTGTGAACACACACAGCAAGTTGCAGCTAGAAATCTCCTTTTGAAGTTTTCAGTCTGCTCATTACAGCAGGAAGCAACAGTCCTGATCATGTGCCATATTTGAGCAACCCCATCCACATCCATGGATGCTCTGAAAAGCATACTGACGTGCTTCCCTTGTTTAAGAACAGATGCATTTATACAACAAAAAACCTACCATCGCTGCCTTTTACTTTGCCTATAGACTTACCTCAGCGTTTCCTTAAGACTCCAGGTTATAAAAGCACATGCAGCAATGCAGAAGGTACTTTTTGATTTTATCATCAGCCTTTTATTATGGAGATGAGCATATTAGCCAGACAACGATGCCACAGCTTCATGAATACACACCCAGCTCAACAGCCCTACCTCCCATTCTACCAGCAGCATGAAAATTCTTTGGCAGGGTTTAGTCAAGCTGGGACAGACAGCTTGTGCCAGGACAAGACAGACAAAATGAAAACTGCTACATCAGCAGGTGGCCACAAGTTGCTATTGTCTCCAGACATGGTTTTTAATGAGAACAATGCCACCAACACTTCAAAAGCACATGAGAGGATGTGATCATTAAATGAAAAATGCAAAACCACTCAGTTTCTTCTTTTGTTATCTTAGACTCCCCTTTAAGATAAATATATTCAATAATAAATAATTACAAAGCAAAATAATTACCTTTTGAGTCTTCTTTTTCTTTGGGGAACTTTTTTCAAGCTTCTATTAAAAAAAAGCTAAAAATCGCCCAACATCAGCATTCCCTGCCCTATTCCCATCAGCATTCCTTATACAGGCAAACACACCCCTGATGTCTCAGCAAAGAAAGCCAGTCAAGAATACCTCTCCTAGCTCTAACTTTCCACCAAACGAGCGTAGCTTTCTCTACTATGAACATCACTGACTTTTTGCTCAACCTTCCAACTTTCTTGGCAAAACTCAATCATCGCCTAGCTCTCCTGAGCTTTCTGGAGTTAACCTAAGTGCGAATTTGGCTCTGTTAGACCCTGACTTCTCTCTGCAGTCTTTTCTAGGTGTGCACTCCATCTGCTCCAGGAAGAGCTGGAAACAATGGAACTACCAAATAATATATTGAAAACAAATGTCAAATGTGGTAGAAATGCATGCAGAATAATTAGGGTTACATGAATTAGTTTTCTAGGAAGACTAATAAAGTGATTAGAATATTACAAGGATGAAAGGTATGAAGAAAGGAAAAGCTTTGACATGTCTGTGGGTCTCTGAAGTCTGTATCAGGTAGTTACAATAATTAATAGCGCTAGCTGGTCACTGTTGGTAACCAGTACCACGGAAGACCTGGAACTCATGGGAACACTTGCATCCAAACCCTTGTCCTTCAGGAATGACTTAGTAACACACACTGATACTGGTGAATACTCATTCTTTGCCATTTCTTCTGTTAAAAAAAGTGTACATCATAAAAAACCCCTTCAGATTCATTGCAGAATTGATCTTTTTAATGATTCTCCTGCCCAGGTGTCACTGATCAGCTCTCTTAACAAGACCTACCGACATTTTGCAGAATCACCACAAAAACAACAGAATTATGAATCCCGAGATCTTCAGTAAGGGGATTTTGTTATGCTGAACTCTGTGGCCGTAGAGAATGAGATGCAGTGGTAAGAAGCAAGCACATTCAACAGAGGGCTTGCAGAGCAGGTCAGGTCTGGATAGTTACAGTTATGCCACCTGCCAGTGCTTAGCAAGTCCTTCCTTACCTCAAAACACCATTCATGCTCCGGCAAGTTACCGCTGTCCCAGACTGGAGAGGAGAAAAAACAAGTGCTAGGTATTACTGCACACTCCATTTAGAGCATTTTGAAAATTCGCACAGCGCACACCTGCTGTCCTGTTTATGTGAGGTCTCAAACAAAGTCAGCAGCTTCAGCTAATCCAACTCCCACTATCCAAGATTTAAGAGGATTCTCCAGTAACTATACAGTCTTATTATTCTACTAATAAAGTTTAATAAGGCATCATAGACTAAAGATGTGAAGGCGGGGGGGGGGGAGGTAAGCAAGAGGGTTTTACTTACATTCACCCTCACTGAACTCGTCCAGCAAAAGTGCTAATTATGTATGTAATACTGTGCAGCCCTCCATTTTAGGTAACACACTAATGAACTTCAAATCTGAGTACCGCACTGCTGTTGGCATGAGCTCCTCTCATTACATTGCAAATAGCAGAACTGCTCATGCTACCACAAGCTTGCCATCTAAGGAAATGCATTGAGTATTACGTACCACATGTCAGATTTAGCTACTGTGTTAGTTACTAGCGACGAAAATCTCATGCAATACAACAGTTGCCAAGGTAACTACTCTTCCAGAGGGAAGATGCAATCTGATGACGGTCTGCGTGCACTCTCATCTAACAGAACAGCTGCCATAGGTAATTTAGGCACCCCATAAATCTGAGTGGATCTCCATGCTTTTGTATGCTCTGCTAAAACATACCTGTCTGAGGACTGCTCAGGGAAAGGCCCACTCTGTACAGATTTTGGAATTCTGGAGTACTGGCTCCATGTGACCTTGGCTCTAACAGGGCTTCCTCTGCCCATGTGAACATCACATTGTTCCAGCCTGCAGAATGGAAACAAGGGTTACCTTGGAGGGGTCAATACAACTGTCTCTGTGACATTTTGAGTAGCTGCAGGGCAACGTAAATTCTTCTTGACAGGGTAATTTTTGAGTTATAATGCAACTGCAACTGCTAAAAATTGCACAAAATTATGTTACCCACAGTATTTTCTGAAAGCAACACAAGAGAGGGCTAATATTATCTAGGCATCTGAGGAGCAGGGTCCTTCATGCACTGACAGTGACAGCCTTCCAAAGGCAACAGGCAAATTAGTGCACAAAATGGATACAACACAGTTTGACAACCTCAGAGAATCATCCAGGACTTTTTCCCTTCTTATGTATGGACTTGTTGCGGCAAACTACCCTGCATGCGCAATGCCTCAGTTCTGATGGAAACAAAGCTGTCTCCACTAGCTTACATCAAAAGGCATCTCAGCTGAGCAGGGAGATTGAGCGGTAGTGCATTAGTACAGATGTGTCTTCAAAACAGAGGCATGAGTAAAGGCGGTCAAAGTTGAAGTGCATAATCCATAAACTGTATTTAAATACAAATTTTCAATTTTTCAATTGTACATACGTACCAAGAAATTGCATACAGACCTTGAGTGCATAAATGTTTTCATGATAGCCACAAGGGTTTATCCACTGCAATTAAGCCACAGTTGGGCTGTAAATTGCATATCATAATCTGCTTGTGAAGGAGATGATGTGACTGTTGGTATAAAAATACTGGGTTTGCAAATTATAATACTAGCTTCATGAAACCTCCTTGAAAAAATCTGGCTTTAGTCAATGGGTTCCTTTCTCTCAACCACTGACAATTTGGTGCAAGAGAGATTAAAGATATAATTAACACAGGCTGCTCCATACTAAGAGTCAGATACGTGATACACAGAGCCAGACTGAAAATTTACCCAAGGCTCAAGAATTCACATAGACCACAAGTGTACTCCTGTGCTTCCACAACTATCACATTGTTTGGTATTCCTAATCCTACTCTCCTTCCTTTACACTCCCACATAGAAACAAACCAACCAACACCAGCTTTCCACTGAAATAAACCTTAATATATAAATCACCTTTCATTCTAAGGCCATTATTACAGTAATTTCTCCGGACTAGACCTACTGCATCCTAATAGAGCAAGAGGAATAGAAGGATCAGACAAAAAGGCAAAACTCAAAAAAATCAAATAATGTCAAAGAAAAAAGAAAAAACAAATCCTAGTATCCCAGCAGAAAGTTAGAAAAAGCTTAAAATCCAATACATATACTACAATTCTAAAGATTCACAAGTCATAGTGGAGGCTACTAAATGCTTCCTTGACATCTGTGAAGTTAATGAGTGTTTTTAGCCAAATTATCTACTCCATGTTTTTATTAGGTGAAAACGTGGTGAGCGTCATCACTTGGTTTGAAATTCAGCTTCACCACAACCTTCTTGACACTGAAGAAGAGACCACCATGACTGAAATTCTTCTACTGTTAATCTTTAGTACTGGCAATAGCTTTACCCATGAGCAACATAGAGTCTCCTGGCAATGTTTTGCACAGACTTGTTCACCTGTTTTCTTCATTGACCCCTTCTCCACCTTTTCAAGGAAACATATCCACTAGTCCAGCCTCCATCTATAGCCCTTGCAGTGCAATAAATGTAAGAAATCAGTACATCTAATAAAAGCTCTAAAACTGACTTAATAGCGTGAGCCAGATCTTCATTCTTTATAGCAGAAGTAGCAGCACAACACAGCAGCTGTAATCCTAAGGAAAATCATATTGTTTAAAACTTATCGATTATGAAACCATTCAAGAATAAAAGTAATCTCAACTGACAAGGTAATGCCAAACCAAGTGTCAGCCCTGAATACTTAAAATGCTTCTACAGTTTTGTCCAGAGAATAACACAGCATGCCTACGAAGAGAAAGTAACACAATGAGATAATAATTTATCCAAACTAAAGGTGCATGTGTATAACAAACATTAAAAGGGCATGCACTGATCCATATATTAATCAGATTCATAACAATAGACCAATTTTTCTCTCTCTGGGGTGTGAAGAACAAGGTTACAATTCATACCGTGAACACTTAAAGATCACCCTTGAATAACCTAATTGTGTACAACAATGATAGTATGAAAAGAAACTTAATCAGACTCTGAACTGTTGTTAGGTTTCATCCTCTTAAATAGTTCTGTGACATGACTCTTAATAAATTATTCGGATGGTAAAAAATGTTTGTTTACCTTATTAATATTCTGAACCTCCTCTGCCCATTTTCTTCATGCTTCATCTCTTCATTTGAATAGAAATAAACACAGTTACGGAGAAAAACATCTGGGTTCAATGCAAGTTTTGATTCTTTTTTGTTACAAATCACATAAATACATACTTTTTATAAATTTACTACCTTACAGAAGAATTGGAGTTTTGCTACATACGAAAACTGTCAGCCGATCTTTAAATATTTATCTTTGAATTCCCCTGGTTGCATGTACTTGGGAATGTTTTCATAAATACATCAATAACTGTCTTGTACAGCTCATTAAGGAAGCTTTTTATCCTTTAGTGTAATAGTTCAGTTTACAGTTGCCTGTGAATCAGTTTTATGGACCTCCATTAAGCATGCCCTTCAAACTGCAATTATTTGTCAAATTTTGTATATACGGAAGCAATCACCAGAGAAACCATGAAAGCTGAGATGATGCATAAACATTTAGAGCCAGAATTTGGCCCATCTCCAGTGGCATTCTCTCCTCTAACGCTGACTCCACAGTGTATGAGATGTACTTAACGGATCCACCTATGCAAGACAGGCAGATTGTCCAAAGGGCAGGATGGGCACACTGGCTTAGGGTAACCAAGACCAGACGCCTTGAATCTCCTTCTCAAATCTGTCATCAGTCTTTCTCTGATGTCGGCCAGGACATCACTCCCTCACTTGTAGTTTTACCGTTTCCCTTACAACCGTGAATACTGAAGAGGGGACCTCTGCCACAGCAGAAAGCTGCAGCCACTCGTGTTCCTTGTCCAACCCAAAGCAACAAATGCCAGCAAGATTCTGCTACAGAGAAAACTTACAGGGGTGTTGCCCTTCAACCTAATATGCTGAAGTTATTTATACTTCCTAGAACTTAGCAAAACACAGACTTAGATAAGTAAGTTTATAAATATCAAGTTTGAGAGCCTTTTTTTGTAAAATGCCGTAAGTATGCCTATGTGCTGAAAACCCTTGAGTGCTTCCTGCAAGAATTAGCTTCCTGGAAACCATCACTAGCATCCTATTATTTTTCCCCAAATCTACTTCTGTAATTGAGTTTTAGATAGATATTTTCATCTACCAGGTCAATGTGAATTTGGTCAAACAGGAGCTGAAAAGAATATGCAACAGGTTTAAAGCTCCAGTCCGCTGCATTAACAGCTGTAATTGTCTACACAGCACTCTGTAAGGGAAACATAAACCAAACAATAGTACCCAAGGCTACACTCGATCGATCCATCCAGTCAAGACAGATGGCAATAATGTCTAAGACAAGGTGAGGAGACAAAAATGAAGAACGAATTGCAGCAGACTTTCTTCCAAGTGGATGGTGCTCTTGCTGCCAAGGACAGGCAGCAATTGAAGGTAGAGGCTTACCGGCATCCACAGAGAGCTAAGCAGTAAGAACAAATTAGATTAACATGATTAATTGCCTGATTTGTGTATTCTGACCCACTGCTGTTGAAATCTATTAAATATTTCACTGCTAAATCTCACCTTCTGCACGGGCTGTGGGTCACAAGAAGTTAACGTATGTTGCCTATTGTAGTTAGACTAGACGCATTCCTGAATGTCAGCCTCATGAAACAAAATGCTTTTGTAACGATACAGAATACTTTTTAGCATGTACAGATGCGGCTGTTGTAGCTTCTGCCATTGTTAAACATCACATACTACATTGCTCCTAGTACCAAATCAACTTCTGGCTGATGTTATAATACCAATGCGTATTTGTAATAGTTTTCCACATATTGCAAAATACTACTGCAATTTAATTGTACAGCATGCTTACGTTATTAAACTAGATACAGGACGGTAATTGGTTAGATACAAGTTAAAATATTATTAATATTTTTAGCAGTGCTAGGTAGCAACAGAAGGACTTTTGTTCAGTTACAATGCTGAAGAGAAAGGGTGGTAGATGTGGCTGGTGACAGCTGCGTTGTGCACACACAGCTGCGTACTTCCTCCATTCTGATAGTACTGATAGATTTCATTGCTCCTCACATGTTCAAAAAGGCAGCAATGATGGATAATAAAAGGTAAAACCAGAGAATAAAGGAAAAAGCTCATTCAAAAGTGAAAGAAAACTTACCTTCTTATCTTCCAAGGAGGTTTTCTTGCCTGGTCCAGTCACTTTACATGATGGTTAAAAATATTTAACTCCAGATTTATTATTATTGATTCTCGCTGAATAGGTCATGTCTGAAAGAGTCTTAACATGTTTTTAAACACTTTGACATCCAGTGCTCCCACAGTTCATATTATTTAAAATACATTTGCTTGTTACACTTGAGCAGGTAGAGAAAGGGACTTCGTATTGTAACACATCTCCAACTCTCCCTACTGTACCAGTAGCTGTTTTTTTCTTGAATACCGTAATCATTTTTCTAATTACCATGTGCTTTGAGGTACTGCAGGAAAGTGATGTCCATTACTAACAGTTACTGTCAATAGAAGATTTTAACATAGCATGAACAGGAGCTTTTCATCTCAGGAGGCATTAAAAGCTCTCACCGGGGTTCCAAAATTCCAGCAGCATTTCAAAGCACAGCAGCATGACTTTCATGGCAAGAACTCTGCACCCTTAACTCTGTACCATAGGAGACAGGGATCACTCTCGAAGCCAGAAACAGAGCAATGGCCCAGCATAGCAACAGTGCATATCCAGAGGTCCTGATGACAACAGCAAGAAGTAGCATCAAGCGTTGCAGCCCTTTTAAGTGTGGTGATCACGTAGATTCTCAAGCAGTTGCTAACAGCATGTTGGCAAAGTCCACAGAGCCACTGAGCAGATCTGGAAAAACATTCAAAACTCAGTATTCCAGCAATGCATTAGGACCGAGACCTAGTAGCAATTTTTAGCAAAGCTAAAAATACAGGCATGTGTGCTTGTACAAGAAAATGGTTTATGTCTCTTGCTCAAATGTTTTCTGCAGTAAACTTAATCTTGTAACTTAAGACTCTTCTCCCCATCATTTGGACTTTGTCCAGCCCTGGTTGGAATTTTGTCTCTAGAACAGAAGTTAGCCTTTACAGGCAATGGGGGGTGGGGGAAGAAAAGAAAAAAAGAATCAGTAAGTAGCATAATTTAATTTCCCACAAGTTTCTTTGTAAAAAGTCAAATTCACATTCAAAGCTCTCTGCAAATTTGAAGAATGTATTATTTATTAGTCTCACAGAGTTGAATAATGATCTTTTTGCTACAGAGCAATGTTTACAGAAGGTTCACAGCACAAAGGAGGAAAAACTCCTCCTGAAGAAAGTTCCACTTTCCCACCATTAATTTCATTATGTAAGAAGCAGGGTGACAGCAACGTTGTTCTGCACTACAAACCTATCTATATGCAGACATCCTGGGAACTGTACCCTTGTGTGCAGAAGTCTGTTATTCATCTAGAAATAGGCTCAGAACAAACCTACAGCTGGGGTGCTTAGCTATGAATTTCCAGCAAGCCATTGCAATGGTTAGAGTTGAAGATTAAACAGGACCTCCAAGATAACCACCGCCTGCAAGGTTTTGCCTTGGTCTAAGCAACACTGTTCTTCCTAGCTTGCCATAGCTAATGCCTGTGGAGCTATGTATAAGGTGACACCAGTAGAAAAGTCTTGCCCAAAGCTGTCTTTATGGAATAATGCTCAAGGTCCCAATAACTTACTGACCTGAACCTGAGCATGTCTGGACAGTGTGAATCTTGGTCATTTCCACAAGGAATGTGTCACAGTAACATTACTGCTTAACAAGTCTCTACCACCTCTCTTACAAAAAAGTTCATTTCCAGCTGATTTTTGGTTTTAACAGAGATCTGCTCTGTATTTTTGAAGCTTTTTTATTTGGGGGGAGGGAATGGAGGGGGGAGGCAATGGCAGGGGGCAAGTGGTTTTATTTGCTTTGGCTGTATATCAAGTTGCTGGCAAGATTACTCAAAGTATATGCAAAGCACGTGCTGTGGCAATTATTACAGTGGCAAATTATGTAACACCCAAGAAACCTCCAAAGTAAATGGTCAGTCTCCATAAACAGATGTTGCTTTCTACATCTGAAGGTTTATGACTCAAACAAGAGCTACCCTGTGTGCAGCTTTTCCTTACATTGTCATTTGATATGATATACATTTCTGGTCACAAAAACCACTCAAAAATTGCAAACAAGCACCTCCAGTTACTCAGGCATTGTCATTACGCTGTCACTTCAAGCTCCTCCAGGCCTGTACCTATTTGATTTCCTGTGAAGGAAGAACCAGACAATGCTCCACACTGCAATGATTCATGTGACTTTACTGATGTTTCTTCCAGGACGCCAAATATCGCTTGTGAGATTTGGCATACCCTCAACTTGGTTCAACACATCAAGCACCTTGGAGGACAGCAGCCACAGCCCCAAGGCTATAAATTTCTTCAGTGTCAAGAACGAAGAGTGTGTTTGTTCTGTATGTTCAAATATTACACAGAAGTTTGATGACCTATACATATTATATAAAGCATTCAACCCAGCAGTTTTTGCGTATCAGCTAACAGGATGTGAATTCTTCTAGACAAGTTAAGAGGGGAAAAAAAGTACCTCTTCTTTTGGTTTGTGTACTACATGGGATGTGTTCCAGAGTCTTTATATACCAGTGTTGCTACGAATTAAGTTGCTGCACAGGCAAGCAAGGAGAATCGATGCACTTGTGTACAGCGTCTACATTATTTTTCACAGCTATCCAAAAATGAAATGTCATATACAGAGACCTGTTCTCTATTGCTTAATTCATCACTTCCACAGACCCAATTCCTGGCATAGTGGGTGACACTATATAAAGTAGCTTATCACACACTCCCCTAAAATCAGCAGCAGAGTAGTTCTGTTTTGTTTCACTAAAATTATTAATGTTAAATGATCCTTTTTATATCTTTTTCTTCAACAGCTGCACTGCATCTGAGAAACCTTTTATTCCTCACGCTATGTAAAATGATTAATGCACTTGCTATGCTATAAAGAATTGTAGTGAAAACTACAGGTTGCAGTGGTACAAACACTTACTAGCTCCTTGAAGCTTTAAATTCAGTTAAATTTAATCATACAGTTCCACTGCACAGAAACCAGCTAACTGGTGGTATGATCTAACTGGAAGTTTCAGGTAACACCAACCAAAAATATTAATTACTAGGATCTGCAAGTTCAACACAAAATCATTATCTCAAAGTTTTCATCTTTCTCTGAAGACTAAAGAACTGACAAAGGCTGTAAAGACCATAAAACACTGAAAGTTAAATTGAACCTTTAAAGCAGGGATATACAGTACAACATAGGAACAAATTCAAAGCCATAGATATAATGAGATAAACAACTCTGTTTTATGTTAACTGGAACAGAAACCAAATAAAAGAAAACAAAGCAGCTATTAGATACAGATGATATTTCTCTGAGATTAACTAGACTTCGGGTTCTTTTGACGAGGTATTCTGCTGCAGACTTAAGCCTTTTTTTTATTTTGCCTGGAAAATGTGTAACATTAGCCATACTATGCAAATGTAAAGTTTCTATACAATGTGCCATGGGAGAAATTCTGTATTTCATTTACCATCACCTTATATCTGTGATTCCTCCATTTTGCAATTTCAGCAATGAATTAATGCTCACTTGAAATGTGACAGTTTTTTAAAACATCATTTTGTCTACGGAAGCAAAGCAACTTGGTTTTAATTCAAAGTAGATTTGGCTTCTTGACAATTGGTTGCTTTTGAATGAGCAGAAAAACATCAGTCACGCGCAGTGCTTTGGAATTGCACAATGCTTTGTGTTGGAAGGGACCTTCAGGATCACCTAGTTCCAAGCCCCCTGCCATGGGCAGGGACACCTTCCACTAGACCAGGTTTCTCCAAGTCCCATCCAGTCTGGCCTTGAACACTGCCAGGGGTGGGGCAGCCACAGCTGCTCTGGGCAACCTGTGCTAGTGACTCACCACCCTCACAGTAAGGAATTTCTTCCTCATCTAATATAAACCTACTCTCTTTCAGCTCAAAGCCATCCCCCCTTGTCCGAGCACTACCTGCCCTTGTAAAACGTCCCTCTCCAGCTTTCCCATAGGCCCCTTTAGGCACTGGCAGGCT
>JAVJGI010000050.1:6032570-6074303 GCA_035590275.1 Ibycter americanus | reverse complement strand
GGCACTGGCAGGCTGCTATAAGGTCTCCCTGGAGCCTTCTCTTCTCCAGGCTGAGCAACCCCAACTCTCTCAGCCTGAAATGCTCATACTAAAGCTGAGAGCCATTAATAAGTATTAACAGCCTTACAAATGAATAATTGTAGGGAACCCAAATGCCAGCCTGAATTTACAGTATAAATTTAAACACATAATTTAGTTAACAAATTTATTAGAATATAGGATACAACAAATTCAAAGAAAAAAATAGATATTAGGAGGATGCTTTTTGAATTGATGTCAAACTTATCATCTAGCTTTCCATATTTTTCCTATAATATGGATCAAATTAGTCCTTTGTTTCTTTCAAAGCCAAGCTATAGTCTTCTCTTGAGGTTTTTCAGATTTACAGTACTGTGACAAAAGCCTCTGCTTGCTTTGCGGACTTAAAGAAAGCTACCCCAGAAATGAATATGCTGTGTTGCATTTGAGCATTAGAAACACACCCAGCATAGAAAATAAGCATTAATAATGAGATTTAATATCAATATTGTAATTCAGAATATTTTTTTTACAGAATATAAATTCTTCCTACCTAATGACTTTGTTCTGTTTCAGCCGAATTTGTTCTTCTTTATTCACAGAATCTAGATGATCCAAACCCAGGTGAAACAATCCACACATTCATCTACTTCATAATGCTGTCAGATGTAACCTAATTAAATGCTTTGTAAATATCTTATCCATCCTCCTGCCAATACAACATTGCTCCTAGAAAACTATTTGCTACTGCTTTCTCCTATCAATTTTTCATGTGTCAAGCAATGGGTCTTTTGAGACCAGCTCTTTATCTAAATAATCACGCTGTTGAAGTTTTTCCCCTATTATTGATTTAATCTTTCCTTTCCTTCCAATTTATCTGTTTCTCCTCATTGTGCTTCTTTATGTCTTCCTAACTGCAGGAGAGAATGACAGAAGGCTGTTCCGAGCTGAGCTCACACTTCAGCTATTCCTACCTAAGTCATGCCTGTTAGCAACTTCACAAGTTTCCCAGTAGTCTAAAACAATTCTGATGGGCGTAGGTTTGCTCATCTTATTCATAAAGCATTTCAAACCCCATTCTGAGAGTGATTATTTCCTTTTCAAAAGCAGCACTATCTTGTGTTAACAATAAAGTCCAGCTACTAGTGGCTGAATCTGAAATGAGTAAGGTAACGAGCACTGTCTCATAATGCCCCCCTGCACATTTTGGCAAGGACTTACATTTAAATTTATGGTAATATATCAGCATACGCATAAATGAATTGTATTAAAGCAAGCAAAATGAAACCTTGGTAATAAGACTTCACTTCCTATTCTGGCATTTAAAAACTTCTTGTAGAGGTGTGAAGAGAAACCTACCAGGTTTTGTGACAATTACTGATAACAGGATCTATTGCACTGACCAGCCTTCACAGTATGGAAGACTGGTAGGTCTACTATTTTTGAGAAAGATGGCATGTGTTCCCACCTCGCTCCACTTCCACTTTACTTACAGATTCAAATAACAGAGTTTCGTATGGAAAAGACTTTCCTGGTATTTTCCCAGCTGGTAGGCCACAAAGTGCAGGCTCCTCTATTTGCTCTGGGTGCTAAATTTCGTTAAGGGCAGAGTCTTATTAGTAACTGGATAGCACAGATGGTGGAGCTGCTGCAGGAATCCTACAAGATCTATCAAGAGAGGGAAAGTGCTCCAAAGAACAATCCCGGTTACCAGCAGCCACTTCTCCGTGCCTAAACAGCAGCAAAGGCAGTGCAATACTGTATTCTGTGTCACCTCATTATTTCTGGGTTGTAAGTGGTAGGAAACAAGACCACTAAACAAACTTTCCGTTTGCTATTCACACTGTGGTAAACCGAAGCCTAAATATAGCAGTCACCATTAAACAGCTTGACACTCACTGTCTTAGTGACTTCAGTTACCATGGCATCTCTTTACATAATACCATTCTATTAGATCTGCTTGAGAGTGGTTTTTAAGCTTTTTACATGCATGTTTTTATAAGGTATAAAGAAAGAGAAAAAAAAAAGCAAAAGCCTCACAAAAGACATTATTTAACAAAACACACTTCCTTGAGTTCCCTAGAATAAGCTTCTTTAATGTTTGCTTAGTGTTAATCTCTTTAAATTTAAATAAGGAAAGGCAAATATCACCCTAATATATTCAAGACTAAATTTACAAAGTTACTTGGTTTTTTGCCTGTCCAAGTGAAGACAATAAAAGTGAAACTCATCTTAAAATTGCTGAGTAGACATCATCTTCAGATCACTCATAGTGCTGGGTTAGAAGTCAAAAACAACAAACCTGCAGAGTTACCAGTCACCTGAACTGACTGACAGCTAAGATGGAAACAAGCATTAAATCAATTCAAACACTCCAATACCTAAAATATGTTAATCCCTAACATAATGATTAATGAAGAATGAGGGCTTAGAAAAATTACATCAAAATAGACATAATTTAAAAGACGACTAAAGAATGAAAAGGTATGAGTATTGAACAGTTCTCTAAGTGGGAGACTTGCAAATCTAACCAAAAGTGTGACTAATTCTAATTTCAGACATTTATATTTTCAATCTTTTTAATAGCTCATTTTCACTCCCACATACAGATGCTGTACATGTTTAATAATCCTTATACTTTTAGCAATTCATAGCAACAATCTTACCGAGTTACAACCAGACCAGGAATGTTAAGTCACATCCGTGCAACAGGAAGATGTCATACAGCAAATTATCTCAGCCTGTGCCTGACACAGTTTGTCTGACATTAGGATTCCATGAATTACAGCTTTTGTTCAACTAATATGTTCCTGAACCTCACCTTAAATTTCTTATCTTTCATTTCACAGAGTTTCAGTGTTGTTTCCTGAAAAAAAAATAAATATTAAGATCTCCATGCAGTACAGGAGTCTGGTTAAAAAATAAATAACATTCAGAAGTTCCTAAGCATACTACAAGCAACGTCCTGTACATGCCCATGACTTAAGAGAATCAATAGGCCTGTCTAGGACTCATTTACAGAGTAACTGTCATGGGTGGCTGTTTGGTCAGTGGTTAAAATTGAATTTAGGCTTGCTATAATTCAGAGCACATTCTATTTACTTCATATTAAAAGACGGATTACATTTTCCAAACTATCTCATGTATCCTTCTTGCCACATGTCATAGTAGAAATAAGGCCTGATTAAATGCTGACTAGGGGCTCTGCTTTAAAAAAAGTAAGTTTTTGACAGAACCTCTCACCTAAAATCCAGGTGTTTGTATCGCTTAGCAGCTATCACAATCCCCAGTCATTTTTGCAGGTGTGGGGCTTCAGGGTTTTTTGCTTTGCTTTTTTGCTCACCTGCAAACCTTTAGGAACAAGAAAATAAAACCACCTCTGTGTGGCCAAGCACAGAATCCTATAGTCACAAAACAGAAAATGGATGGCTACACCACAGTTAGTCATTAGTTGCCAAGATGATTAAAACTAAACCAGACTCCTGCTTGGGAGGCTACTGTTGTTCTGAAACTCCCTGTAATCTGGTGGTCACCTGTTGGACACCTGAAAGTGGTACAATTCCTCTGTCATTTTCCTTCAGTTAAGCAAAGTTCGTCCTCCCCTTGACACACTACCTCATCCAGTCACATGGAAAGTATCTCCTAAAGCTCCCAGACACTGGTGATCAGGGGCTGCTGAAAGACACCAGGAAGTTATTTACATAAGGCTCAGAATCCCCATAGAGAAATGGTGAACAAGGCAAGATGTCCTGAGACAGTCCTGTGCTCTTTCCTGACAAGCAGGGCTCTGATCTAAAGACCTGCAGCTTCTATTCCTCTGTTTTGCACAATTCAACTACATAGCAGATGCATTTTCTGCTCTATCCCTAGTGCCCTTTTTTTCCTCCCTTTTTTTTCATCTTTTCTCCAAAAAAAGAAAAGCTGAAGCCACAAAGCAAAGCAGAGGCAGGAAGAACCTCATGACTTTCACTCCATCCCCTACTGTGATCCCCTGACAGCCCTGGGCTGGAGCACAGGTGAATGGGAACATCTCAGGCAGAGGAACATATATGCACATATATACACACTAGTTTAAGCCAACGAGTCAATACCGTGACGATGTAAACTCAGCTCAGTCCAGGGCTACAGCTGAACTGATTGTTCAAAACAGAAACTTCAGCTTGCTGGGGTTTCTTATGCATTCCAGCTCTCACACTGACAAAGAACAGACATGCCTTTTCGGATTTGAATGACCCACGCCTTTTAGAAAGTATTGCTGCACTAAAAGCCTTTTCTACGTCCTCTTCCAACAATGCAGAAGTTTGTATGTGAACAACTGCTAAACAGTGGCTTTGCTGAAAACTCCAATAGGCAGAGTTCTTTCCACTACCTCTTCTTTAAGTTCTATACCAGCAGCAACAGAATACTGGTATTTTTAAGTCAAGAAGAATGGAATCTGGATAGGCATTTTACTCTGGGATCAAACATTAACCAGATATAATCACATGGCATCAAATCATCAACCTCTCTGCATCAGCTACCCGAGCAGCAAACACATGTAACTGCAATCCATGCCTTACCTCTCAGATCTAAGCTGCCAAGGTTAATCTGTTGTCAGCCTCTCACATTTATGTCCAATGTGATATTCTAGCTGAAATACATCCTGAATGCATAAGAAACATCCTGCAGAAATCTGAACTGCATACATTGCTGGATCTGATTTTGCAGTCATGTCTTTAAATTAATTTTACACAATGACAAACACTATAAAAAGGACTTAGCAATGCTGCAATGTAACGAGCAGTACTAACCAACCGGAGAAAAGTAGAGTAAGTCTCCTGCCTCATTCTAATGAACTATTTAGCTTGCCTTTTTTTTTTTTTTTTCCCCCCAAAACAAAGTTAAACCTCTACAGAAAATAATAGAATAAATTACAAGCAGCCTAAAATGTGTACAACAGAGGAAATAGTTTTGGGTATGACAAAACCCTCAACTCCTTTGAATTCATAAATGAATAAATACTTTGAAAAACTGGACACCTCCTGCTCAAAAAACACTGAAAAAACCCTCCTAAGTGTTAAAAGCGAATGCTTAACATCAAAGACGATACACAAAATTCTCCCTTTAACTTATGCTGCAGACCATAGAAGTATGGACAGAATGTTTTAATATTTAAATAAAATAAAAAAGCCCAGGTCCTTCCCTCCAAATCCTATCGTGCATTTCCATCCAACCTGCAATCAGCATTCTCCTCATATCAGATATTATTAAATTGTGACTCCAGCTATTCACAAAGCCAGGAAATCAGTAGCATTTACATGGCTTCAAACACTCCAAAAGACATTATTAATGATTTGATGCTGATTGCTGTTGGATGTCTTAAAAATTAACTCTCACAGGCATCAAATTCTCTGAACTAGTGACTACTGTGAGAACTTCGCTGACTTTATTCTCCTGGTCATATGGAAACACTTGATGTCTGATCCTGAACTGACTGAAGACTGAAAGCTCTCATTAAACTGAGTTTCCACATATATATTTAGTCCCTTGGTCAATCACACACAGGGCTGTGGTGGCAGAGGTGCTTAGGAACAGGAAGGAGAGAGCTAAGCAAGTACCTAACACACACCCCTGAAAGCTGGCTCAGACAAATGGAATGAATTTAAATTGCTTGTGCTCAGCAGTGATCTTGCTGGAGGGCTGTTAATAGAAATAGTGAAATTTAACAGTTACGATAATCTCAGACATCTCTAAAAACATAGGAGTATCCACAACAGAAAGTTTACCAATTCCTTACCCAGTCTCAACTACAGAGCACAGTCAAAGTCCATGTAAACAGAATACAGCTCATGTCAAGTACTGACAACAGTCCATCAGTGGTTTCAAGAAATTCATTATTTTATTTCAATGAATTTGGCTAGTAGTATTAACTCTCAATCTAAACATTTATAAACAGACCTGTGAGCAGGAAGAAACAAAGAAAGGAGAATTTTGGTTACCCACATAATTTGTCCATGAAGTGTGTTCTTGATATTTTTAGGGGCACTCATCAGCACAATCAGCCTCTTAAACTCTGTCCTCTCTCTCCAAACCTGTAGAAAAACTTGTATTAACTCAGAAGTTGATTTTTAAATTATTTTTTTAAAACAGTCTTCCATACAAATGCTTTATCTGAATGGACAGCAGCTCCAATCTCCAGAAACACTTTGCTAGTCCAGAAAAAAATCTGTCCTAGCAGAGGACAGATTTTTTTATTATAGGCTATTAAAGCACTGAAAAGATCCAAATTGTCACCAAAATCACAAAACAAAAGCTTTTGAGTGCTACCAGCAGCACTAGAGAAAGCCAGTTCCGTCAGGTTCTGCCTTGTGCCTACAAAGAACACATCAGAACTGACAGCTGCTTTTCCTGACAAAAGATGTTCCAGACAGGCAATGAAAGTGTACAGCAGAGCTGTGTATTTCCACCCATGCCATCTAACCCACCCTCAGTGGCCTTCTGTAGGTAGCAAACACAACAGGGAGAGCGACTTGGGCAACAAGAACGGTTTTAGAGATGGAGAAAAGTTGCTGATAAACATATTTTGGTTTGGCTGGGGAGAAAAGGTTTCCATTTCAGGGCATTTCAGGTCATCACAGCAGCTTTTGAACCGCCATCAGAATTCAGAGGAAATCAGAACCAACAGAAATCAAGACGGTGCACGTCCCTTTGTGTGTGTTTGGCCTGATAAAGGTCAGCTACAAGAGGAATTAATAAATAGCCTCTTGAAATCACACCCTTGCCTGGCAGAGACAATCAAGTTTCTGGCAGCTAACAGCTGTCACCAGTGTCTTCATTACAAGTCTTTGGTTGATTGTAAAAATGCCCACAAAGAACAGGCAAGCGGTTGAAGCAAAGTCATTCAAAGTTTCCATCAAAGTTAAATGTGCTTGCAGTATATTGCAACCATTAAAATGACTAGTTTTTGCTGGCAGTAATTACTGAGATGCCAAAAATCAAATGATGGATTAGTTCAATAGAAAGTCCAACACAGAGAAGTGAAGGGCAGATTCATCTTACACAGCACACATGCTTACCCAGGACATGACCTGTTTGCACAGCCTCAGCGTATTTCCCTTCTGCACAATATCTGGTGCTGTACCTGCCTGAGGTGAAGGGCACATTTCCTCACAAAAGCCGCCAGTTCACATCTTTCACAACTTTGATCCAAATGCATTCACCAAATGAAACAGAAATAAAAGCATCATCTCAATACCGCATTTAGTGATTCAGTGAACCAGAAGTCAGGTCACATACTCAGTGACTGCTAAATCAATTAGCCCATTAGGAGGAATTAAGTATGGCCAGATTTGCATTTACTGTAGGAAAGGAAAAACTGGAATTTGAAAAAAAGAAAACCCACTACATTTACTCATTCCTCATGACTGAATATCTTTTAAGTTAATGCAACAATATACAAAACACTCAAACACAGGGACAAACAGAATATATCCACTTACTTAAGGTTCAGTAAGTTATACCTCACTGCATCTTGCTACTGAACTTCACAATAGAAGCTGTTACCGATTTTAAATTTTATATAAGATTTATTCCTTGGAGAGGAAGAAAATTCTTGGTGTTCTTTATCAGTAAAATCAGGTTTGATCTTCTTTAAACTGCAATTCCTCAATTCGTGAACAATCTTGCCTGAAAAGAAGACGACTAACTTTTTCTCTCTGATTGTGCAGTATTTGTTTACACGCTCAATTCACACATGGGACTTGGCAGAACCTGCCTGGGTGAGGAGGATCAAGCAGTATTTAACAGAGCAGACACAGGTGTCCTCCTCTCTCCTAACTGGCAGGAGCTCACTGGCAGCACCAGCAACAGCTCTGCCACCCCCCTGCTCTCAGCTGCACACTCTGGCTAACAACTACCAAATTCTGAGCTGCAAATTATCACTGGTAAGATGAGGTCAGTTACAGCTCTAGAAGTTCATTTTCCCAGCATCTTTTATACCTCCCTTTTTATATCCCTGGAGAATATTATCCATCATATTACTAATACATAATGATCGCATAGCACTTTTCATTTGTAGATCTCAATGCTCTTCCCAAGAAGTGGCAAATACATTAACCTACTTTCAAGGTATGGAAAGGAAGTGACTCAAGGAGAATCAGTGGTTATTTCAGGAAAAGAATCCAGGTGTACTGAGTTGCAATCAAGATGCTTTTACTGTCATAATATTTATTAAAGCATTTCAGACAATTATACCTGGATTTGAGCACAGAAACTTCCTTAACATATGGGCACATAGCTGCATTTTACAGTTTTTAAAAACAAAAATGGTAAATTTTCTATGTGCTCATTAACAATATATTATTATTGGTTTAAAATGCAGCAGTACACAAGTATGAATTGTATAGACATATTTCCATCTCTTAAAAAATTCAGCTTCTTTTAAATCCTGTCCTGCTCTCACATTAGTACTCCACTAAAAAAGGGTCAAGGAGGAGTCACCTCAAGACACAAAAACATTTTCAAATAACTTTATAAAAACAAAAAGTGAAAGTGCAGCTCCAAATGCATATCTCCAAGAAAGAGCTTGAGTTATTTTCATTCAAGACATACTTGCCCTGAAGATAAAATATTTCCTTTAGAACATCTTTGATTACAAAACAAATGTACAGATTTTGGAAAAAAACGTTTATGTCTTAATAATCAAATGTTAGATACTGGAACAAGAGGTTCAAAAGTGCAAAATGTGCCAGAGGAATAGACACGTTTATAATGTGATACAAATACTAAGACTGGTGATTTCTGGGTAGTTTTGTAAACTTTTCATAACACAGTTTAACGAACTGCCAGTACAAAAGCTGAGTACTCCTTTGACAGAACAGGTCTTAGGCAAATGCTGACTTCTTTTAATTGCATAAAACCACATTTTTGCGTTACAAACCTGAATGAGTGTTCCTAGATACCTGTAAAAACTATTTTTTACAGCAACTAATAAATTTCCCACCAACTGTGGGAGTAGGTTATAAGTTTGGTCCACAAATATTTAGCAGACATGATAGGACAGGACTATAGCTGACCAGTACAGCGTTACAGCTCCTTTCCATGGTGCCATCAAAAACATCAACAACTGTTTCTACGGACTTAGCTTTTACTTATGTAAGAGATTCAACAAAACCCACCCCTGCACTACAGCACAACAAACCTCATTGATTTCGCAAGATGTGACTGCCAAGAAAAATGGCTTTCATCACACTTCATAATAAATTTATCTAAAAAGTCATTTGTTTAAAGTATTGCCTCAGAAAGCTCCCTTGAGACATGCCATTTTGATGGCACTCTTTTCATTATTCAAATATAATGAAGTGATTCTGCATGGTTATGCTGGACTATAAATCACTGCTGTAAAAAAAGGCATGTTCAGCATGTTAACAGACCAAAGATCAGATTTTGAAGAGTGTTTTATTATTGCATATGCACTTTATCTCTTGCACATACATACCAGATAGCAGCTCATACTACTTTCCCAAATTCCATCATTATTAAACTTGGGAGCTGACAGGGGAGAGAGACTTTAAACAGGGACTCATATTTTGTGGTTCATGTCCAGTGCTGTTGCAAACACACCTATTTAAAGCCTCCCTGCCGTATCACATATGCACACTGAAATACTGGAGAAAGTCAGCAAAAGCAGAATACTAGCCATAGTATTTATTGCAACTAGCTTCTGGATTAATAAAGAATTAAACAGAAATCAAAGGTTACATCTAATCAGCATCTTAAGAAGAAGAAAATGGAGAAAAATCAGCTAATATGGAAACTCACTTTTAGAAAAGAGTGAAAGATGTCTAAAAGAACTTGTCTTCTTTCCAAAGCTGGTGGGATTTTGATTTTTTTTTTTTTTCCTTTTTTTCCTGAATTTATACCCAGACTTATAACTAAGTAAATGTCAAATACTTTTCTAAGGTTGCAAACTAAAACTCAGTGGCGATCTGTTTCACACAGTGGACTACCCAGAGTGAAAATCATTCTAGATTTATAGGATATGTTTTTTTAATTTAGTCCTGGTCCTATATTACATAACTTTGGAGTTTTCAGTTCTTTAAGAAACACTTAACTGAACATGAGCAGGTGTCATGGTTTAACCCCAGCTGGCAACCAAACACAACGCAGTCACTCACTCCCTCCCTCCCTCCCCCATCTGGACATGTGGGGAGGAGAACTGGAAAGGAATGTAAAACTTGAGGGTTGAGCTAAGAACAATTTAATAATTTCAACAGAATAACAAGGTAAGAACAACAACAATAACAATAATAACAACAACAGTTATAATGGAAAGGTGGGGAAAAGGATAAAATCCAAAGGAAGAGGGAGAAAGGAAAACAAGTGATGCACAGTACAGCTGCTCACCACCCACTGACCGATGCCCAGCCAGTCCCCAAGCAAAGATCCCCCCTGCCCCAGCTAACCCTCCACGTTTATATACCAAGCATGAGGTCCCATGGTATGGAATACCTCTTTGACAGGTTCAGGTCAGCTGCCCTGGCTGTGCCCCCTCCCAGTCTCTTGCACGCCTCCAGCCCTCTGGCTGGCAAGGCCCAAGAAACCAAAAAGTCCTTGTCTTAGGATAAATATTACCCAGCAACAACTAAAAACATCAGTGCGTTATCAACATTGTTCTCACATCATAGCCAAAACCCAGCACTGTACTAGCTACAGAGAAGAAAGTTAACTCCATCCCAGCGGAAACCAGGACAGCAGGATCCCCTTTGTCATTGCCACACAGACTGTAAGAATATTGAATTACTTCAAACAGGTGAGAAACTAATTAAAATGATAACCTTCTGTTATCAGTGTAAAATAGCAGTGATTTAACTTCTAGGCATAGAGGGAACAACCCTTCATGTCTGCGTATGGCCCACTGCATGGTTTGCTTGCTTTTTCCTATGAACTTGCTCCTGGAAAATGGTGTGCATTATCAAAGTCTAGCCAAGCCCCCTACCAACCTCAATTAAGTTCAATGCTGCGGTTTTACCTTGAAGCCTATGACCTCATGTGAATAACAGCATTTTTAGGGAGACAGCAAGATTTAAAGTTGTACAAAGAAACAGTGGAGTGCAACCAAATTGGAGTAAATAATACGATAACCTGAGTAAGGTATTGATGCTGTATACTTCACCTCTGCGTGAAAAAGTTAAGATAGGTAAAAGCAGATAACAAGAAAGATTCAAAGACTGCATTCTAGTTAATAATGCCTTTCTTTTATCAGTTGCACAGTTTTGCCTTGTATTTTTATTGCCTTTCATCACTATATGATATACTAATTCAGATCTACAAAAACTGAGCCAGAAGATATAAAGAACATTACCACCACAGAAAGAGACCTAAGCTACAATTAATATAATGTAAGATAAAGTATTTCAGGACTTCATAAATCATTTCTACATTAAGAATACAAATTGGGAATGCATGCTGAGTGCGTAATCACAGTGGAATGCCATCTAACCTAGCTGGCAAGAAAAACCTCAAAGATGAGTGATATTTATAGTGGAAAACAGGAAAGATTAGTGCACTTAACTTGTACCAGACTTCCTAAAAATGGGAGATCTGAAGGGTGACAAACAGACGATCTCAAGATTAGGAGATCTGCTTAAATCTTAACAGCAATTGCAGCACTGTGTATAGTTAACAGTTTAAATTACAACAGGTTGAAATGCTAAATAAAGCTGGCAATGTGAAAGCTGAGCAGTGAACAAATTCAGTGCTCGCTATTGTATGAGAAACTGTCAAGCTCAATAAATTTGCAAAACTCAACAGAATATGTGTCCTGTCTAATACCTTTGGCTTCAATAAAGCTAAGTGCTTGATTTGACCAAACAAATTCAGTTAACTGATATGGAAACAGCCAAATTCTGCTTACTATTTTCAGGGGCTGCACAGGTATCAGTGAGAAAAGTTACTAACTTGTTCCCCATAGTCCCACGCAGGGGGTAAGCCGTACTTTTCTAACAAAACCTCGCAGGTTTTCTGTACAATGCTCCAAAATATTGATGCTGTGTAAATAGGTCGGGGAGGGTGGTGCATGGAAGGAGGGGAAAAAACGCACCCAAACCCCAGATTCCTATTGTTAAGTGTCCAGAACTAACAAAAAATACCAACGTCACTGAGAAAACCAGAGGAAGATAGGGTTGGGTATATTAGGAGATATTGTTGTCTCATAAGATGCTTGACTACATATGTTATATTATTTTACTAGCATCTCTGAATCATTCCTCAAGATTTCAACCCTTACAGGTTTCGGACTGGACAGAATCTCCATATCTATATTGAAAACAAAAAGACATATTCAAAAGTCCAGGACCTGGGGAAAAGCATGAAGCAAAAAACCTCAAATCAATCTCAATGCTTTGTTCCATATCTGTTGTAACCCTCATCCAGACACAATCCTTCCAACTTCTTGCTGCTTCTTAGAAAAATTATTTAGGTTGAATTATTTTTGGGAAAGGACCTGTGACTTGAATAAACAGTTCAGGAAAGTACAGAGAGCTGTTTTCTTTTCACACTCAAAGAGGACTTCTGCTTGAAAACAAAGGGACAGTAACCTATCTGTATCTCAGGATTATGCATTTCTAAATTACAGTCCTGGCAACATGCATCTCCAGTGCCACTTCAGCAGGCTTTAGGCACCCAAGTCCTCAAAGGCTTTTCAGGACAACCCTTCAAAAGTTCATCTAAATGGCTGCAACTGGGCCAGGGAAGAACCCTTCACAAAAAGTCTGAAGGCCACTGTCTGAGTACACCTAGGAAGGCTTACTGTGTCCTGACATCTCCAAGTACCATCTGTGAAATGGGATTTGAGATGACGGTGCCCAACATTTGCCAGTAATCATGGTATGGATTAAAGCACTGGATGGTAAGCATGCTTTACCCCAGAAGTGGGAGAGCTCATTTCCTGTCCCTCCTCAGCTGAAGGTGCGAGGACAGACACAAGTACCAGAGGATAGTGGTCTGACCTGTCTGCTTGTACTTGAGCTATTCCAGATCACAGTTCCTCCATTCCCCTGTGGAAGCAGGACCACAGTGCTATTAGGCATGTACTTGCTGCGCACTGCATTCAGCCTGACTTCAGGTGTTATTACCCATTTATAGTACAGCACATGGGATCACAGTCAAACCCTTCAGAGAGATAAGAAATACTGGTACTCCGTTCTGCCACAGAAACAAGGTTAGTTACAAATTTGGCTAATGCCATCTATCTGTTCATATGCACCACTTCACTCTGTTCAGTTTTACCCTTGCACTTAACATTCCCACCTATATTGAATTACACATAATAATTTAAACCTTAAATGTTATTTACAAAATCTGCCTCATCTTACAAGGCATTGTGAGAACAATTAAAAAACAGAAGCAAGCGTGAAGGGCGATGTGGCGCACACATATCTGCTGCAAAAGCTGATTGAAACATAATAATTTAGGCAAGCTTCTTATTCTTGCAGTGATCAGTCAAATTCATTCACGCTCTAAAACACTAGTCATTAACCACATCAACTACATACTAAAAGAAGTGAAGATTGTTATCTAATGGAAATCACCAAGTGGGGCTTTCAGGAGCTTTATGTTTTGTAGCAGTGAAATTCTACCAGTTTCCAAAGAGCTGTTAATGGCTGTTCGAAACTAGCCATTAAATTACTACCTGAAAAAATTTTACTTACACAAAAATATACACAGAAAAAGCTGAGTGTAAGTGGTTTTGGTTTTTTTTTGGGAGGGTGGGGGGGGCTGTGGGGTGGGATAGCTGAACTCTTATTGTCTGTGAACTGCGAGAAACCTTCCTCAAAATCCAGAATTACAAACTCTACTTCCATGCTTATGGTGTTATGTACCGCAGAATGCCCAAAAGTTTCTTCAGCGAAGCACTGACAGAAAATGAGATAAGACATTTTTAGGATTTTATAATGAAGCCAAATTACAAAGTGCTCCAAGCCCCAGTTTACTGTTAAATTAAAGTTGGAAGAAAAAAATAAATTATGTTAGGCTCCAAGTTTCCAGACATCAGTTTTCAATAGAAAAAAACCACATTTGACACTGCAAACAGCACAAGACAAAATTATAAGGCAAGGGATATGAGTGAGATGGAAAATATTGCTACATGTCAGGCTCTTCAACATGAAAACTGTTGGTCATTTTGACCTATTTTTTTTTCTTTAGAAAGATTTTCATAGAATCTATGGAAAAAGTCCAGGCAACACAAAAGACAAGTCAAGGTTTCTGTTTCCAAGTACAAAGGATCAGACTATTTCATGTGTAACTCATGATAAGGAGAAGATATAAAGAGCATCACAAAGAGCCAAAGCTGTAAAATAAAACTGTGGATCCTGAGTCCTTTGCTAGTTCATTTTGTTGACTTCTTTCTTTCACATTCTCCTTCAAAAGAAAACTGCAGTTAGCAATTTGTTTCAGCCAGAAAAATAGGCAGAGGTAAAAAAGTCAGATCTGGATCCTGATTCAACTTTTGGATTCAAACAACTGTTTGAAGACTACTTCAAACTTGCAGCAAGCTACAAGATTAACAGATCAACCTGATTCTGAAATCTTCCATTCACATTCAGTGATTTTTTAGTATGCTCACTTTTCCAGAAAAGATTTTACCTAATGATAAGATTTGTATTAAACTGGGAATAATATATGTGGTCAACACATCTTTACTAAATAAAACATACCTCATATGCATCACAGGGACTGGTGTTGACTTCTGCATGTTGAGCTAAAAAAAAAAGAAAAGGAAAAGAAAAAGAAGCTTCATCACCAAGGATTTCTCCTACCACCACCCTCTCCTTTTTCACCAAATACTAGCAATTTCCCTTCTCCCAGCCCTTCTGACAGGGGGAAATTGCTACTACAACCAAGTAGTTTCATCCCACTCTATCACTCCTGGATTGTAGCACGGCAATCACTAAATTGTGATTTATCCCCAGTTTCCAATGGGACTGAAGCTACAACTCCAGTGGGGTATGCATGCACTGAATTTTAAAGGAGTTAACTTGGATCATCATGACTTTAAAATACACACTGAAATGAAGGTAATCAACCCTCTGTCAGGTTTGTCAGGTTAGAAAAGCTAGCAAAAGTAACCCATGCAAGGCGCATCAAGCAAGCTGTAAACAGGCATTAAGAGATTGAACCAAGGGGGAGGAAAGGAAAACAGCGCTTGTAAGGGCTCCCAAAATACTTCCCCTGTACCTTATTCTATCACCACTTTTAAGGCTCTACCCTTTAGCCATTGCATGTCAGAAGACAGACTCACCGATCCAAAAGCTGCCTCTCAGGTTCAAATACTTTTCCTGTCTACAAGTCTGGGAGCGTTTGTAAGTTTGGGTGGGATCCTTTTCAGAGCTTTGTCATATAAAACAGAGTCTTTGTGGAAGATGAAGGTTTTAATTGCCAGAATGAATTCTGACATTCTTTTTTTAAAAAAAGAAAAGGGCAATGATTCAGTTTAAGCATCACAGCTTTATGCAGATCCCTGAACTGTGGTCTTTTAATAAATGAAATGGTTTTCCACATAATCTATCATGCAAAAAACTTTAACCCTTCATATTTCTCTTTTCTTGCTGAAGTTCTGTGGTATCAGTGGAATGAATAGAGTATAGGAAGTAGCCAAAGTACCGAATGGTATCTTAATACTTATGGAAAGTGATACACATACTAATGCATAAAATAGATCTCACCTTACACCTTTAAATCCTTTAGCTGACATGCTCTGAAAGCCAGTCACACTTTAAAACCATAGATAATTTAATACAAAGTCCAGGTTAAAAGGATCCCGGAAATTGTACATGTTTAGCAGAAATAATGTTGAAAGTGAGACACACTGCTCTTCCTTGTAACTTCTTTCCTGTTCTAATAATACTCAATGGCAGCACTGTTGATAAAAGAACATGCTTTCAACTCCAAGAAAAAAATAAATACAGAGGTATACTAAGGAGACAGGACAGACTCAGGCTGGATCTAGATAAGGAGATAGTACTTTTTACATTGAAAATACAAATTATGAAGTTTTATGCAAGGAAACCATTTGCAAAACTTTTTATGGACTATGCAAAGCTGCAAAAACATCTTGTATTTTACCATGGGCTAATTGTAAGTAGTAATCTGCAGTAAGTAATCTGCATGACAGTCAATACAGAAGTGATCTATAGTTGCTAAGTCTACAACTAAGATGTATCAGCCTTTAACAGTATTTGGACATGAAACTTCCATTACTGGAATGCCCAGGAAAAGCAGATCCAGCCACTCTGAGGCAGTGCAAACTGATGTCTCATTTTGCCGTTGCTGGTCACTGCACTGCAGAAGATATTTTTCAGACAAAACACAACATTAACCATATTCTGATCATTCCTGGTTAAGAGCGTTTTTTTCTAAAGCATTAAATAAGACAGTTCATTTCCTGGCTACAATCCAGTTTAAGTATTTGTATTTGGCCTTCCTAAGTTTCACCTAGTAGTTTTGATTCATTCTGACGCTTCTTTTTTTGACCAGCTTGCTTCTCCTTGGCGTTCGTCTGCACATCAGACTGCATTTCTCTACAGGAGTAGTTACTTTTCGGTGGCTGTTGACTCAAGATCTAAGGCATGCCCCAGAGTTTGTAAAGCATTTTGACATCTTGACAAAAGAAGTTAAAGATACTGAAAGAAGCATTTTGTAGTGTTCACATGCATCAGAATATTCTTAAAATACTGGAAGGATATTACAAAGGTAGAAACATATCCAGCTTGTTTTATAGTTACGCCCATATCCATGAACAATCCTAGGTGTTTATCGCTGGCTTTATTGCATCCTTCCCTTAGTCACTTCGTACATTTTTCAAAAATCTAGAGACTCTATAGCTTTGCCACTCAGTCTTTACAAGCACTAAAACATGGAATGTGATTTTGATTTTGCAGCTGAAAGATCAAAAGAGAAAAATTACCTTTTTCATATATTACAAATCATTTGCTCAAAAGAGATCAGCCATTAAACACTGAAAAATGTAAAACCATTGCAAAACAACTAGCTCTTGCAAGATATCTTGGGGTGCAAAGATAAGAAATATGAAACATTAACGACTACAGACCTAAATACATGGATGACTTTTACTAATAGATGTAGTACAGTTAAGGAACAAAGATCTGTCATAAATTACTCCCCATGTTTGCCTTCTTACTCAAGCATGACTCCTTTAGTCAAGATGTACACCACAGGAAAAAAAAAAAAACCAACACCCTGTTCCTATTACACCAGAAGTAGCATCCATATAAGGTTTTATGCTGCCATAAATCACATGAAGTGGTGTTTTGACCAGAAATCCTAGCTGTACTTGAGAGTATGTGCTTCTGCCAAAGTTTTGGTCTTTGCAAGCCAATAATTTTTAATTACAAAAGTTTTCTCAGAAAGCTCTTGAAATTGTGTTGACTTCGGATTAATATAATTTCTCCCTATTCAACTAATAAATCACAGATTTCCTTTAGTTCAACCTGACTAGCACTCATTAAACTAAAAATTAGTCTAATTGATACTTCCTCTAAATCTAAAATAATCATCAAGGGTTTTTCAAATCTCTGTAAACATATCGTAAGAAGGGATTGAACAACTTTTGGTCAACAGATCAATTAGCAGTTGGTTTTTTTGAAATTAATTCCTGCTCACAACATAATTGGGGCACATAGTATTTCTGATGCTTAAAGAGTTCAGCAAAGTGTTGCAGAATCTGAAAAACACAATATTAGAGCAGAAAAAGTAAAATGAGATGCAAGAAAGAACTTGTTCCTCACCAGTTTCACTTATGCCGTAACACATGAGCTTACACAAATTTGAGCAGTGAAAGAGAGTCCCAGAGAACTTCCTCAGTCACCTACCTACTTGTTCTTCCCTGTTCCACATAATCTTCTGTGCTTTAAAAAAAGTTCTATGGTCTTACATGGTAAGAACATCAGCAGTAAGCTATTAAATTGATTTTATGAAACATAAAATATGAGGAACATACAGCAATTTAAGCATTTAATTGACTAGAGGTTCAGAGATAATATCAACTGAATATTTCAGGAAAGCAAATGACTTCCACATCCTGCCTTTTGGGAGAAGAACAAGAGATTTTAGCATGCCTTTCACTTAGTTTTCAATGTACCTGTCATATATCAAACACCACTGTAAGGAATACACATAGTTTTACCCTTAGGTATTGAATAAGGGCTAGACAGGAAACTTTCTCAACCACATTTTACACAATAAACTACTCCATTACTTCCTCTTGGAGACTTACCAAACTTTAACTAAAAGTTTCCTAGTTTCCTATTAAGTTACCCCATCTTTTCTTTTTTTTAACAGAAAGCCACTTCCACCCAGCCAGCATAACTGACTTTACGATCCCTTAACTCGGAGATATTTTCCCCCTGTCCCTCTGTATTAGGGCTTATATGAAAACATGCATACAAGCAAGCAGTAGTTCTTTCTCTATTACAGTGTCTCACCAGTTACAATGGGAAAAAAATATCAGTAACAATTTCCAAGCAACTCCAAGTGCTTCCTTTTTACCTTTTCTAAACTAACAAAATAAGAGCTGCTGCATATGTTTCAAAAATTAAAGAAACAGCAGTACTGTATCAGCCCATGCAGCTCAACAGAAGGGCCTTTACTGCAATATTTTCTGTTATCCATCCAAAGTTCTGCTGTTTCTCAGATGAAGAAATATAGCAAAGTATTCTTATACATGTTTAAAGATAAAACTCAAGTAATTCCGCCCCCCCCTCTACACACACAATTCTTATCAGACAGACGGTAACACAGCTGCCAACCACAGAACACAAAGCCAAACCAGTTGCAACCCCTGCTGGTAGTGAAATACTTCCCACGTGACATATAATTGATTTTGAAGCAAAGATACACACAAGTCATATACATTAAAAATGAAAAAGCCATTTCTTATCTGTATAAAATATCCCTCAGTTCTGTAGCAGCTGGAATGCAACCTAAGTTTATTAACAAAAGAATAGCCCCATGAGACATGGACTTGCTGAATTGATTGCTGAGTACTGTCAAAAATATTATGAGATACAATCCAGACACTAAATCTCCACTGTTAAGAGATCTTATTTAATTATTTTCTTGAATGGGGCATTTCTTGACACAGTGGGCAAGGGAATTCACTGCTGTCAAGAAGGCAACATAATTAATTGCGCAGCAAGGAACATGTCCTTTCCATTATGTGTTCATCATTGTGCACTTGAGATGCTGTATTATAACCTACTTGTATTTCACTTTTGGTTTCTCAGCTGTTCTTCGTGTTTCTCTTCTCTCTTCCCCTTCTTTGGAAAGTGAAAGGAGATGATCACCTTCATATAAAATTGCTTCCACACTAGCCTTACCTGATCAAAAAACCCTAGGGCCTTTTAGGCCAGAGAGGTTATTTCTTGTGTCAGTTTTCCAGAGAATTTCACTATCGTCTGTGGTATTAGCAAAAGCAGGTTGGTCTGCAGGGAAGATCACAGAGGCAGCCATGTAAAGTTGCACAAATCTGATAACTGTAGCTAAGGCACAAACCTTACATCACGACATCTTTGGTCACGGTGCACTTATTCCAAGGTCAGCCTTCACCCTCAACAGTTCCATCCATCAAAACTTAACAGGTTGCAGATTGAATCAACTGATAAGAGGCCAGAGTGCAAGATGCGGAGTAATAGCTCTGCCACATCAAGGTTATAGCTTTTGACTTTCACTGCACAGCAGGCCAAACCCAATATTCACATGTGAGCTGCAAGAATCATTCAACAGACTTCATCATAAGAAACATAAAAGAGTATACTGAATAACTAAGAGGTCCTCTTATTTCCTGATGTACAGTTACTGTGGTAGCAGACACATTTCTCAGTAAGTTTGTATCACCCATAAATCACTCAGATAATAGAAAAGTCTGAGTGAAAAAAGGTCTTTAACAAAATTCTGAGTCTTCCAGACTTGCAGGGATTTTTAGAACAGGGAAATTAGATGTTATCTTTTATATTGTATTTAACTGTATATTTACAATGGGCAGATAGGGATCACAGAATAAAACTGTACATGAAAACAGGCATAATGATATAAGTTAAGAAACTGCCCTTCCTTCACATGCAAGAGTACCGTAGCTGTAATACGATCAAAAGACAAGCCCCAGGTTTGCATTAACCTTTGAAAACAGAAGCAGTCTGCAGACAACAGAAGATAACACTCCTGATCAAATACTGATGTCCAGCAGCCACTTATGACAATAAAAAGCCTTAGCCAAATTCATCCCTGATGTAACTCTCTGACCATAATATACAGGAACAAATTTGGCACCCAGTTTTCAGCTTTTTCCTAATTACAGTGCTTTCTATCAGCAGTGGGAAGTACATATACAGAAAGAGCAAATTACATAAGCTCAGCTTCTCTCCTGAATAGAGCCTGTCAGTATTTGTGATCTGCACAACGTGACAGTGTTATGTTTAGCTGTTTTGCCAAAGACTTCGGATCAGCATCAGAGTATAATGTGATTGGCAGGCACAGTTCTCACTATTTTGCTAATGCACTACATTCAGCGCCTAAGCACAAAACCACGAAGGAGAAAGCCAATGCAAAGCATCCCTTAAAAGACCAATTTAATGTTAAAGGCATGCACTTAGACTTATTGAGCAGCAGTTTGCATAGTCACAAGTTAAAGTTTAGTTCCCACTGACAACACCCAAGGAAACAAGCAAAGCCTCGAAGACCTGTAGTTTCAGTTCTCCAGACAGCTCTGCCCTAGGCACCAGCTTGCAATTCATACCACAGAACTATTGCTAACAACAGGTTAACAGTGCCTTATCATGAAACTGTGCCAAAGCAGGTGAGAGAAGTTTAGAATTAGTGAGTACCACAAACAAAAAGAAGCCCACGGTATATAATAGCTGGGAGGCAGAAAGCAGCAATATTTTACCAAAACAAATTTCACTTGTCTTGTAACCTTCTATGCTTGTTACTAGTGGTGGTGCTTATGATCCAATACAGGGATTTTTTTCCATCCAATAGTTTATGCTCTTTTTGATGAGCAAAGTGTATGAATTGTCATTTGTCAGACTGCTTTCAGGTAGAGAAATTATGATAATGCATAAATTTAAAATTATGATTCATTGTACGAACAAACAACAGAACAGTATATTTTGTCTGGGAACCTTTTCAGAACATCTATTTCAATCAGTAGCCAGGGAAACTAAAAAAAAAAAAAGCAAACTCATGATAAAGAGTCTTGTGTTTAAGCACAAGACATTTTCAAATTTTCCCGAGAGAGAAAATTCAATCTGAAAATACTCTGAACAATGCAGGCATGAATTCATCACCTGCTGGCTGGCTTATTTTGTCACAGCATTTTCTGATTTTCTTCTCTACATCAGTTGTAATAAACAGCTATTACCATAAGCAAAGTCCTGTTGGTAAAGCTTTAGCATTGCAGATGATCAGCTTATAAGACAAAAGATGTCTTTATATAGGAAAGGCGGCACGGTTAAGTAAACTGCACAGTGGGCTGGGAAGGTTATTTGTTACCACTCCACACAGTTTTGAAGACTTAGTGTTACACCCAATGAAATGTTCTAGGAAGTAGGAAACTACAGAAAATTTGTCTGAGCAAATCAATGGCTCTGCTCCTAAACATTTGTTATGACTCTTGCCCCAAAATGAATCATAATTTTCACAGTAATTTCTTCTTTTCTGTTCTGTGGTCTTTTTCCTGTCACCTAATGGAGTCCCTCTGCAACTCCCTACAATATAATAATGTAAATGCCCTGATGTTTTGTGCCTGAAACAAGCAAACATAACTCATCAATAGGACAGAACAGCCAGCTAGAAGTGAACCTGGGCAAGGGACAAAGAGTATTCCTAAGATCTTTCCGTCATACCTCATTGACATTGACCTTTGGGCCTTGCATTTCTTTTGGGACAGAAAGGTTTTAAAACACTGGGCAAAGACAAAATGCAGCAGGCTATCTTCAAGACACAGCACGCAATTTCACCAAATGCCCACTTAAAGAACATGTAGAAGCAATAATCTCTGGCTTTTCTAGAGACCACATAAAATTGAAAACACTACGCAAAGTTTAACTTTGCATAAATAGTTATTGTGCCTGAAGCAAGGTTTAGGATGCTGCCACATCTCTGAGCAGGTATTAAAAGGCATCTACAAGAAAGTGGTGTCTTCCTTCTCGCTGCCTATTACCCATCTCTCTAACTCCACTGACTGAATCAGTTGGCTAATTTATAAATGCCCCTTCATCTTTACAATTAACAAAGTCTTGTAAATGTCTCTTCTTGGTGTCTATCCACCCTTAAAAACTGCTGCCTGATGAAGCCAAATTGGAAAGCCTTGCATTTTTTTCAGTTTACATGCTTCAAAGAACAACGGAGCTGTTTATAGACATTAAGACTGAGCATCAATAAGTAATCAGCAAACACCTTAGGAACTGCAGCTGTTTCACAGTTAAGCATCTTTAAAAACATTATCTGAAATTACTGTTAGGCCCTGCTTCAGGCGCATTTTAGGAGAGTTTGTTAATACAGAAAATTTTTGCATGCATGGCTCACAGGATTCTCTCCAGCTTGAGGTGCAGCTGCAGCCTCTCCTGCCCTGGGCTGTAGTCTCATAAACTTATTCTGGCAAACATCTGGAGAGATGCACCGTGATACTAAATGCAGGCTTGTACTTAACTACAAGTATTCAAGTAGGTCATGTCCAAATGAACTGAGCTGCTGCCACCAACGTGAGCGCAGCATTTTTGAGCATGAACTTTAGACTGTCAGTAAAAAGATCTTTGTTTTAAAAGAAAGACAAATAATTAGCAGTATATTGCACTAAAGACCACATCCAACATTTGCAGTAAACACTTGAAATTTTTGGCCCAAAGTCAGGAATAATTGAAATAAAGGTTGTTCACATCTTTTCATGGCTACCTTATGACCCATTCCAACCCCCTTATTCTGTACCAACAGGATAAAAGCTCCAAGATTTTAACATTATTCTACAAGCTAAATAAGTGGGCATTGGGGACTGTGGGGAAAACACAGAAAAACAGCATTTTCTGCTCCCTTTTAAGACCTATATTTATTCATTAGTCTAAGTATCTGTGAATTGTGTGTGGGTAGAATAATGACATGAGTAGCCAAGGTAAGTGCCACAGACAGAAAATGCCAGACATAGCACAACCTAAACCTCCATTTGCTTTGTAATTCAAGCAGTCTAAACTACAAACAAATAATTGTAGTTTTAAAAGGAGAAAACTATCAATGGAGAAAGTAACTCTGGAGTGTTCAGAGAAGACAGACTCATCACACAGACTGTATTTAAGTGATTAGTCCTTCACATTGCAGGAAAACTTTTCTTGCTGGCTCACTGTTTCAAGGTAATAGTGTTGTCTCTACAACATAAATGACACCAGAAGAGTCACTTAAACTGATTGATATTTTGCTTCTTATTGCAGAGTTAATCCAAGACTCTTAGTCCTGCCATACACTCTGCTCCCATTGCAGAATGGCTGCAGCAGCTGAGCATACTGCAGAAAGAGACCAGCAAGAACAAACAGTGAAGCACTCTGTCCTGAACAAGCATCCACATCACAAGCTGAAAGTAAACCTAGGGACACAAAAGTCTTGGGGAAACATGAAAGCTTCAAGCTATGAATAAAGCAACTCCTCCTGTGGTCAGAGAACAAAGAATTTGTACATAATTCCCTTGTTTGGGGAAGGCAGTTGCTGTGGTTTTGGAGGTCAGTCCATTTGTTTTAGCTGGGCTTTACGTGGTGATCTGTGAATAACTGCCATGGCATGTCTCATACAACAGTCTTATTAAGGCATGAGGAGTTTCATACTGGGTGCCTCAAAATGTTTACCAAGTTCATTGTTTCTTGAATTTTGTTATTTAAACCATCCCTTTTTAGCTGCAAAAAGCATATGGGACCCTGCTATAATGAAGCTATTCAATATTTTTAGCTGTTTAATTTTGGATCAGCATATCATCTGGAGCAATCACCCCTCACATTTCACTTTAATTGGGCTATCTGGAACAGAAGGGTTGAAAAAGCCACACATGTTCCATTTCCAAGCAGTATGTTCAACTGGCTTATGGAAGGTTAAAATCAGGAATAAGAAAATAGCTTTATTCCCCCAGGAGTAATATCAGTTGATCAGTTTAAACACAGATGTTTTAAACTCCACATCTAATAAAGAGTATACTAAGACTCCAGAGATCTGCACAAATAGGGAAATTCCTTCCCTTCAAAGTAGATTCTCATTTTAATGTCTTCTACTATGCAAATATCTGACAAAGAAATTATAAAAGCCAAAGCAGTGGGTGGTCTGCTTGGATGACAACACTGACACATCTCTAGTTGATGATAATATGTGATTTGTTACTGATAAAGAGCACTCAATATTCTCAAAATGCAAATGTTTACATAGCCAGACAGTCAACTGATCAGTCCCATACAGACTGAAAGATTAATGGCTGCATATTCTTAACCAGGCTTCTGAATGCCTCAAGGGAAATAAAGACTCATTGCAATGTCCAGCCCTCAGGCATCACTCAAAATAAGCAGGCCAAATGCCTTTTTTTTTAAGCCACAAAACTTGAAAGTTGTATTTTCTCTTAAGGAGATTATCGCAATAGTCCAAATCACTATATAACATTAAGCAAATATTTGCATGTGAATAAATCATGCTCATGAGAATTTACAAGCTGAATTTCCTTAAAGTAGTCCTTAGTTTAAGTGTGAGCAGTGCTGCAGGGCTCTATGTTAACAATCCAAACTACCACAGTAACGCAGTTCTTAAAGAGTGGTTCTGGATAACTAATTATAGTGCACTGGCAGCTTGTGATACATCCCGCTCCCTGACTACCTACTTTTTCTTTGCTGTTCACCTTTCCTACTTCATTTCCAGATGATTGCCTTTATTAGTAAGGAAATTTCTGGATGTGAAACAACATAGCATGTCTTAGACATTCATCTTGGAAAAGAGTGGATCTTGGATTCATTCTCAAAAGAACTGGTAACTATAATTCAGGTACTTCCCAACAAATTACAAAAGAATTCCTAAATAGGGTTGGTATTCGATGACATTTTATAGCAACATTCTTGGAGAATTTGACGAGCTGCCTAACAGGTCCCCACAAAAAGTCCCTCATTCTCCTGTACCGTAGGACTTTGTGTTTACAGGTAGGAAGTATTACTTAATGGAGGGAGAGAGGAGAAAAGGAAAAGTCAATTGAAATTAGATGTTACACCCTGACTTACCACACCTAAAGATGGAAACAGATACATTAGTCTTGAAAGAGCATTTTTTTAAAATAGCTAAAGCTGATACTGAACAGTTAATATTCTCCTTAAGTTATCTCTGCACTCCAGTTTTGTATCTTATTCACATTCCTCCAGGGTTTGATGCTAGAGAGGCTTAAAAGAGCAAGTATCATCAGTGAGCTGTATCAGGTTCCAAACACATAATCATGTAGTTCAACCAGGGTGACATACCAGGACACAGCACTTAGATACATTGCAGCAGCTAGAGATAGAGACAGGTGTAATTCTGAGTATCGGCATAACCAGCTCTTTCTAATCTTGCCATGGTCACTCCTGAATGCTGACTCTCATGTAATTACAGACTACATTGTCAAAGATGAACAAGGCTGTACTGACAGAGCTGGCACTTAAAAGCCACAACTAGTTTCATCACAACATGACGAAGACCTTCATTTGCCCTATGATTTGAATATGGCAGACAGTATCTCAGGTATTTGTCATTTAACCATACGTTATGTTCCTCTAAGACCGATTGAATCTCACAAAGCCCTAGGAAGACAGAGGATGTGCCACTTCTCAAGAGCGTGATCCCGCTGGGGAGACTCTGGGCATACGAAGAGAAATGTGCTTCTCAGCACAGGGCTGGCAGCCTGCATCCTTTGGTAGGAAATACTGGCAACTCAGCCAAGTTCCACGGGTGATAAAAGAAACTTTCTGGGGATGGAAAGGACTGTTCCAGGTTTCCTCCAACTACAAAGTTCATGAAATCAAGGACCAAGACACGTAGGTTTGGCTGAGGCAGCAGGTTGCACAGTTGTAGTTTACACTGTGACCCACACTGATTTGCAATAAATCACCCATAGTCCCATCATCTTCTCACTATTAATTTGAGGGTTCTGAGAACTCACAAGGTGGGAAGCAGCATGCATTCCCTCCACCCACTCATGAGGTATCCTCTTAGCTTCCTCAGCTCTCGGTGGGGTGGCTAGGACACACCTGGCCAGTGTCCTGTCCGCACACTGCAGCAGCCAAACCCAATGCACCCTTCTAGAAATGGCAACACCACAAAAGCATTGCTGGTCACCAGAACTACTGAACCCATACCACCCTGAGCCAGCCAAGCCAAAATACTAGATTGAATGTACCAGATAGCAAAACCAAACCCCTGTTTCTAACCTGAACTGAACGGAACATTACTTTCCAAGAAAATAATACTTAATTATGAGGCCTGTATGCTCAACATCTTTGTCCACCCCACAAATACTCTCCCATCAGATATATTAACATCTCTAAGAAACTTAGACAAACAGAAGGCTTTTTGAAAATGCTAAGTAGCAGTCTGCATATGTGTAATTTAGGTTTGTATTTGACACTAAACCAAGAACAAAACATGGCTTGACAAGGTCAGAAGAGAATGCTGAGTACAGCAGTTTGCAAGAGAAACTTGGACATGGCAACATAACTACACTGATGTACTAGCAAAGGCATCCCTCCAAGAACCCTCCAATACCCTGCTTAGTATTCAATAAAAACTATTAGTACAATCACTTTGACTTCTAATATGCTTTGTCTTGTACATCACTGGGTCATTATTCTTTGTGAACATGTTGTCAGTATTTAATTCAACTAAGCTTGTATCCATGGCAATGGTTAGGAGTAGACTAAAGCAAAAGGAATGTAGTCATAGGCCAGTAGCTCAGTAACAAAAAAATACATCAGCCTATTAATGGAGTGAGAGGGGGTGAACAGGAGCTAGGAGAATGCCAACAAAAGAGTGGTGAGTTGTAATTACAGTTGTGAGGGAGAGCAGAGAAGTGCAGAAAAGTACTGAACTCCAGTTAGATTGTAATTCAGCAAATCTTGTCTTTTTAGCAAAAAAACAAATTTGGAGGGAGATGCTGACTAACTCATCACCACATTAGGTCTGCCCAAATAGAGTCCTTACCTACATAAGCATCTTGTGCTGCTTTATCTTCCACAGAACAGCAAAGCATCGTGACCCTCACTTCCCAAGCAAATTCACTTACATGGATTTAAAAGGTTTCAGACCTTCCTTAAAGGATATTACAGTTGCCAAGAAGGTAATAAGGCCCACACTAAAAACTGTACCACTTTCTGTACATGACTGACAGCAGAATAAAATTGTGAACGTCTTTACTATGTAAATGATTTACGATTAGTAGCTCAAGACAAAATCCCAGGTTGTAAATCTACGCAACTTTGATGCTGATCTTTAGTGAAAACTATATATCATAGAACCGTTTACGTTGGAACAGTCCTTTGAGATCATCAAGGCCAACTGTTAACCCAGCACTGCCAAGTCCACCACTAAACCATGTCCCTCAGTGCCACAACTACACATCTTCTAAATACACCCAGGGATGATGGCTCCACCACCTCCCTGGGAAGCCTATTCCAATGCTTGACTACCCCTTCCATGAAGAAATTTTTCCTAATATCCAATTTAAACCTCCCCTGGTGTAACTTGAGGCTGTTTCCTCTTGTCCTGTCATTTGTTGTCTGGGAGAAGAGACCGCCCCCCCCCACCCCCAACCTCCTTTCAGGCAGCTGTAGAGAGCAATAAGGTCCCCTCATGAGCCACCTCCTCTCCTCGCTGAACACCTCCAGTTCCCTCAGCCGCTCCTCATCAGGCTTGTGCTCCAGACCCTTCCCCAGCCTTGTTGCCCTTCTCTGGACACACTCCAGCACCAATACATCCCTCTTGAAGTGAGGGGCCCAAAACTGAACACAGGACTCGAGGTGCAACCTCACCACTGCTGAGCACAGGGAGACGATCAATTGCCCTTGTCCTGCTGACAACACTGTTTCAGATACAAGCCAGGATGCTGTTGGCCTCCTTGGCCACCTGGGCACACTGCCGGCTCGTGTTCAGTCAGCTGTGACCAGCACCCCCAGGTCCTTTCCCACCAGGCATCTTCCCAGCCACTCTGCCCCGAGCCTGTAGTGCTGTGTGGGGTTGTTGTGAGCCAAGTGCACGACTCGGCACTGAGCCTTGTTGAACCTTATACAGTTGGCCTTGGCCCATCGGTCCAGCCTGTCCAGACCCCTCTGTCAAGCCTTCTTACTTCTCAAGCACACCCACACTCCCCCACAGCTTGTATCAGTACCCTATATATGGAGGGTACGCTCGATCCCCTCATCCAGATCACTGATGAAGGTATGAGGCAGAGCTGGCCCCACACTGAGCCCTGGGGAATGCCGCTTGTGCCCAGCTGCCAGCAGGACGCCATTCCATTCCCCACCACTCTTCAGGCTGGGCCATCCGGCCAGCTTTTCACCCAGTGAGGAGTACACCCATCCATGCACTGAGCAGCCAGTTTCTCCAGGAGAATGCTGTGGGAAATGGTGTCAAAGGCTTTAGTAAAGTCTAGGTAGACAACATCCACAGCCTTTCCCTCATCCACTAAGTAGATCATCTTGTCATAGAAGGAGATCAGGTTCGTCAAGCAGGACCTGCCTGTCATAACCCCACGCTGGCTGGGCCTGATCCCCTGGTTGCCCTGCACATGCCCTGTGATGGCTCTCAGCGTGATCTGCTCCATCACCTTCCCCAGCACTGAGGTCGGGCTGCCATGCCTGTAGTTCTCTGGATCCTCCTCCCGGCCCTTCCTGTAGGTGGGCATCACATTTGCTGACTTCCAGCCACCTGGGACCTCCCTGGTTAGCCACAACTGTTGACAGATGACTGGAAGTGGCTCAGTGAGCACTTTTGCCAGCTCCCTCAGCACCCTCAGGTGGATCCCATCTGGCCCCACAGACTTGTGCATGTCTAAGTGGTGCAGCAGGTTGCAGACCATTTCCCCTTGGATTATGGGGGCTTCAGTCTGCTCCCCATCCCTGTCTTCCAGCTCAGGGGGCTGGGTACCCAGAGGACAACTGATCTTACTGTTAAAGACTGAGGCAAAGAAGGCATTAAGTATCTCAGCCTTTTCCTCAGCCTTGTCGCTGTTTCCCCTCTGCATCCAACAAAGGGTGAAGATTCTCCTTAGCCTTCCTTCTGTTGCCAATGTATTCATAGAAACACTTTTTCTTGTCTTTTATGGCAGTAGCCAGATTAAGTTCTACTTGGGCTTTGGCCCTTCTCATTTTCTCCCTGCACAACCTCACGACATCCTTGTAGCCCTCCTGAGTTGCTTGCCCCTTCTTCCAAAGGTCACAAATTCTCCCTTTTTTCCTGAGTTCCAGCCAAAACTCACTGTTCAGCCAGGCCAGTCATCTTTCCCACCAGCTTCTCTTTCAGCACATCGGGACAGCCTGATCCTGCAGCTTTAAGATTTCCTTCTTGAAGAATGTTCAGCCTTCCTGGACTCCTTGGCCCTTCAGGACTGCCTCCCAAGGGACACTGTCAACCAGGCTCCTGAACAGGCCAAAGTTGGCCCTCCAGGAGTCCAAGGTGGCAGTTCTGCTCACCCCGCTCCCTACTCCTCCGAGAATAGAAAACTCCATCACTGCGCGATCACTGTGCCCAGGATGGCCATCCAACCATCACATCACCCACAAGTCCTCCTCTGTTCACAAACAACAGGTCCAATGGGCACCTTCCCTAGCTGGCTCCCTCACCAGCTGTGTTAGGAAGCTATCTTCCACATGCTCCAGGAATCTCCTCGACCATCTCCTCTCTGCTGTAGTGTATTTCCAGCGGACATCTGGCAACTTGAAGTCCCCCACCAGAGCAAGGGTTAGCAATTGTGAGACTTTTCCCAGCTGCTTATAGAATATTTTGTCTACCTCTTCATCCTGGTTGGGTGGTCTGTAACAGACTCCCACCATGATATCTGCCTTGGTGGCTTTCCCCCTGATTCTTACCCATAAGCACCCAACCCTATTAACCATCATTAAGCTTTAGACAATCAAAACACTCCCTAACACACAGGGCTATCGCACCGCCTCTCCTGCTTTGCCTGTCTCTTCTGAAGAGTCTACAGCCATCCATCGCAGCACTCCTGTTGTGTAAGCCATCCCAAGTTTCCATGATGGCAACTATGTCATAGTTTTCCTGCTGTGCAACGGCTTCCAGCTCCTCCTGTTTGTTGCCCATGCTGCGTGCACTGGTGTAGATGCACCTCAGCTGGGCTACTGATCCCACCACCTTTTGCGAGGGAGAAGCCCTAATTCCTACGTGACCATTCTCAGGCACTTCTGTGGTTTCTAACACATCAATAACCCTTGTGCCTTTGCTGCCACATGGATCTCCATCCCCTACCTCCACTGAGTTGGCAGACCGAAGGACTTCACTAGCACACTGTCCCTCAAACATCGGTGTGTTGCCTGCAGGCTTATCTCTAGCAAGCTTTGTTTTATCCCTCTCGCTCTTCAAATCTAGTATAAAGGTCTTTCAATTAGCCCTGCTAACTCCTGTGCAAAGATTCTTTCACCCCTTCGAGACGGGTGTACCCCGTCTGTTGCCAGCAGGTCTGCTGCCATGTAAACCAACCCATGATCAAAAACCCCAGAATTCTGCCGGTAACCCTAGGCTCAGAGCCAGGCATTTATCTGCTGGCTTGTCCTGTTTCTTCCCTCATCATTCCCTGCAATTGAAAGGATGGAGGAGAACATGACTTGTGCTCCTGATCCCTTAACCAGTTGTCCCAAGGCCCTGAAGTCTCTCTTGACTGCCCTCAGGCTTCTTATTGCAACTTCATCGTTGCCTACCTGAAAAATCGATAATGGATGATAAGCTGAAGGCTGTATCAGGGTAGGAAGCTTTCTCTTCACATCTTTAACCCAGGCACCAGGGAGGCAGCAGACTGCGCTGAAAAGCGGGTCCTGTCTGCATATGGGGCCTCCTGTTCCCTTCAGAAGGGGGTCTCCTGTGACAACGACCGGTCATTTCTTCTTTATGGAAGCAGTTTTTGATGCAGGGTGTAGGCAGACTCAGCCTCGGTGACAGCTCCACGTTAGATGAACCATTGTCCTCATTAACATTGGGTTCCACTTGCAGAGCCTCATACCTATTACGCACGGGCACGTGGGGCAGCTCAGAGGCACACCTGCTGCACCCAGCAGGGACTTGTCAACATTGCCCCCTGTCCCTTCAGTCACTATGTTCAGCCAGGTGGCGAAAGGACAGGGAATCCTCCGTATCGTGCGTCCTGTCTGCCTGTTGGGCCTCTCCCAGGGAAGGCAGGGTGTGATTCCAGAAGTCTTTCTCTCGCTACTCCCCAATACTCAAGTCAGTCACCTCCTCCCAGAGCTCCATCACTAAGTGAGGGGGTTCCTCTCCGAAGGCGCACTCCCACAGGAGTGCTCACTGCTGCCATCCTGTACCAGTATAAGAGCAGGGCACAGCCTACAGCCCGGCTTCAGGGTGGCTGCGTATTCCCACTGGAGCTCTGTTTGGGCAGCTGTGTCTGTTGTGCTGGGTGCATAGTTTAGAGAGCCTGTGGTTTTCTGCAGGGGGGATACCATTGCTGCCTGGTTGAGCTGGCAGGGCTTCAGCGCCCTTCCTGCATGAAGTGCCACGCAAACTGCTGTGCCATGCCCTTGCTGACCCACCCAGCTCTGTGTGCCTGCCCTGGTCACAGTGCTTCATTATAAAAAAAGCTCTCATACAGCTTTTAAGACAAAAAGAATACCTCAAGCTGTTACTAAATTGCCTAGCTCAAAATCAGAGTTTATAGTCACATCTCTTCTAACAGTACCTTACACCTTCCAAGTTTTGATTCTAAGAGACCAAGTTAAAAAGACATTAATACTGACACAAGATACACTATCAATATTCTCATGCATTTTTCTCAGGTACAGACTGCAGTTTTTTAATATATAAGTTGCCAGGTACTTATCTCCATTTACAGCTAAAATAGTTCAACTGTTTCTCTCATAAGGCAATAAATGCTCTCCAGTAACAAAAAGTGTCAAATCTGCTATGCGCATGAGAACTATTGAATCCAGTCTGTTTAGAAACCTGTATAGTTAAAATCCCTTCTGCATGACTGCTCTTTAAACAATACACCTGAAATCAGCTAAGCAAGACTTCAGAAGATCTTGTAAAATGAAGCATCTTTGTCTACAGTAAGATGCTGTTGCATTAATTTAACTAAAACACTTTTGAAATAGCTTAAGCTACCTGCTTAACACAATTCTCTCATGTGTGTAAGACTGCATACATCATCTGGCATCTTCTTTAAATAAAGTGGCTGAAGCCCTTACTTTTAACAAATTATCAAGAACAGACAACATCTGTTGCCTCAAATATTTGATGGACTGGAGAAGTAGGAAACATTCATTCACAGTGGCAGCTGAACATGTGTGGGTTACCACTATACACATTATTAGGTTAGCTTCATATTTTACTACTTTTGCCACAATAGACAAACTCAATTCTGGTATGTAAACAGAAGAGCTATCGCAGAACTGCAAGAACAATCTTGGGAGAAGCTGAAAAACATCAGTTTGGACAAGCTATTTCTTCTTGTAGTGCATGGTAATGTAAGACAAAAGATATATAGGTTAAAAGGTGGTCTAAAGCTTTTTCAATTTAGGAATTCTTCCAATAGCATGTTCCTCTTCTTTATTTCCACAGTGTACTTAAGCCATTAAATATGGTCCTGTGGCCTCTGGAGCATGTAATTACTAAGATAAAATATGAAAACCTCTATTTGTCTTTCTGTGTTGCCAGCACTGCAGGCTGCCAAAGAGAGTGTGCACTGTGCTACATTCTCTTGGGCTTTGTCAGAAAGCTTTTAATTGTCCAAACCAACCAGAGCAGCTACACCAAAATATGCGCTGTTACACCATCTACATGTAAGATTTTGTTACAACAAGAACATCCAACGAAAAGGATAAAACCCACCCATTACTCCAAGGACAGCAAGTAGGCACACTCAGTACTGCTACAACTGTCTGAAATCCCACTTACATGTAGTCACAAATGAAATAATAAACCCACAATGGCTCCAGCACCCCCATACAGCACCCATAGGACAAATTTCTAAAGGAGAATTCAGAATACCAGCTATCAGTAGTCTCCTCTGCAACTTTTCTTGTATCTGGGGTTGGTTCACAGTCAGTTGGACATTCAAATGATAAAGAACAGTGTAAAAACAGATTCAATTAAAAACATATTTCTTGCCACTTAGTAGTTTTCACAAAGTAAATAAAAACAGAAGGTTGGAGATAGCATCAATATAAAATGTTATAATTTAACTATGAAATTTATCGTTGCCATAAGTGTGTGTAGTGGGGGGACCAGCCACAAACCCACCACATCCAGCTCCCTAGCTGTCACCATGGAACACAACAGATGACTACTACAGCTATCACAGCCAACAAGATTACTGGAACACAAATGATCCTTCAGTAGAGCTGCTTGGAAAATAATGGTTTGCGCTCACAGTTTACAAACTATTCATGTTTTGTAACATTGCCTAGAGCTAAAGACCTCTCAGAACTGTTCCCACTGGGTTTTTCTTAAAGAGTAGCTGTCGTATAAGCCTGGAAGGGAAGGAATTAACAGCAGAAAGCACCTTAGAGAAGCCCTATTAAGTGTGTTTATTTTCTTCCCTTTTTCTGGTTGACTGCTGTGGTGGGTTGACCCTGGCCGGATGCCAGGTGCCCACCAAAGCTGCTCTACCACTCCCCTCCTCAACTGGACAGAGGAGAGAAAATTTAATAAAAGGCTTGTGGGTCAAGATAAGGACAGGGAGAGATCATTCACCTATTACCTTCAAGGCCAAATCAGACTTGACTTCAGGAAAATTAATTTATTACCATTCAAATCAGTGTAGGATAATGAGAAATAAAACCAAATCTTAAACACACCTTCCCCTCCACCCCCTTCCTTCTTCCCAGGCTTACCTTTACTCCTGGTTTTCTCTACCTCCTCCCCACCAGCAGCACAGGGGGACAGGGAATGGGGGCTGTGGTCAGCTGTCCACTTCTTCCTCCTCAGGGGAAGGTTCCTCACACTCTGCCCCTGCTCCAGTGTGGGGTCCCTCCCACGGGAGACAGCTCTCCATTAACTTCTCCGATGTGAGTCCTTCCCACAAGCTGCAGTTCTTCACTAACTGCTCCAGCATGCGTCCCTCCCACAGGCTGCAGTCCTTCAGAAACAGACTGCTCCAGTGTGGGTTCCCCGTGGCGTCACAAGTCCTGCCAGCAAACCTGCCCCAGCCTGGGCTCCTCTCTCCATGGGGCCACAGGTCCTGCAAGGGGCCAGCTCCAGCATAGGTTTCCCACAGGGTTACAGCCTCCTTTGGCCATCTACCTGCTCTGGTATGGGGTCCTCCCTGGGCTGCAGGTGGATATCTGCTCCACCGTCAACCTCCACGGGCTATGGGGCACAGCCTGCCTCACCGTGGGCTTCACCACAGGCTGCCAGGGAATCACTGCTCCAGGGCCTGGAGCACCTCCTCTCCCTCCTTAGGTACTGACCTAGGTATCTGCAGAGTTGCTGCAATTGCTGTTGAGCAGTAACTTTTCCCCCGCTTCTCACATACGTTATCCTAGAGGTGCTACCACCATTGCTGATGAGCTCAGCCTTGGCCAGCAGCAGTTTCATCTTGGAGCTGGCTCGCACTGGCTCTACCAGACATAGGGGAAGCTTCTAGCAGCTTCTCATAGAAGTCATTCCCATACCCACCCACCCACCCCCTCAAAACCTTGTCATGCAAACCCAGTTCAACTGCTAACTATATTTTCTCTGATAGAAACAACTTCAGGCATCACTGAACCACATGGATACATGCAGCTGCGCCTTAGTCAATGAGTTCACTGGATACAAAATATTTCCTCAACTCTTTCACCAGCTATCAGGCCCAGAACATCTCAGCATTGTGACATCTGCCTCAGATAATCAGACACAGGATTTATGTTTGCTTATTAGCCGTTTTCCATAATTTAAAAAAAAATGCAGAATTTGAGTAGAGATGGTGCCCTAGTACCTACCTACCACCAGGACAGATTTCACTCCACAAATTCAAGCTTTTCACACAACTAAATTACATTAGGATGTACAGAAGAGAATAGCAAAACCTTCACGCGGCCCTCTACTTCTCAGGTGCCATTTTTTCCAGAAATCAGAGCAGCAGAAGGGCTGCCCAAACTAACTTCAGAAACACAAGAGACTTGCTTTCAGTGTAAGATCAGCTCACAGGTTTCCTGCTCTTCCATTATGTCCCCCTTTGCATGCAGTGATAGAGGTAACAAAGTCAGAAATTGTCCCTGTGACCAGAAATTCTCCTGTGATTCCCTCTGGAAGTTTTGGGGTCCTATACACTATTTACTAGATTTCAAGATACAGCCTAGATTAGTAAAAAAGAGCATCTTATCCTTATTTTCATCCAAGGATAAACATGCAGCTTACTTATTCCTTAATCCTTTACTGTGCTCTGAGCTACCACACCAAACAGAATTAGTCCTACTGAATGAATTCGTTAGTTCTATCAGAGGCTAAATTTTTTAAAATTACATTCTCCCACTTTCCCAAGTTTTACTAAATTTGGGATTGCAAACTGAAAGAATGGATGAAACTTTCCTTTTCTGCCTATTTAAAGGAGGAACAATACAGCACAGTCCACTGTCATTCCTTTCCCTAAACAGCATTAACACTGATCAGGATACTGTCAGTATTATTCAAGTTGCAAACCAGGCAAGAAGGATTTGTTTCCTAGATGGTCTAGTAAATCTTCAATCTTTCAGCTTTATCAGCCTCCTATTATCTCTGATACTTGCCAGAATTTCTAGCAGCTCCCCTGTCTAGCAAGGCTGTGGTCCAATGGCTAATGTTTTATGCTGGTACAATTTTAGTCTTTTTTTTTTTTTTTCCTTGTATATATAAAAGAATTTGTTTGGGGTTTAGAGATATAAATATATATCTACACAGATATATATAAAGAATTTGTGTCAGGTTTTTTCCTAGCTGAACCCTGCTTTGAGCATTTCTACCTTACTGAAAATGGGCAGTTTTAAATGTAATAGGAAGCATCTCTCTCAGTTATCTTGAGTATATTTTCCTTGGGTTTGGTAAGTATTTGATGCAAGTTGCTCCTCTGTCCCATGACAGAAGAGGAGCGTCCAGGAGTGCATGGTTTGCTGTAGAGTGGAATGGCTTATAGCACACACCCCAGGGAATTTCTGTACAGTATTCCTTTCTGGGAGTAGGGCCATGTTCAAGACCATACAGAGAATAAAACAAAAGACTCAAGTCACACTTTGTGCAGGCAGGCAGGCTAGATAGCTTCCAAGACAAAAGGTTTAGCTGAACTTAGAGTCAGCCATCAACATGCCTAGTTATTTTGCAGTACGTTCATGTGAAGGGAGAAGGATGACTCAAGAAAAAAGTTAAATCATCACACTCCAAACACATATGTCACAGCCCTCAGTCAAATTGTGTAGGCATAGATAATAAATTAATAAATTTAGATTACAAAAGCACTTTCCAAATACAGCTGGAGACTGAGGTCTTTGACTATAAGAATACAGAGTGTGGCTGGGAATTGTATATACACATGAACTTCAGACCAGTACACATAGCTACACGGACCACTTGATTTCTACAGCTATTTAACAATTTTTCAGCACTGAATAAGGATCTGTAACATGTAACCATATGAATTCAAATGGTTTATTCTAAAAAACAAACAAGGAAAAGTGCATAATTGCTTGTTTGAGCAATAACTAGTATTTATAGTGGGGTTGCATATACAAGAGTTGCTGCAATAGCTCCCTATTATTTACTGGTGTATTTATATACATATGGATAAATCTAACTTGTGTGTGATTTTTTTTCCTGAAAGCTTTCCATTCACAATTTGGTATTGTGAATGAACAGTGCAGTGTCATTGAGATACTGAGGGATATACTACAGATGAAACTGTATTCCTTGATGGCAGTCAGGATATTGCCAAGGTTTAGATAAACAGAAGTTGTGCTCCCCTATTTCTCCTTCCAGCAACTGTGCCAGTCCACAGGAACAAAAACCAAACCAAACCCAAAATTATTTTATCACAAGAAACCTTGAGCACTTTCCATCTGGGATACTTGCATAGCCATACTGCAACATTAGCACATACATACTTACTAGTGCAATGCATAAACTGCCTGCTTTTCTAAAGTGTCACATCAGAGGCACTTGCAGCTGATACTTCCACAGAGCTCTCTGCATGCAGCTCAATTAGAATGGCAGTAATAGTCTACAGATGTTTATCAAATCTACTGCCACAAGGAAGGTTCACATTAAGCACTGATTGCTTGCTTGCCCTTTTTTTTTTTTTCTTAAACCATGTAGGCTTTTTATACAGCAATTGAACTGAATAGAAATAGTACAATCCCCTTATAATGCTTTATTTTGTAATTAACTAGCAAAAGGATGTTGCACTAATACAAGAGGTGACCATGGTTCTCATCCTGTGCCTGGACTAGTAATTCCTCTAACTACACATGGTGATGGGAGATGATTGGAAATCTGTGTTTTGACTTCTTTTGAAGACCTACAAAATGGTTCAGTTTTGCTGCTCCTCTCTCACATCACAATGGCACACATTTCACTATGACAAAATTAGTTGTAAAGACTCAGGAAAAGTGAGTCTACTTGCAATGAAAATAAAGTAATGGCTGGGAGAACAGTAAGGTACACAACTGTGTGCAAAAATCATTGCCCTAAATCTTCATTAATCACAAAACATAATGTTTTTTGAAATATTTTTGACCTGGCCAGAGATGGGGAAAGTCTGAAGATTCATGAAGGTCCACTCCTCAAGATTTTCAGTTTCGTATATGAACTTAATATATGAAAGCAGTTTAGATATGCAACACAGTGCTGGACAATTTATCTCAAACAAAAAGTTTGATAATTCTGAACCACTAGCTAAAACACAGTATTGCCAATTTTGTGAGATGTCTGCAGCTGTGTAATAAATACTTACAAAATAAACAAAGCAAGAAGTTTAGATGAAGATCACAGAATATTCGTGCTAACTTGCAATAATGGAAATGGTTTAGGCCAACTGCTGTATTTTGTTATTCTGTTTTTTCAGACAAACATCATCCAGCATGTACTGGAGCTAGTCAACAGCTGACACTTAAACACATTTATAAAAGAAATTCTATGGCTCTTTAGAAAAAGAAAAAAATTGTTGTTTCTTCCAAAACATGTTGGCCTTGAACTTTTTTTGCACTGCATCACAGATATACTTATAGGCCTTAACCAGCATTGAAAAATGCAGCAAAGTAAATATGCAAACTGTCATTGGAATAAAAGCCACTTCTGTTCTGTTAGACTTTGTGTGAAAAATAGCTTAGTGTCACTGGAGTACCACAGACAGTTCGAAGAAATGCTTTCCCAAGGTTTTCAATGTATTCTTAAAACAATCAAGTAGTACTTTACCAAATTTCCTTTGGTCCCACAGAATTGTAAAGGACACCTGTTTTTAAAAAATGAAATCATTAAACAACCAAACTTTGCCATTTTAAAAAGAAGTCTTAACTCTTCACCTATTTCAGTCTACTTAGCAATAAGCAATTGGTTATAACCCTGTTCCTACAGAAGGAAAGTATATCTTGAAATCACCTTTTCACCTGAAGAAACTGCAAGTAATCTATTTCAGCATAGAGAAGGGCAGTCAATGCCTGCACTGCTGCTCTGGATCTTTGTTTTCTCCTTTCTCTTTTCTTCTCAACACCAATAGGTTTATAAAACAAACAAACCACTCCTGCAGTTACAGTGTTTCCAAACATGCTTTCAACATTTTCCTTTGTAGTGCTTTGTTCTTCACCACCTGCTCAGCTGCTGATACAGTTTTATACACACCCAGTATGCAGGTCACACACTGAACATGCCAGGCAAGCCTGGGTCAGAGCAGCAAACAGAAAAACCTGCTTCCAAAGATAAGCTGAAAAGAAAGCGTTTTCTCTCCCCTGTAGTTCAGTTTATGCACTGAAAAAAATATGCATCAAAATGATTTTCTAATTCCAGAGGCTTTGAGAAGTCTCTTACTAGGGGCCAAATGCCCCCCACTGGTCCACACACACTTGTGGATCAGTGTCTTAAGGGTCCACATTTAACAAAGCATGCCTGGTGGGTGGGTTGTTTTTTTTTTCTTAAAAGGAATCTTAGCAGTTGCATTCATTTTAGGTATCAGAGGATGCTGTATGTTATATTTCAGTTACGCTTCCCAACTGACACTGCCACATGGTTAACACAAAGAGCTATTTTGCTGCAGTTGGATCTGTAACCAATATATGCTTCCCAACTGATTCTTCTGGCTTTGAATTGAGGAAGTTGTGTGTCCAGGTCTCTCCAGGGAAAAAGGGTGTCTTATCTCAGAAAATCAAAAACAAGATCAGGGATGGGGCAAAATTACTGAAGAAATGAAAGACTTGTCGGAGTCCTGGGTTATGTGGCAAAAACTAAGGTTTTTTCCCCTGAAGAATTTTACTCCAGAAACACAAAGATACTATGTCACAGTTTAACCCTCCTTAGTTGGACAAAGATATAACTGAAAACTATAAACTGCTCAAACAGCCCAAGCTGTTACTTGATAATAATCTCCACTTAAGGAAATACATACCAAAGGTTTTCACAAGCAGAAATTAAACCTGTGCAGGACACTTAAAACATACAAACATTAAACCCATTTTAGAGATATGGAAACAAAGACAAAGATGATGTGAGGCAGGCATTGCAGCCAAATAGAGGCCACAAGCAGAACTGAGGAACCTGGGCACTCAGTGCAGTGGGAGCACCACTGCATACAGCACAGCCACCCTAACAGCCTGTGGAAAAACAGCAGACTCACGCTGATACAGAGGGATCACTGATACATTATGGATGAGCTGCTATTGACTTTCATATGAAGTAGCTTCATACTTTCATATGAAGTGGCACAAACCAGAAAACATAATGATATGATTTGCACTATGGTTTTGATAATGCAGTGAGACTAATTAAAAGCTGATCATTAACCACCTTTGCAAGTGCATGAAACAACTATTTAAGCAGAAGACAATAACCTTTTTAAAGGTCTACACAACCTAACATCTGCCATTTTGCACTCTCTTTTGTTAAGTGGTTCTTTCTGCAATTAGCATCAGTGTTACTAGAAGATGAAAATGCTTCTCCACAAGCAAGAGTCTTAGTATAAATCCATTGAATACTTTTTTTGTTTGAAAGGGAAAAAGATGGAGAATGAAATAGAAGAAAACATGTCTCAAAACAAATCCTAATTTGTAAGCCACACTAGTTAATGGATGTTTACTGGCTTCATTTCAAAAATCTCCTTATACCCGTCTCCCCAGAGAAGTAAAATATGGGGAGGGAGTTCAAATTCCCACCTTTTAAATTTGCCTGAGCAGAGCAGAAAGTCCCATTTTTAAAAGAATAAAGGAGAGAGGTGGCACTGCCTCTTCCACATTCCAAAATCTATTCTTTCTCAAATATCTTTGGCTATTAGGAAGCAAACTTAGCTACTGATCTAATTTGTTTCAACTTATAAGTACTAATACCCAAGCAAACATATGTTGAACAGGCTGGCTAAGAATATTTAATGAGAGTTTAGTTACCGATTTGTAAATGAAAAGTGCAAATGTGGCAGTTGCCATAGATCCTTGTAGTTCCTTGCTGGCACTAAGCCCAGCTAGGCTTAAAAATATGCAACTTATTGATGGGAGAGAGGGAGAAAAAAAATTAATATTATGTGTAAAGCCTGCTGTGAAAATACAATTCTGCATATGGATCATAATGTAAATTGTATGAGCAAGACAAAATAATTCTGAATGCATTTATGTATGCTTTGTCCTGATAGGATTAATGCAAATATTATAGTCACACCATAAATTCACAATGAAGTGAATGCCTACAGGCAATTCAGCTTCCTGTCCTTGGTAGCTGTGAACAGAACTGTGTCCTGTTCTACATTTGTCAGCAAATGAAATGGTGAGGAATAATCTCTTCACTTGTACCTACGTCTTTGTGACATTTCTCCCTTGGAAACAGGAATGCCCTTCATTGAAGAAACAGCCACAGAGAAGACACATCATTTTCTCATTCCTGGAAAACAGAAGGAATGCAAGAGCGCGCTATTGGGCCATTATTAAACCCTAATGCGAACAGAAATCAAGCCTATTACACTAATAAACTCTAGTACTCCCCTCCTCCCACAATTATCAAATCCATTTCTGTAAACTCTTGCCTCATTTTCCTTCCTAGCCCTTGTCTAGGAAGTAGAAGCAGCCCTGAGAACAGGCCAACTAAAGAGCTGCTACTGAAAGAGGTTATTTCTCAGTACCCCTGTCGCAGCACAAGCAAATTACCAAGCTGCAACAAGGCTTTTACCATCTTATGCCAGCTCTCTCACACCTCAGCACCACCATCAGTCTCACACAAGGTTCCAATGGTTCATCTACTGTCCGTGCTGTTTCTTCATCTTCTTCAGGCCAGTCCACCCTGCTTCTTGCCTCTGCTGCATCTGGG
>JAVJGI010000050.1:6002149-6032470 GCA_035590275.1 Ibycter americanus | reverse complement strand
CTCCTCAGTGCTATTTAGCTACTTAGCAGGAACAAGCCACAGCTGTACATTATCCACATCAGCCAACCCACTGCCCCCTGAAGCAAGCCCACAACTGTATATTATCAGTGTTAATTAACCCTCTACATACCCCCAGTTCCCATCACCAGGCAGGAAAGAATAGGCCCCACAGAAGATATATGAGTTTGAAGAGGTTTTTTCTGGGTGACCTGCTCAGCATGGCACTGTCCTAGTGAAATTTTTTTCCTAATGCATAGTCTGAACCTCCCAAGACTTGATTTGTGGCTGCTACCCCTTATATCACTCCTGAGAAGAACATGTCATCTCCAACTATTACTTGAAGAGCAGTTACAAAGCTGCCACTAGGTCACGCTTTAACCTCCTCTCTGCCAAGAAGCAATCTAATATGAGCTTCTCTTCACTGAGCAAGCACAGCTCCCTCAACCCCTGATGTCAACTCATTCCCTGCTCCCCAGGCCAGCAGAGCTTGTCTGCCATGTATTCACAGGCTAACTCAAAGCAATAAAAAAAAAATAAGACATCAGAAAATGAAACACAGAATTAGATATTTTAACAAGCAAGTACCTCAACACACTGCACAGACAACATTAGTACTTTCTAATTGTCCTGCGTGGTCACACACAGTGTGTACTTTCCATCTTACAATGGATAGAAAAGTCTTAGTCCCCCTACAGACTTCCACCACTTTAGACTCTTTTACTCTAAAACATCGGTAAGAATGAGAGTGATACTGTTTCACACAACATGAAAACAAAACCAGACATAACTGACACCTGTTTTAGCAGACCTAATGTCATAACTAGGAGTGTGATTCTGTCAGTGGACTTGGTATTTCACTTCGCAACCTGGATTTTCATTGATCTAAGTAAGGATACAATCCAGCTTTCTGGAGCAGCCTTTAATTGCCTTTACCCGCTTAGTTTGCAAGGGCTCCTTTTAAGTCACCACATGCTGAACCATGCACCAAACACAGCACTAGCTGGTAGAAAAATCCATCAGTATGGACCGTATCCAACAGTTGCACAGTCTGCTTAGCAGACAGGAACTGCAAGCGGAAGGGATCGCTTCCATAGCAGCTTCAGAGCATTTATTATCACATCCTCACAACAGTTCATGAACCTGGGTTTTCCAGAGGCTTACATTTTGGTCCCATTTGGTTGGATTTTCACAGTTACACAAAAAACATAACTCCACAGTTAGTGAAGTTCCTCTTTTACAGATTTCATAGCCCCACTTCAGATTATAAACATACTTTAGACCTCAAAATAAAACCTCATAAAGAAGTTTTAAAGGAGGGAGAACACAACATTCTTGTCTTTTATCATTTCCAGACATTCCAACTATTTTAGATGAAATATTTCCTTTCTTCCTTAACTCCAAATCTACCTTTAAAAAAAAAAAAAAAAAATCACACTAAGCACACACAAAACACTAACACATACCTTAAGCCTGAGTTGCTTAAATTTAACAAAGCTATAAGCATTTGAAGATTTTTATTTTTTTTAAATGGAGAATTTCAGAAAACTTTAACTGGACACACTACTGCTTATACCATACATTATAGACATAGCCTTAAGGAATTCATAAAATACCATACAGAACTTTAAGATACTGAAATACAAAATCATAGAAGAGTGAAAACAGAAAAAACAGTATTTTCAAAAAACAAATTTTAAAATAAGTATATTATTTCAAGTACATTTTCTGTGAGTGATCCGAGACAGACTTCTATTCAAATCACCTTTACGCACACCCATGTCCCATGCAGACCACATGGACAGCAGAGCTGCCACAGGGATGTCTACGTGGTTACATCACCCCTGGCATCCCATGCCCCGCAGAGATACAGAGCGTGTCATGGGCCACAGAGGCACAAATCCCCAGCTGTGCATGGTTCAGTAGCTCAGTGGCAGCAAGCACTGCGGAGCCTCTTATGGGAAAAGCCTTCAGGTTAAATAATGAATCTTCTACTTTCTCAGCTATGACTGAGAAAAGCTATAAAGCAATTCAGATTTTTATGTGTTTATAGGTATTTAGAAAAATGTTTCTATATCCCCATTAAGTTTCTATAGTCCCTTCTAGTTTCTTCCATAGGATTTCTTCTCATCCGTAAATGCTTACATACCCATTATTAAAGCTGATTACACACCAAACAAAGCATCTGAGTGTAGTTATAAAATCTTTACAAGAAGCCATGATCTAATACAGGAGCTGTGTGGCTCATTAAGAATCTGAGGAATTACTCTGAAGAAATGGGACTGTTTTATAGAATATTATTTGTGTAAAAAGCATTTTTATTGAGTTTTTAAATTACACTGGTATATAAACTGCCAATCGAAACTGTCTATAAAGAACAAGTGACTGAAATGCTGGTGAACAGGCACAAATTATGAAGACAAGGGCTGAGAGATCAAATTAGTTACAACAACACAACAGCATCTGAGGCAACAGATACTTTTTCTACAGGCAATAACATTTACCACAACTATCAGCTCAAGTCTGTTTCCACGCCTAGCACCAATGAGTTCATTCAAAGTTTAAAGAACTTTAGAGGATGCTTTTATAAGATGATTTTGCCCAAGCAAAACAGAAAATGATGTTCAATGTCATTTGTCACTGGATCCCGTGGGGTCAGGGGAGACCAACCTGGCTTGCTTCCTTCAGGCAACAGGCCAGCATTGAGTATACGAGGACTCATACCAATTCAAAATTAATTTGCACAGAAGTTGTTTAAGTAAAAGTCAGAACTAACCTTCCTTATAATGATGGGGGAGCTGGTTATTTGGACTAGGCAGAGCAACCGATGTTGTAGCTACTCATTTTACCAAACAGAAATAACCACTGACAAGACTGAGTTTTGTATTTGCTGGCCTCTTGTTTCTAGAAAACTAATCTATGTCAAAAGCCAGCCAGCCGAGTACCACAATCATATACAAAATCTTAGATGCACTCTTAATGAATTCATACTGCAAGGTCTTTCCTCCTCCCAGTAGGTCAGCACACCTAACACAAACTAAGTCACTCCACTACATCAAATCTCATTCTACCAATCCACGTTTGCTGATGGAGTTCATTTCTCTGGCAGCAGTGACACTTGTCACACAGAACACTTCATGTCTCCTCTCCCTTCCTCTCACAGAAAGCCTTTCAGTGCCACCTGCGACTTCAAGACTCCGTCAGCTGACCTATTTCTGGCAATGTTTAAAGCAGCTTTCATCAGAGCAGTGATCCACAAGAACAGTGTGAGGGCAAGGTAGTTGGGAGGAATAGCAAAGAAGACAGGCAAACATTCAGTTACTGTGGTAATAGCTGTAAGTTAAGTTGTTATAAGCGGATATTATGATAAGGACTGGAATTTCAGATGGTGCAGAACAACTGTGCAGACTGTCCCACTGCCTGTGAGCAAGTACGCTGCTTCAGGGCTATGGACACTGAAAGCTTTCTGCATGCTGCAAAGCTGATCTGATTTCAGGTGCCAAAGTCCCCAAGCCTGGGGCTTCCAGAGGCAGGTTCAGTTCAGGCCTGTCATTTCCCACAGAGAAACAACACTATTATACACCACAGTGACTTGCACCCTATAGTTTAAGCCTCATGACTAGCTTGGTCACCACAGCTATTACAGAACTATCTCACCTTCAGAAGCGTATGCTGCAATGAACTTGTTCACCAGTTTCACTTCATTTTAGTATTACAAACGAAAAATCCCACAAGTTAAGTGCCATAGTGTCTGGACAATTAGGAGACAGGGAGAGAGAGGAGCACAGGAGCTGCCAAGACTTTTTGGGGTGGGTTATTTTTTTGGTATAACTTGCTATCCACCCTGCACATCAGATAGTAGAATCTGTCCAGTAACTTTAGCAAGATGACTTACGCAGGTCATGGACAACTATTTGGCAAAGTAAAAATCATCTGTGCAGTTTGTCTGTCTTCAGCCGCCAGCTTTCTTCATTACCTTTGCCACAAGAAAGCCCTCTGCTTCCCTTAATACACACAGGCAATCCTTTTAATAGCAACCAATATTGACATATCATATTTAACATTTCTAATGCTGATAAAAAAATTTACCTTACTAATCTTAAAGCATAGCATTCTCAAAATGCCTCTATACTATCTTGACATAACCAACTATATAAGAATAAACCCACAATCATGATAAATCATTTAACAAATCCCAATGATATACTACCTCCAGGCTTATTATTTATCTTAAAGTGTTAATCCAATATTAAAAAAAAAATTAAATATATAAACGATTATACAGCAAAATAGCAAATGGCAGTGAATCAGAGAACATCAGCACTTCTAAACAGCACCCCAAGGGCTGCCCAGCTTGCTTGACAGGCAGGATTGCAGCACCAGGCTTGCAACTTCAAATCTGACCCAGATTGGTAGCAGGCAAATTCACCCATTCAGTTTCAGCTGAAGCCCATCTGTCCATCAGACATGAAAGGAAAAAAGACCAAACAGTTAGCAAGAAGAGTTAGGGTTTTTCTTTTTCTTTTGTCATTGGAATCTATATCTAGAGTGCACTCCAGCTGTGTACAAGCCTGCAGGCATCATTAATAGTATTATGAACTTTTATTTAAAACAAAAAGAAGTTTAAGCTTAAGCTGAGATTCTTATAGAAGTAGCCTCCAAGTTCTGTGTTACGGAGAGGAAAAAAAAAAACCCAAAACAAGAACTGCAAAGCATGTGGCTTTTTTAATTAAGAAAAAAATACTTTCACTGAATGCATTATAACCAATCACTGTCTCATTGTGCCGTGCAAAGCTGTCATAAAAAAAAGTAGATATCCATGTATTTTAAACTCTGCCCTAAAAACATGTCCATTCCTATACTCCAAGAGCATAAGCTAGCTCAATTGTTTCAAACCAGATTTTCTCTTACAGATCAAATTTTGAAGCTTATGTTTTTCAGTGATACTTCTGATCTGTTTTATTTCTGAACATCATGAAATCAGTTAACTCATTCTTGTGTCACAAAGTGATTTTGTTATTATATCTATCACCTTCTGTTAAGGATATTATTTGAAAGCTTGGGGAGTGAGGTATTCTTTTGCCTAAAAAATGTACTGGACAACAACTGTAAACTTCTGAAGACCTTCATACTGGGAATTTTGCAGAATTCCTGCTAATACTTTACGTTGCACAGAAAAACTTTCGTCTGACGAGTTCAGAAAGCTGCACAGAACAGTATCCGTCCACTGAGTATTTCTTCCAGCTTTGCTCACCAGATTTCTGAAGCAAATGTTGTATTAGCTATCAGAGAGACCTGCTTGGGTAGTTACTGGGTTTTTTAGAAAAATACATTTTAAAAAATTGCTGTTTAGATGCAGCTGCACTGTACGGAATTAGTACCCTCACTGATGGATTTAAAAAATGAAGTTTGGCTGCAAACTTGGGAAGCCTACATACAGCCCTCCTCAAGCAATTCTAGCAAACCTTTCTTTTTCTTTGAACATTGCATGCTAAAGAAGAAAATAAGGTCACAAGTAGAGATATCAAATTAATTGCCTGCCTTATCTCAAAAAGTTCTTCAGTACTGCTGGCTTTCAATAGGCCACTAAAAGCTGTCTCTTCTAAGGCCACCTATCTTCAATTAGCTAGTGCAGATACACTACACAAAAGAAACGTTTAGCGACTGAGTCTCTCAAGTTGTACAAGTAAATTAAAATCCTTTTTAGAAATGCCACTGTACTACTACTCTTCCCGTCTCTATGCTTTGCCTCTTCTAGTCATTCTCTTGTCTTCATTTTGACCTTCCGTGCGTGCACTGTTTCTAGGTTTAGTCTCAGTCTGGCCTTGAATAAAGGGCAATACTGTCTGCTGAAAGCTGAAGTTAGTAAAGCGAAATGTATCAATATATTCTTTCCATATACCCAAGATTTTATTATTTTTCTTACATCTTTCACAGAAATCTTTGGGCATGAAGGTGTTCTCAGTGGCACTGACCACAATACCAAGCTCACCCCAACTTAACAATTAAGACAGGATGAGTAGAGTCATTCAGCACAGACACCAACTCACTCTTGATGCTCCCTATTTTCAGGTTAAGGCAGGGCAGCAAGGAAAAACCTTACACATGCCCCTACATGCATCTGTTTCTTTCACACAAACATGCATCCAATTTGCAAACGCTCAGTATTGTGTGGAGAATAATTTTCTTCCTACCATGCTTTTTAATCATTCTGTAATTCTGCGCTGGGATCAAATTATTCCCTAAGATCTGTTAGATCACTGAAGGTCCAAAAGAGAATGTGGAACATCGAAATGGTCCACGTTCTTTTGAAATTACTGTTTCCTCTCCATTAAATCTTACAGGACATTTCTCATAAGAGGACATAAGGGAAAAAATACCCACAAGCTCAAAGCACTTTACAGTACAAGACACTTAGCTTCAATCTCTACAGGAACTGCTAGTGAAAGTGACAGAATAAACACTGTCTGCTCTTGGGTTTCATAAAAACTACTGACACCAGGATTTTATTATCAATCTTTTTTTTTTTTTCTAAAAATAGTCCAATGTGTAATAATAGGTTGCAATAAATGAATATATTTTACAGACTCTGTCCTTTATTACTGAAAGATTACTTACTTTTTAGATTTCAAACTTAATCTTTTCCAGAGGACCTTTGTATAGCAGAGAAGAAAAGTCCATCCAATTTTTACTAGACAAGCTAAACAAGTTTCCCTTGGAAAGAATAATTTAACTCAGATTAGGTTAGCATGAAGGCATACATGCTATTGTTCATGCCTAGAGCCTCAGGTCCTGAAAGCATATTCAGATTCTTAAGCAAACCCACCCCTCCCCCAAAAACTCCACAATTCACACCTATATAGTAACTTACATATGTTTTCCATAGATACAACTATATGCAACTCTGACATATATACTGCATATGCTCATATATATAAATACAAAATCTTATACAAAACATCCCATACACACACAAACTTAGGCCAAGTTCTGTTTTCTGCCATTCACCCAGCTTCAATCACGATGAAAAGTACAATTAGACTGGCCATCTTCCCCTTTCAGGGTCTACCACCTCCCACATTAAAGAACATTTCTCCAGTGTATTCAATATGCTCCAGAAATAGAAGAATCAAGTCTCCTATAAAAGACGATTTTGTCTGTTTCTAGTCAGTCTTACAGATCCGAAGTGCTATCTGGAAGAATCATAGAATAGATTGGGTTGGAAGGGACCTTCAAGATCATCTAGCTCCAAGCCCCCTGCCATGGGCAGGGACACCTTCCACTAGGACCAGGTGGCTCCAAGCCCCATCCAGCCTGGCCTTGAGCACTGCCAGGGATGGGGCATCCACAACTGCTCTGGGCAAACTGTTCCACTGTCTCCCCACCCTCCCAGTAAAGCATTTCTTCCTAATATCCAATCTAAATCTAGGTTAGATGTTTATCTACAATTCATTTCTGCATTTACTGAGATTCAGTCAGGTATCTTCTTATCCACTTACCATACAATCACTAGCTAAACAAGATGAACTTGACTTTCATGTAATAAAATTAGTTCAATATTTAACATCACACATCATGAAACTAAATCCTGAAATTGCAAAGAGCAGACTATTCTTTAACAATACAGAACCCACTGCCACCTAAATCTACTGCAAACTAAGTTTTCAAGCAGCTTGTGAACAATAATACTTTCAAGACAAACATTCTTTCCATTACACAAAGACTTATCTTACATTTCTGTAAAAATCATCACCTGAGAAATTCTCACACAAAACAGTATCCTCTGGTATACTTACAAAGAATGGCTATTACAATCAGATCTACAACTTACTTCTGTTGCTACTACTCATAACTATACATCCTTTCATTAGTTTCAATCACATTTAGTACTGGCAAAAACCATTTGTCTATTAAAGAGAAAAAATCCTGTATGTACACAACAGGCCGATTTTATTAATGTCTCTGCCAGCCACACAAAGGCCAGATGATCTTTGTGTTTTGAGGAAATCCTCCTGAGTCACAACGTAACCTCTAATCTCTTCTGAAGTTCTGGAGAGAGACAGTTGATGCTACTCCAGATTTGTGACTATAAACTGATTTCACAGCACATTCAAATGGTGATAACTTTGGGAAACATTGTAAAGGTCTGGATCCAAACTTTAACTGACAGAGTTCAAATCCCAAAGAAAGTATCAAATTCCAGAATAAGCTACACATTGAAGACTCTCCTAACATATTTATCCTTCAACTGCTCTAATAAATCTGAGTCACATGCCAAAGAATCTTCACCAAAAACTAGAAATATTTACAGCACTGTCAGTGATATGATCAAAAAAACCAGACAGATTTAGGGAATGGTTGTTCTGAAGTTTTAGATGTACTGTAATAAACCAGTATGTCATTCTCAATTTTCAGACTTTCAATTATTGAGAAACAGGACATCCTTAATGATGTGTGTCCTGGAATTGTCAGAGCCAGCATGGCCTCTGGAAATGAATAAGCAGCAGATTTGCGTGCCCTGCAAGGGAAGATAGCCTCATATTACATATATTAGAGTGTGAAGTTAAGAACCCAATATAATCAGGATTAATAATAAAGCTGGTAAATTTTTCTACACAGATATTGCCACTAAGGAACTGGATTTAATCAAAAATCTTCTATTTTTCCTGGAAACATGTTTGTCATATTTTTCCATGGCAGAAAAACATTAAATGAAGGTAATTGAAAGTTCAGTTCTAGTTCTGTTTTCTCCAGAATGGTATTAAAACCTTTCCTTCCCTTGTGCATTCTAAAAGGGTGAGGAAAGGCACAGAAATTTTAAATGAAGGAAAACAGAACTTCAGCTGGAGAAGTGTTTTTAAAAAGAAGTTAAATTTTTTTCATTAATTATTTTTACTTTTTTCATGTGTCAAATGTAGAAAACCATCTTTTTCATTGCTACACCCATCCACCAAAAGCTGTGGGTCTCCACAAGCTTAACAAAAGCTTGCTTTTTTTTTTTTTTTTTGCAAGAAAGAAAACTGAGCATTACTGCCACTTACTGAACAATCAAGACTTGCTAAATGGAAAGCCATTATTTACAGGAAGCCTTTCAAGGCAGAAGAGACAAGAGCTTCAAGTAGAGGAACTGGCGTTTGTTTGTCCCATAACTTTTGTGAGCATGCTGAAATAACAACCAATGCTATAAACGCTACAGTGTTGGGCCTGTCACTCTGCCAAAGCACCAGGGAGAGGTGAAAGCTGGTCCTGAGAAAGACTCCTCCCATCTGCCGTAAGTTCCCAGCACACGGCACTAAGACCATTCCCCACCAGGGGAAGTCTTCTATTGCCACCGATTAGTCTGGCAAATACCTCCACTGCATATTAAAAGCTCAAGATCTAAATATGCATGATGGGGCAGTGGTTTACCAATACTTTACAGAACATTTTTCACTTAATCTCTTTTTTTGGTGAGAGTGGAGAGCAGTAGGTTGCTGAGAAACTGAACTAATACCAAAATCAAGCTAAATCAAGCTTTCAAGTTTGGGAACACCAAGACAGAACCTACCTGAATAGGCTCAGTTCTGCCCCTTCATACACTCCCAAGCTTTATAGCCTTCACTTGCACAACTGCATACTTATTTTCTACTGGGCTCCCTCCTTACATTGTACATGACAAGCACAATCCAACTGTAAACACGCCGTTTCCCAGCACTTGAATGCTCCATTTGAAACCCTCATTTTTATCAGTAATGTAATTGGTACACCTTATCAAGGTGCCTAAAAATAACACAGATGGAAACCTGTATTATGCTGCTGACAGATCCTTTTTCTCAGTCTAAGTGTGTAAGTATTCTTAGGACTGACAGTAACATTACCATATCTCCAGCGTAGAAGGACAAGATTGATGCTGTGTTGTCAGGCAACCAATTGCAAACTAAATATAATGCTTCTCAACATGTGTGTATCTCAAATTCATTAAACACAGAAATTAGATAAATGAGGTTACGTAACAGAAAATATAACCACCAGCTTTTTTAAAATCAATGTAACATTAAAAGCACATTTGACAATGTAATTAGCTAAGACTGAATCTTGTACATTGACTATGAATATTCTTCTACGAAGTATGCAATCCCTAATAAACATGAATGTCTCACTGCATACACTCTCATGTAATATCAAGCTTAAGCATGTGTGATGTGTGAAGAAGTCTACGCTCAAAAGAAAGTATCAAGTGTATATATTTAGATTGTTTTTTCCTACTAGGCTGATCATAGAAATTTAAGCTTCTTACACACTAAATGTGTGTAACGAAATTTACTTAGACTGGAGCATAATCATCCCTGTATTATTGGATAGCCAAAACATTACAGTGAATTGGATGAGAAAAGTCAGCTATAGTATTAGGCAAACAAAACACTTATTGCAGGGGGCTACAGTAACAACATCATATAATAAGTAACATGCACCAACATGATCCCATTTTCTAGAAGCAAAAGGAATTGTAAAAAGTGGTGATACTGACATACTAAAACTTACTCAATTAGCAGTAGATGCACTCAAACTAGAAGAGAGATCTGGCAACATTTGAAACTACAACTTCAAACCTGAAGAGGTACAATGTCACAAAGATGATCAGAGTGCTGGAGCACCTCTCCTGTGAAGACAGGCTGAGAGAGTTGGGGTTGCTCAGCCTGGAGAAGAGAAGGCTCCAGGGAGACCTTATAGCAGCCTGCCAGTGCCTAAAGGGGCCTATGGGAAAGCTGGAGAGGGACGTTTTACAAGGGCAGGTAGTGATAGGACAAGGGGGGATGGCTTTGAGCTGAAAGAGAGTTGGTTTAGATTAGACATGAGGAAGAAATTCCTTACTGTGAGGGTGGTGAGGCACTAGCACAGGTTGCCCAGAGAAGCTGTGGATGCCCCATTCCTGGCAGTGTTCAAGGCCAGGCTGGATGGGGCTTGGAGCAACCTGGGCTGGTGGAACATGTCCCTGCCCATGGCAGAGGGTTTGGAACTAGATGATCTTGAAGGTCCCTTTCAACCCAAACCATTCTGTGATTCTATGACATTATGCTAATTAGCTCATATTATAATTATACTGGTGCACATTTCTACTGCAACTGAGGGATGTGCTATAAAAGTATGTATTGTGAAACCTATACACACATGTACAGACATACACATACCTCCTGGGGAGTCTCCATGCTTGAATATATTCAAAACTTGACTGCAGAATTTTGCCTTGAGCAAACTGTAAATTGTCACACTAACTGCATAAAATAGAAATACTTTAAGATACATGAAAGGAAATATAAACAGTTGCATACAGATAGGGCAAGCAGACCCTAAACCACTCTCTGTCAAAACACAACAATCAGAATAACATATTCTAAAATGTGAAGGCTGAGACAGAAAGAATTAGTTAATGGCACAGGCTTTTTTTTCCCTGTAGTGTGTTTTTTAAATGCAGGCAATTCTTTCTGTGATAATTCTGGCCTTTTCTGTAACTGAATAGGAGTTTTTTAAGTGGGATCAATAGCCTATAAAGATGTTAACATTGTATTTCAGCAGTTGGATGAAGAAAATCCAGATAAGGGTGAACAAGGCAAAAAGGAAACAGGCTTAAAAAGAATTCAGAACTTTACCAAGCTTAGGAAAAAAAAATGCAATTCAACTGTGTTCAAAAATATCCAACTCCTTTTAGAATGAATACAGGGGTTTTTTTGACTCCCTAGTGTATACTATAGACAAAACAATACCAGAAGAGTTTTTCTCTATAAAGTGCAGATATACTATTTGCATTTTGAGAGACAGAGAGCTCAAGTAGAAACATACATAATCTGTCTTTAAAATAGCCAGTCATATACTAAATTATATGAACCAATTGCCTGTATCTCATGTCACACATAACACTCTCTTTACATCTTTGTGACTTTAATGTAGGCCTCTGATAGCCTACTACAAGTTTAACTGCAGCACAAACAGAATAAATAGAAACAGTAACGGATGCAATTGTTTTATGAAAACAGATATACAGGAAGACCTAATTTTTGCTCATTGCCACTGCTGTAGTTTTTCTCCGATTCAGAACAGTTACCAATGCAAAGGAAAACGAGGCCAAAATTATTATGAAGTGGCTCTGGAAGAAGTATTCATTTATCTTCCATCAAATCCAATTCTCTACTGGCACAGGTAGCTGCAAAGATAGCAAACAATTAACTCTCCTCTGCCAAACTGCTGGTTGATAAAAACTTTGCTCTGTTATAGTAGTATTGACACAGACAGCTAAGAAATTTCGTCAGGAATAACCCGCTGCAAACATAAACAATACACTGAAGAAGTCAACATGGTCCCCAACCATTCTACACAGCTAATATACTTATGTGCTGCTAAGCACCTTGACAACACACTTGCACAGAAGTGTGAAGTCATGTATTAACCAACTGGATTAAGTTCTCTGTGACTCAACATAATCTATCAATGTCCTAGAAACAGCTGAGAAGGTAGCCTCCCCCTCGCCCCGCCCCGCCTTTGATCCTATACAACAAGCCATTTAAAACATTGCATTGTTTCTCCCCTTTAATGACATCTAAGTATTATCACATAACAGAGCTCACGCCAACCAAATAATCCAGGCAGAAGGTCCACTGCCTGTGGCAAGACACTGAATTCACTTAGTCCATTAAAACCCTTGTTGAATCACAGAGACCAGATAAATTATTCAATTTTAAGACGTCCTCTGCAGGGAAGGGTAGTTTGCCAGTAACAGCAAGGGGCTTCTCCCTTTTCCTCCCAATGAGCAGCACCCATTAGTGCTCTTGTGGAGCTTTACTGGTTAGAAAACCATCCCAGTGCTCCCACCAGAAGCCAGGACCCCTTTTGATCCAATTCACAATAAAAAAATATAAATCCTGAGTTAGATTTTCTTTCTGTACTTGTAGAAGCAGGCATAAAGAAGTGTAGTGTCAGAAATTAAACATCGAAGTGCTACAGGAAATAAATGAAATAGCTTGGATGTAACTTCCTCTTGATGCTAGAGAAACTGAAGGTAGCAAACTGAAGCATCAATTTTTAAAAGCACTTGGGGCATAATTTAAAGAAATACAAACCAGAACCTCAGGCTTCTGCTGCAGGAGAACTGCCAGAAGCGATAAGGAAAATTTAAGGACACACGTATAAACAGAACATACGGAGGAAGAGTTAACACCATGTTTCCAGAAGAAACATCACGACTCATGAGCTACTACAGTTCTTGGAAAGAGTCACAGAGCATATGGACAAGAAATATATGCCTGATATAGTCTTGTTGGATTTCCATAAGGCTTCTGATCACATACATCAGTTAAAGTTCTTATAAAAGTAATCTGCCAGGGAACAGAAATATACAAGTTGAATTGGTTAAATGTTCAGAAATGAATGATACAAAAATAAACCCATCACCTAATCCAGGAAGCCTCCAGTGTGGTCCCGCTGCTCAAGCAGCAATCATGTAGAGATCACAGATAGCACAGATTTCTGCTAAAGGCTAAACTGTTCAACATATTCATAAATCATCTGCAAAAGGGGTGAATACCAAAATGACAAAGTCTGCTTATGTTAATAAAGCATCTATAATAATATAACTTGACTGCAGAGAATTGGAGGGTTCTCACAGTGCTGAGTCTGATAGAAGAGCAAATAAAACCCCAGACTGATAAATGTAAAGTAATGCACACAAAGATGATCCTAACTTTTTATACACAGTGATTGACTTCTGAACTGCTATTACCCCTCAGGAATGAGATTTTGAAGTTACAATTGGCAGTTCTGTAAACACATCAACTCAATCTTCATTAGCAGATGAAAAAAAAAAATCAAATCAAATGCTAGGAATTATTAACAAAGGAATAAGCATGCTCCCTTTTCTCTCCATCACAAAAAAGCTGTCATATACCAGAAAAAATATAGTAGACAGTAAAGACAATCAAAGAAATGAAATGGCTTCCATTCAGATGAACAACTAAATGCACCAGTACTATGTCTGGGAAAAGAGACAACTAATAGTATGAAGATCTTTAAGATACTCGAAGTCATGGAAAAGTTAGATAGGAAACAAGTGTTCAATAGCTCTCATAATACAAGAGCTACAGGATGTCAAATGAAATTGCAACATGTAATTACACTGCAGAACTCATTGCTTTAGGATATAAAAGTTTGAAAAGGTTCAGAAATGAAGTGGATGACTGGAATAGTGAAGAAAGTATTGTTACGTGCTTATGCTGCTCTTAAGTATTTTCCTAGGCATCCCCTTGTGCATTGCTACAAGCAGGATCTAGGTTTGGAAAACAGTATGAATTAGGCTATACTGGGCCAAACAAGTATGCTACAACCAACTTCACAACATATGGGAATTGCATTCTGTAAGGGATTTAACTTAGATGAAGCATTACAGTATATTCTGAGCAGTTTACAAACAATCAAAAAGCAAGCCTAGATGACACAGATTTCAGCATGATGTTGGAAACATTTTCATTCTTCATAACAGAATGTTGTTTTGATCCTTTGCACCAGAAGAACAGTAAGAAGAAAATTACTCAACAACTCCTGCCCAACTATAAATTACACAGCCACAAACCACCAGAAAAGCCAGTGCGTAAGTAGAGGCTGTAATGGATTTCTCCACAGTTTTTTGGAAAGTAGATTAAGAAATTAACTATGATGAAAAAAGAACAATAGAAGTAAGATGAAACAATTTTGTCCCAGTCTGGAAACATTAGACACCTAAAACCAGGAGACAAATAGTACCAACTCCAGGTTTTATGATTTTCCATACCAGATTTTTCCTCTTACCAAGTACTGAGAACATTCCTTGTTTTATTGCTATTTATTGCTTTTTAAAAAAAATGCATAGGAAAATGCTGCTGTTGAATTCTTAGATTACTACTTTGTTTCCAGGATTAACACTAAAGCAACAAACATGTTCTCAGCCTTATTTTAATTCTGGAGCCAGAGATAGTACCATCTGCTTTGACAGCACAACTATGTATAGGAGATATTGTTATAAACTCATAACAGCTTGTTCATGTTACTTAGATTTCAATGAAATCAAATTAGTTCAAGGTAACAATGTGCCCGCAAAATAAAAGTCTCCAGAGCCAGGCAGTTCCAGTGCAACTAGTGGGTAGCGAGGGAAACTAAGGCAACAGGACAAATATTTGTTTACTGACTCAAAACAAGAGCGGCAGAATGAGTAATATAACTTCATTCCTATATTTTATAGCAAACCTTACTCTCTGCACACAGCAGACACATAACTTCCCAACCAAGAGAAAACTCTCCATGACTGTACCCTACAGCAATATGCATCACAGGCTTCTTTCTTCTGGATTTGAACCTTTAAGTTGGTCAAGTTCTGATTACCTAGGCAGAAGACAAGGGCACAGAGCAATATAACCTGCAATTCAGACAACTTGTGATTTATTTCTGGTTCCACCACTGCCCTGCTGCACTGCACTGAGCACTCACTCCACCTCACCTAGCTGAGCACGGCTTCATGTCCCATTCTCTGCCTCTAAATAGTGCCCTAAGTAGGCTGTAAGCTCTTCTGGGTCAAGGATTGTGGTTTTACACTCCGCAGCACCACTGCTTAGCACAGCTGGGTCTCTGTAATGGTGAAAGCTCTTTGGCCTACATCCAGTACAAATAGGACATGACAAGGACCCCTTCATGTGTGCAGAGGGAGGAAAATAAGGTAATGGGCCAGGGATTAAAGTTAAATAAAAAAAATCCTCTTTAGTTACACACATGGAATATTCCTGACACAGAAAAAGTATTCCACCTGCAAGAGAAAGTCCGTCCAAAAAATACCACATAAAGGTAACCTGGATGGTTGTGTAACCACTGTAGCGTTACCAGGCAGATCCCACTGGAAGCACAGACTGTTCTGCCAACGTTAAACCACATGGTAGGGTGAGTGTGAAGGTCACTGAACACTCCTTGAATTCTCTCCCCCTCCTGTAACACCTGGGCTAAATAGCTCTGCTTCTAAAAGAAAAACAGTAATTCACTAGCCAGTCAACTTCTCTCTTCTGTGGTGGAATATGTGATGCTCTCAAGGCAGATGAGAGTATAGAATAAAACAAGACAAGCGAGCACACCTGTTCCTCAGACTCAGGGCATTTGCAGGACAGGTAGGAAGAAGCGGGAGCAGAGCTGGCATATTCATGGGTCACTTAACTTTTTTACTTTAATATAAATAACGCAATGGAAAGTTTGAAGTATTTAGGAAAGGTCAGCATCCAGCCCTATCTTCACAAACCTAAGCAGAAATAAACACAAGACACCTTTAAGAACTTTTGCCTGTGACTGTGGAATAAGGGACGCTCCTTTTACTGTGTTTGAAGAAGTCAAGAGTAGCAAGTAAACCCTATGAAGTAGGAACCATGCCACTGGGTGCGTTTTTAATCTTTTATTTTAAAAAGTACTCTTCTACGATTAACTTCAACAAACTCTAAAATGTCTTCCAGCTAGAAAGATCTTTCAAAGCAGATAGTCTTCTGTTTGCTCAGTTCTAACATTTACAAGCATTTATGATTTATTTACAGACACTCATGCAAATGGAGTGTTCTCCCTAAAAATTTTGACAGAAACTTAAAACAATGGGACAGTTTTCTGTGAGGAGCATATCCGGCACTTTGGAGGTTAGAATGTATTCCAGGCTAGAATAAAAGTAGCACACGAAGGGTCATGGAGTCAGCTAACTGGAAGAAACGTTGCATCAAAGGCCTTACGCCACTAGTCCCACCAGGAAGTGCACGTAGCTATGAAATATGGTAATTTTAAAAAAAAAAAAACTTCAAAATGCCCCTTTTGAGTTTTTTTTTCAAATGTATATCTGTATTTTTGACAAGTCAGTTCATTAGGGGAAGTGGGTCTTTACATTAGGAATGCTAAAGATTTAAATACAAGAGGCCTTGGCTGGAAGAGTTCTGTGGATGGTTTTAAACACTAACACCAAGACAGAAAAGAGATAAGGCCACTAACAGCTCTGGCGTCTCCCAGTACATTGCCCTGTATAAATGCTGGGAAATAAGCACATGGAAAGAAAAGAGGAAATGCTCACAAAGTCCATGCTAGTTTCATGTCAAGAAGGAGAGAGATTCACTGGAGAACTGCATTTTCCTGCGTCCTTTAGGTCAGCTCTGTGAGGCTACATTTTCATTCATTTTTCAGATTTAATAGGTTTCTGACAGACAGCCTCAGGAAACTTTGTATAAAAAGTAAAGGACTTTGATTACATTACTGTCAATATTTTAAGTTTAAAAGACAGACATGGGAGCTCACTCAACCTTACTACAACTTAATACCACAATTTGAACCGCACTGTCAACACTGCAATACCCCTTTTAAAAAACAAAACACCAACAGGATAACTTTTTGATCTCTAAAATACATTTATAGATACACAGAATATTTATGAGATAACTTTTTTTTAGAATTCAAATCCACTTTAATTCGGACAGTTTCATTACTTCAGTAGAAGCAAGATCAGTGATAAAACTAGCATATAATCAAGTTGTGTGTGATTACACCACTAAGTGCTGCTTCACAGCTGTAGCTTTATGTTACAGTGACAGATGAAACAATCCCCATTAATGTGCTCCAGAACCAAAGCTACAGCATGACCCTGCCGGTTCTCAGCAGCTCTAAGAAAAGGATGTACAGAAATCAAACTTAAAACAAGAGCCTAAATTTTCAGTTTGCACTTTCCTCTGTAAAGAGATCAGACAATGCCTTTCATTTGAGCACCCACCTAACTTTTGAGCCCTCCGACTGCAGGCTAATCCTGTGTCTCAAGTCAATTTACTTAAGGGCATTAAATGCTTTGAAAGAGGTACTTACACCAACACACAGAGTTCCCACAGTCATAGCATTGCACAGTGCCTTGTGTCAGCATGTGTGAAGAAATGTACGCTATATGGGCATACTGGAAACAACTAAAGAAGTGAGACCACTCCTATTTTGTCTATACCAGCAAGACAGCCACAGTTGAATTTTAAAGTAAGTCCTTGTGTCCACACAAGTAGCCACCACAAGCTACTCGCTTCTAACACAGCGCCCTTTTCCACACCAAGTATTACATTAGCATGCCCGCATCCCACCATAGATAAAATTATGTGCAGAGCTTGTACAGAGCTCCTGGCACAGCTGAAACAAGCAGAGAGCAGAAATAAAACACTGGCATTTTACAGAGTATTTCTCATGCTCTAGTCTACCTCAATATATTAAGAACTGCTTCTTACTGTCTAAATGGACAGCAACACACCATTCTCTGTGGCCCACAGGAACCAAAGGTCATTTGGTATGTCAGGGGAAAGGCACATTTTCAACGTTTACAGTAATTGAGACCTTTAAGCTGCAAGTATGACTTTAGTCATCTCCATATGGGAAGACCTTTCCCATGCAGCACAACATCCAAAAAATGTAAGCAAATGGCAGTTAGAGCTAACACTAGGCAACTTCACAGCATCACAAGGTTTGCAATCACTCCTTACCATGCGCTCCAGTTCATGAATATTTGGCCTTGTTTCCTGTAAATTTAAACATACTTCGCCTTCCCCACCTCAACAGTATCAGATTTTAGATTATTTTCAAAACATCTGTCATCTTTAAGCAATGAAGAAGTGAGTAAACCTGTGAATTGTACATACGGACTGCCTCTGAAATAGTACTTAGACCTGAAGATAAAGATCTAGAAGCAACTCAGTTTTACACAAAGCATCCCTTTTCCTCCTTTAACTCCCTTTCAGCCCTTTTCCTTCACCTCACCCCTCCCAATTCTCCTAAAATGAATACACATAGAATGGATAAAACAGTTCAATTCATTAACATTTAAGTTTGTTCTTCCAGATAGTTATGCCTTATATAGAATAAACAATGAAGTGAGAGTATTTCAAATATGAACTGCTGCAAGCCTGAGAGTCCTTTTTTTATTTTGAGAACAGTGCAAGTAATATGCAAATATGTCACTGCAAAGGACTCTATTTAAGTAAAAACTCATCACCCTGTGTCAAACTAAAGCTTTTTTCCTCCTCATCCTCTCAGTATGAGCATTCTTCATGTGAACTTGTGATCCAGGCAGAATATCTTGCATTTTTTATAGTTAATGGGTAAAAAAAGTTACACAAATGCACCTGAAAGCTGAATAAAGTCTTGTAACACAATTAGAACTGCCAGTGTTCATAGTGCCCAAAATGTACAAAATTTATTGAATCATCAAAACAACCTTCCCATTTGCTATCGCTACCCCTTCACCTTTCCACACTGCATTTCACATTATCATCTTTTAAGTGCTTACATTGGTTTGAGGTTTTTTGTATGACATGAGGGAATCAAGGGGCTATGTTTAAAATTTAATGCAGGGAGGTTGATACTAGAATCATCTGTAGTCTGAAAAAGGTACCAAAATCCATACTCTACTCAGCTCTGGACTGCAATCTGACACAGGCTTCCTAGGTGCATCTGGGGAAGTCATTTAACCTCTCTGCCCTATTTATGCCACCTACCAGTCATTTCACTTCTGTTCTAATGCTGCAAGTCACTGACATTTAAAGGGAAAAATCTGCATTACTGGAAATGTTCAAAGCACTCCTCCATCTTTCAACTCTCTGAAGAGCTACAAAGTCTGGACTGAAAAAGGGATATTCTGGAAGCAGTCAAACGAGACTGCCTCTACAGGTGAGATTTCTACAAATAAATGGGAATGCTGGGGGGAAAAAAATCTAGGCAATGGAAGACACCAGACATTAGATACAATACCTATCCTAAAGACTGCTGTCAAAATAGCAGCTCACCATGCCATACTTTTGGAAAGTCACCATAGTGTGACCAAGAAAAAAAGGCCACTCTAGGACCAGTTTTACCCATACTACATGTCTGTAGTTCATTTACCTGATGAATCTAAATTACACAGCCTCTCCCCTGTGATTTCAGTCTCCTCCAACTAATTCTGATTAGTTTTCCCAGCACTTCTTATTTAATGGTTCAGATTGGCAGCGCCTAACTCAAGAGGTTAGTAATAGTGTCAAGTCACCTAGTGCATACCTGAGAGAAATAATCAGACAGAATCCCTTGGTACAAAGGCAGACACTAAGTGAAGCAAACAGTGACAAAGAAATGGGAAAAAAACCAGTCTACTGCTTTCATGCTAGTGTAATTGATGGGAGAAGCTCACTCACCAGAATCTAACAGGTAATTCTAGCATGGACAATGGAAATGAAAAACTGCAGAAGACAACAATATATACTCAGCTACCCTTACAGCATGCAGTTTTACTTGCCAAAGAAATTCAGTGTTCCATGGCAACTGTCTAAAATAATTTCCTTGCATTACTGAAAATGTTAGCTTTTTCATTTGTAATTATGACAGACCAATACTATTTTTAGTTTGATTTGATGAGGATCCCTGTATGTGTAGAAGGGAATGCTTTGACCAATAACACAGATATTTCTTTTTTCTGCAAGAGGTGAAAGGACTGTTTTAAAATAACCCTTTCACACCTAAGTAGACAAAATAATCGAAATAAAAACTGATTACATAAGACTACTAATTAACCCATTTGTCACCAACCCATCTGTTACCAACCAATTTGGTCAATTCATTAAAACGAATTGCCTCATTACATTTAGCGCAATTATGAGAAGTATGAAGCTTTAATGCTGTAAGGCAACAGAAAACCTTCCTTCCCTTCAGAAAAGTTCCTAGTCGCCTAGAAAATCAATTAGCAGCACAGGCTGTTCAGTAGATCATTTACTCCATCTTTTGGCAGAAGAAAGGACTGCAATGCTGTTGGGTTCCCTTTTCCTCCCCCACTCTACCAACTGTTGGAAACCCAGACTGCCACAGCTACAAAAGTCCTTATGGTATCGCTTGTCCCACAAGCTGAAAGCTTGTAATTGAAAATCTCACATTTAGAAAATAAAATTAGATGTCCAATAGTGATGCCTTGCATAAAATGATGCTGCTCAAGACCACCAAGTCTCAGTTAAGAACTTCATGCAACAGGGAAGTCAAAGAGACTACAGGTTTCCAGGCTCCAGCTCAATAGGACTGCAGAGGTATCTGTCCTCACTGAAGTTGCCAAAAGTTATTGTGGACTTAATTAATTTAAATAACAAGATCCATACCAAAAATAAAGAAGTCAGAGCATCTTTAAAGGCACCTTTAAAAGAAAAGTAAATGAAGTAATACTATGACAAACATTAAAATATTATTACAGATCAAGGGAGAAGCCTCATTCATTATTCACTGATAATATTTTCTGGGGGAGGGGGGAAAACATCTCTTTTTCTTCCAAGCCCTTCAGTAGCAGCCACACAAAAACAAAACAATAAACAATGCAGAATTATTAAAACTAAACATGTAATGGTCCTTTTTCTTTCTAAGCTGTAGAAAAATAAATAGAAGGCTGACAGAACAAGTAAACAGTTAACACAGAATTTTGAACACATGCTTATGAACAACTTTAAATAACAAAGACAATACTCAGCTCTGTAAACATCCAAAAAGCTATGCCATGGACCACCACGGAAGAAAATAAAATCATCTGAGGTGAGTATCACTTCTCTTTGTTATGGGAAATACTTACTCATATAGCTGTTAACAGGACATTGCTATTACTGTATTGCTTTAGGCCATAGTAGTATTACGTGCAGTAATATAAGCCATGATTACAGAAAGCAGATAAATAGTCTTACATGGAGCTATTTCCTGGTATTCTTCATTTGAATACCACCCTTTTTTTTCTCAGTTACTGTAAGACAGAAACATTAGGAAAGTTTTATTCACAAATCCATTTATGGAAATATAAAGATTGAATGCTCCAGTAAGAAGCCACATTTTTGTCAAATGTGTTCTCAGAACTTCTGATTCTCCCAATTAAAGTAGCCCTAATTCTGCAACACAGAAACCTGGGACAGAAATACCCAAGACCAGAGCAGAAGCCACACCACTCAACTGAATTCCAATGCCAGCTTGATCCCTGACTGCACCTCACACTCCTGACAGGAAGGAAGAATTTGAGGAGCCCAAAATTTGACTAGGCTTTACCTGTAATTTTAGAAACAAAAAGTCCATAGAGAAATTCTTAATTGACTGAAAACTGTTTACACAAAACTAGCTTGGGGGAGAAGAAACACTTTGTACTTTACAGCTATAGATCAGATCACGTAAATGAAAAAAAAAAAAGGCGCATCCTCACAGGTATTGCTAGTAAGTAGCAAAGTACACTTCTACAAATGGAGGTCACAAATAATAGCTTAGTTAAATTTTGATCATAGTTGAATGATTTAAGTCAAATAAAAAATTGTTTCTTCATACTGAGAAGTAAACGACATAACTACAAGCAAGTTAATAAATTCTTCATTAGTATAAGAAGTCAAACATGAATTAACTAAATGAATTTCACTTTTTTTTTATGCTGGAGGATAGAGCCAGTAAAATCTTGTACAATGGGAGCAAAAGAGAACCCAGAACCTGGGAGAAACATCCAGAGAACAAGGGAATCTAATGGCTGGCAAAAAAGTTCAGTGCTAAGCAAATCCAGCTATTGAAAGGGCAGCATATACAGGCACAGAGGAGGGGAGAGGTGCAGAAGAGAGGGGGGAATGGGAAGGTGGCGAAAAAATAACAGAAAACAATACACTGTGTGGAGAGGAGGAAAAGTGTATCGATTTTAAGCCATTAAAAAAACCACAATTGTGCTGAAATACAGCAGTTGTGATAAATGTCACAGAGATATTACATGATTACAAACAAACAAGGATGTATTCTGAAATTCACAATTGATGAAGTGAAATGCCTTCAACTTCAAAACACAGATGTCTAAGGGGAAGCCACACACACACACACACAACCCCCCAAGCTGTTTAGTTTTTATTATTAAGAATCACTGATCTTTATTAAAAAGGCTGAGCTAGCTCTTCAGTATCTGGTACCACTTGTTGATGCTATGTACTTCACAAAGCCTTTTTGCAACTTACTTAGGTTAAAAGGAAACTCAGTGAAAGCTCCCCCATTCCACTGTGCTTATAATCAGACAGTTCATCTGTTGACTGTGAGAAATATTTCTGTCATGCCTCAACTTTGCATTTTATTTCAAATTAGGAGCTCCAAAGGGCAGGTTTAATCAGAAAGCCTGACTGGCAGCATCTGCCAAGACAATACATCCTTATGGGGCCAATGAACTGTCCCAGTAGTCCCTTTTAACTTGGGTTTAAGCATCAGAAGAATTTTGGATAATAGCTATAGCACGTTAAAATCTTAATCAGTAAATAGAAAGGGGAGCAGATTTTCCCATCATAGAGTTCCAGCTATATAATCTACAGTATGTTCTGCATCTTTATGTAGGCTAATTTTACTACCTCTCAAACATGAAGGCTTTGCTGTCACTTCCACAGAGATATCTATTCCAGATAAATTTAAATGAGGAACAAATTAGAAAGTTTAATTTAGGAAAAATTCTTGCAAACTGTTGCATTTTCACCATATGCCAACTGTATGCTGCTAACCTATCTCACCTCTCCCTCCTTTTTCATGCCTTTCAGATTCTGGTAAACTGTCACATTCCCTTCCCATTCTTGCACATACTTAGCAAAGGTCTACACAATCATCTGTCACTGTGTCATCAACTGCAGGGCAAATCTAAGCACAGTGCAATCTAAGCATATACAACTAAGAGAGACATTCCAGAGCCAGTATGCAAAAATAAGCTAAGCAGCAGGATAGCTGCAGCCGCACAGGCCCCAGTCCAGCCCAAGCAGGTCAGGTACTTGCAAACTTGAATTAATCCCTCCTGCTGACAGCTGAGCTGTTACCAGTACTAGGCTAGCCACTGGATTTAGCTTGGTCCTATCTGACAAATCAAACTCAGGTCTTGCTGTTTAGATACAGCCTGAAAAATTCCAGCCCTGTTTTTCCCTACAGCTTTTTAAACTTTCAAAGCCTTTTTTTTTCCTCCCCAGCCTCCTTCCATGCTTTACCCACTTTTCTGATAAGTGTAATTTTGTCAACTCTGAAGTGATGAAATGCCCTGATCAGAGGTCAAGTTCTATTGCTCTAGTTGCAAATTCACCCATATGCTGCAACAGGAGACAGTTCTCACAGTTAAATCACCTATTCACTTACTGCCTTCTTTCTGCCCTCCAGGAATGCTGGTATCTTTAGGAGTTGGTAATTGTCACTGCTAAAATTCAAGCACTTTTGGTTTTAAATATATTAGGGCCCAAGGAGTTCTTATGAACAGTCTCCAAAGACTTCTACATTTGTCTTGAATCTTCCACCATTAAGAAGTTCTATCAACTCATCTGAGGCTCACTCAGAGTGAAAACCCTGGTTTCATGCCTATCCATAAGCACAACAGCTTTGCAGATTTGAGTCTGCTCCTGCTTTTAAGAATTTAGTGGTAAGATGAAGCACTGAAAGATTGGATAGACAAAACACAAAAGGGAGTGAGATAAAACAGCATTTTGCAACACAGGCAAATCCACAAAGGAAAAAGTCACATTATGCAGACTTTATTAAAGAGATTCTACATTAATCTCCAATACTCCATTTGCCAACTCTCAGGCACCAACATGTCTTCTAAACTCTTATATCACTTTATCCATTTCTCATAAATGCTGACAATTCAGATATTTTTTTTTCTAGATCTGGATTTCCATCTTGCATTTGAACCACATTGCATTTCCCACCTGAATATCCAGCTACAGCTCTACAAGCTGAGTGTGTTTAACTATGTTCATGTCACATGTTCAACATGTTTTCAGATTCCTCTGCCATAAAACAAGACAACCACCCGCTACCACCCACCTCCCCCTCTCAACCAATGCAATGCTGCGGCTTTCTTGCTCATTTTCGCAGCTTACCATGCCTGCTTGCCTTCTCATTCCCCTTTAGAAGGTGGCTGCAAAAAGGACTGCATTTCTGTATTTCAGAACATGGAATATGTTTTCTATATAGTGCAGGACCACTCGCTCAGACAAGCACACACAACTGTCCAAACAGCAGCACATACAGGCTGCAAGGTTTCAAACATAAGCATGAGTATAAAAAAGGATGAGTAAGATCACAGAACCCTGGAAGGAGCAGAGGGAAGTCAAGAGCGCAAAACCTGAGAACTGCTGGCTGATAAAACTCTTCTTTGATGGCTTCTTACCTGCTCTCTTCCCATCTTACTCCCTTCTTGTCCATTTTGGGGAAAGACAACGTGCTTTTCTGACACTATTAATACAGCACAACATCATGACAGCCTCCTGGCATGAACTTCAGCACCTCCTCTGTCTTTCATTTTGGGAAAGCAGGGATTGTCATTAGGGATCCTGGACATGGTCTAGGATGGCAGAAACACATCTCTTCATGCAAGGACCAAACCATTTTATGTCAGTCAAAAATGTATTAGCTACCTAACAGGCAGGAGGGTGAAGTGCACCTTGAGGAAAGCCAGTATGCATTACATGCAAGGTCCAAAACCATGCCTTTAAGAAGCCAGACCTGCACTTGGGGAAGCAACATGAAGGGGCAGACGTGGCCAAACAGTGGTAAAGAACCAAAAAGGTGGTAAAGAACACAGACTTTTAGAGAAACAAGACCAGGAAACAAAGCAAATTTCCCCAAGACAGAAGCAATTGTACGTTACAAAAGGGCATCAAACACATAAAAAGAAGGGGAAAAAATATTTTTTTCACCTAAGTTCAAAATCCTTCTTTTATAACTATCTTTTTATGCCCGATGGCTGTCAGCTTGACTCTTCAAATAACAAATATCCTAAGGAAAACAGACTCTTGTCTAGTTCATAGATTCTATGAAAATAATACCAAGTTTGTAGCTGAATTTGAAGCTAAGTAATTCCTCTTTGTTCCCTAGCACGTATGTACAAAAAAGTAAATTATTAAGTCAGTTCAACTGCTCTCCTACGGTTGTGATACAGCAATAGTCCTGCGTTATGACTTTAAAAAAATTTAAAATGTTAAAAGAAAGCTGCCAGGGAAGAGAAATTATTAAGTGTTTTGGTATCTGCACCCTACGTCTTTGACATAAATCACCCAAGAGTCACACCTTCAGAAAGAAAAAAAGCCTAAGAGAAACCAAATACTTACAGGAGAGATACTTTTCATGTTAAACACTCAAGCCATCAAACCAAAGTTCAGAAGAAATATTTTGGGTTGACAACTGGAATTGAATACTGAGCCATATATTCCTTTCCTCTCTACATGTATAAACACAAAGTACAGTGAAAGCGCAATTGTGCAAAACAAGGACAAGCTATTCTAAGCATGCAGAAAGTGTCAGGATGATAAACCACATAAGCACAGAATTAAATCAAAGTTAATGGCCACTAGCTGATATTTAACTTACTTTTATTTCTCTTTTCTTTCCATTTTTCCACCTAGGCTGCTCAGCTAATAAAATTGCTGTTATAAGTGAGAAGCAAAGGCACGATTCAATGCTACATCAATTATTATGACTTTATTGTGACATACTGGTATTCAGCTGATCCCAGAAGGCTATACTGATGCCTTGGATGCAATTAATTTTTGATTGATCTAACTCACTCCAGTACTGCATGTAAAGTGTTCATAGACATTTGAATAATTCTATTATATGTAGGAGATTACTGCACAGAGATCATTTGAAATTAATTGCCAAGTTATTTTAGTAAATGTAATACACCATTCCAGTCCTATTGTGGTAACAGTTATATAATTGCTTTACAAAGTAAACTAATGAAATAAATGAACTCTGACTAATATGCAGCATAACAGGGCTGAAAAAGTAAAATCACACTGTAGATTTCCTATCTGCCTCTACAGGGTTGGGGTTGGTGAGTTAATTTTACCATTTTGGAATTGAACGTGAGAAGAATGACCTCAAAAAGGATTATCTTTCACTGGCTGCAGGCAACCTTAAGGGGGGTGACTTTGAAAAGAATTGATAGTAAATGACTAATCAATACCTTAAGTGTTTGCAAAACCTGAGGATAAAGAAACCTTCATTATCACAGGGGATTGCCAGAGCTTGGTTTGTTTTGTGTGTGCGTGTGATGAGTTTTTCTCAGGACTAAGTATCATTTAGCACTATCTGTTACACACAGAAAGTGAATTTTACATTTTAAGCTGCTGGCTATCGCCCAGTTAATTCACACAACACATTTAATTTACAGGACAGCTTTGACATTAACAATTGAGACTTTCAAGTGAGCCGGCTAATGGAAAGATTGCCGAGTCTGGTTTTAGCAAAAGGGTAAGAGTTTGAAGCTCTGCAAGTCAGGACCTGGGGAAAGGAACTGCAAAGTTAAAGCAAACCAGGCACATGAGTGGTTTTTACTAGCACAAGAGAAAGGTCCTCATTTCTGGAGGCTGACTGCAACTGCAGTCTCCAACTCTCCCCTGGGAGCAGTGCATCCATATTTCAAATCATTACTCCAAAGCATAGAAACATGTTACTGCAATACTTGCAGTAGGGTCAGTAGCCCAGAGAGCTACAGGTGTCAATACAATCATTGTAGAACATTTCTCTTAGCTCTGAACCTCTCCTCCAAGGATGTCAGAACGCTTCCTGCCCTCAGCAAATGTTCACTAGAAACTACAATTTAAAATTGTTATTAAAAACACAGAAAAAGACATCATGAAATCGAAAAGAAATACTTAATATTTACATTTCTTACACTTAGAGAATTTCTTTTTATAGATTATGTTCTCTGATAATGATCTTATTTAATATGAAGTTCTTTTTCAGAGTTAGGAGGGATTGGATCTGCTCAAGTCCCACATGACAAACTCATACATGCTAACTCATAAAGAACAACAGAAAAACCAGAATCTACAAAATGCTGATCTCTGCTCCTGTCCTTATTGAAGAACAGACTGGTACAGCAAACTCTCTTAGCAACTGCTCCAAGACCTGACAACTTGCACCAGTGTTAGATGGCTTGAGGAATTTATTATTTCAGCTCCTCTCTTAGTCACAAACTCCCAGCTATACTACAGTAGACTGTATTTTGGCAAGCATAACTAGACTTTATTTTAAAAAGCAGGAAGAAAAGAAGCAGCATTCTGTGGAGGGGAATGGGAGAAATGAAGGAGCAAGCAACAACAGGAAAGCAAGTCTCACTTACGAGATTGTTTTAGTAATAAACAGGGAAATGCAGAGCATCGCTTGGATTCTTTCTCTAGGTAGGGATACACAGATCATCTCTGTTAACATCAAACACAACAGCATCACTGTGAATCCCAGGAGACACTACTAGGCATAAACAAACGAATAGCCTTTTTCTCCATTAACTCTCCCCTGTGTTTGTAGGACTAGAACTTATTTATTTGCTTTATCATGTACAGACTTTTAAAGGGAAGGTATTCTTTATATGTTTCTTCTCCAAAACCTTTTCAATGTGGATTAATTTTGGGTAGCCAGCCTCGAGATTTTAATCATAATCCCAACCATGTAATGTACAGGGAACCACTACTCCTGCAGACTGCCAGAAGCTGTGGTTTGTGTGAAATTGGTAGTACTCAGAGCTGATTAACAAACTCATTACACTCCAGGTGTGATTTATTAATATTTATAATATTTTTAAATGAAAAAAATAGCAAACTATCCACACGAAAACACTCTTATCTTTTCACAAGTCCTCCAATGTACCAGGGCTACAGATAAACATCTTTTTTCCTAAATGTAAGTTACTAGTCATATAAGAAGTGAATTTAACTCTGACTTTGCAGCAGGCATGATAGTCTCCAAATTCCAGTGGCAAAAGAACTTTTGCGCTGTTTACCCACAGAACTATAGCTCCAAAGAAGCCAGAGTAAAGACAAGATTGTACATGGCAGGCTTCTTCAAGGAGTCTGGACTACCTGGAAATGACACTGAAGACCAAGATGGGCAGAGAATAATTGTCCCTCTAGGAAAAATATTTGTTAAATTGTTTTAGTGTTACTGGGGCACTAACATTTTAGTTAGAAAAACCTAGCAAGTGGTGGTGTTTTGAATAGCTGGCACAGCTACAAAAAGTAGTGTGATCAGGAAGAATGAAAAAACAATCAGCTGTCTGGATACCCATGCTGGCCCGTCAGTGATCTGATCTACCAAGTAGCCCAGGGCAAATCATGATTTTTCTGGCCAAGTGTATTCCTACGTAAAATGCTCCCCCCTCCCCCCCACCTCAAGCATCAGTGCAGAATTCCCCATGCTGTCATTGCAGCATAGTTCATAGAACCACAGAGTATCTCAAGCTACAAGGAACCCGTAAGAATCAGTGAGTTCAACTCCCTGGCTCCTCGCAGGGCTACCTAAAACTAAAACGTATGACTAAGAATGTCATCCAGACACTCCTTGAACTCTGACCGGCATATTAAGACTGACAGAAATAAGAAAACCCCTGGCAGCTCCAAGCAGTCACTAGCACTTCTTGTTTTGCAGGATCACAGTTTTATTTGAGGCTGGAATTATCTTTGGCTTTAGAAACAGATATGAAAAGCTGGTCAGGATCCAAACAGGTAAAGCAGGTGTCCAATGGTTTAAACATACAAGTTACATACAAGCTTTTCCTAATTATTTGAATGATTTGTCTGTAAGAAGCATCAGTGCAGAACAAGTTTATATTGTGGTACAGTTAAAAAATTGAAAAATCCAGACTCCCAAGTAAGAGGTAAGAAGTTATCAGTTACAACTAGCCCAAGGAAGCATGGTACAGGAATCAAAGTCAGTTCAGATTAGCAATAGGGTGAGGGGGATTAACCAAAGCTAAGTACAGGATGAAATCCCTTTATGTCTCATATGGATCATATTAACTAAAAATGAAATCTAAGGGCAAATGGAAATCATTACAGGAGTTTAAGAAACCTTAGTCACACACCTCCAGAATACTGCTTGTAAAATCACTGGCAACACTGAAAATGAGGTAAGGAAAAAAAGAAAGAGTTGTGGAGATCATGAAGTGGAAATTTTATCACAAAGAAACAGCTCCACCTTATGTTTGAGCAGCATGAGTATTTTGTGCAAACTTACCTTCCAAACACATATCTAGGGGAAACCCAGTCAACACAATCCATAGAACTACAGTCAAAAAGGCATCATTACAGCATCTCTGCTCTGGAGTTATTTTTTCCACTCCAGTGTTGCAGTGTTACTGGTGGTAATAACTATGCTCTCCACAAAACAGATGTTGTGTCATGACCTCTTTACTTTTCCAGGCTGAATTCAATGCCAGCAGTGAATTTTCTAGTGACAAAACAACGTTATGTTCAGCTGCAGTATTTTTCCACCTAATTCACAGCTGGGGGGGGGGGGGGGGGGGCGGGCGGAACCAAA
>JAVJGI010000050.1:5988211-6002139 GCA_035590275.1 Ibycter americanus | reverse complement strand
CCCCCACCCCCCCCCCCCCCCCCCCCCCCCCCCCCCCCCCCCCCCCCCCACCCCCCCAGAACCAAATGACCAGTCAGAACCCTTCATAAATTGTTCAAAGTTACCAGGGAACTAGTTTTAGGTAGTATATTTCAATTCAGGTGACAGAATCTATTTATTATTGGAAAAGTATATTTGCTTAACACCTCCTGGCTTTGATCCTTTCTTTTCCAGACTTTACTTCAGCACCAGATCATTTGTAAAATTTACGAACTTAAAATTCATACCCTAAAAAGGGAGGTATTTTTAAAGTAATTAGTGTTTGCTTCTTCTTTGCTGTGACCAGATGAACACCTTCCTACCTTGAAGACAAACATGTAAGTCCAGAATTAGGCAGCAAAGTACAACTGATGGTGTCTAAATCCTGTTCTGAATTGCTATACATGGACTTTGCACAAACGCCACTACTCAGCTGAAGGATAAACTGGAACATGCATGTAAACATTTCATGGTTCAGAGCACAAAGAAGATCTCCTTGGGGTCCCATGGCCCATACAGCAAAAGGACTTTAAGGAACACATGGATGGCATCAGAAGAGAGCAAAGAGTGGGAACAAACAGACATAATATACAGCGGGATTCATTTGTTGTTTTTGCCAAGATGATGCTGTTGGCAAGGGTTGGCAGTCGGTGTATCAAAGAACCAGTACTACTCTGGAGTCAGTCTGAGGGGGGAAAGGGGATGTGCAACAAATTATTTTACTCATACAGAAATTAAGAAATCTGAAGCATTCTTTAAAAATCAGTCTTGATTTGCCAAAAACAATACTGTTCAGCAAAGGCACCCTATACCTATACAGAGCCTTTCTCAAGTGACCCTCTAAAAAGAAGTAAGAAAAGAGTTGAGTCACTCCACGCATGTATCAAAAGAACAGCACATTTTTACATATAACCAGCATGCCATGGCCCACCAGGAGCAGTGGAACACTATTCCTTTGTCTGTTCCGACTTTGTAAAAGTTGCCACAGTCACATAGATCCTGTGCACCTTGCCACAGAGAACAAACAACAAGGAACAAAAAAATAAACCACACAGTTGTACAAATTATTTCAGAGGTGGGTTTGCAAGATACTCCTGGCCTTCCATAAGAAATGGTCTCCAGAAGGTACTTAGAACTGCTACTTTAATAAATATTTATAAATACAACAGTGCAAACTAGATTCCACTGATGTTTAATGCTTCCTGTGTAGTAACAGAAACATTTCCTTTGGTCTATGATGTTCTACACACATACTTACTTGTTTGACATACACATTTGCATTCATCTGGGTGAAATGTATTTGGCAGCCACTGCATGTTGTCATAACCTATACAAACATCAGTAGTTTGTGATGGCAACAAATGGCATAGAAATCGACTGAGATTTTGACATTTGGAAACAATTATTATTGTTAGTGGCCAGGTGATTTATTGATAACAGATATTGCATCAAAACATTTATTAATTACAGTGCTGAAGATCAAGTGTAATTGCATGTAATGACTTGCTCAAGTTCTGCATGAGCAGCTATAACTTACATTTCTGCTTGTTTTCTTAAGACTGTAAAGCTCATTTCACTTTTTTCTTTCCTTCATAAAGCTTGTTTGTAGCTAAGGGATGTCTTCAGCTAATATTCCATGGGAGTGACATTCTTTAACTATCAATTCATCACTGTTGCTTGTAATTTCTAATGACAGAGAAATACTACGTTATCATTGAAAAAAAATTAAGAGTATTACTATCAGTATTATTTTTTAATTTGATGAAGCTATCCATCAAGCAAGCTTCCCACCTTTGTAAGGCATTGATGCATCTAGACAGCAAACTTCTTACTCTTAACCTTTTTTGCTAATATTCTAGCCAGTAAGGTCGAATAATACTGTGATCTGCTCATGTCTGTTCTCCATTTGTTTGATAGCCACTGCTTCCACTTCTCCCCTTCCAACAAGCAAATAAGTTTTGTATTTAGTATAAGTAATTGTTAAGGCAGTATTCTAACACAGCAGGCAAAGAACAACAACTACCAGGAATCTGCATTGAAACTGTGCCAAGAAAACATGATGAAGTCTTTGCTCTGAATTCTTATCAGAAAAAAATTTATGGCTAAGAAGTCTGATATGTTACTAGACTACAGATATCTCTACCATTCTTTCCTTTATTCTAAAGAGAGGTATTAATTTCACAGTCAGTTTTATCAATAGTAATCATGTTTACCAACTCAAATCGTGGTTAAAATTGAAAATATTACAGATACACACAAAGTGGAGGGAGGGAGCAAGTTTTGGTTACCAGATACATACAAGCCTCCTCTAGTACTTAGCCATAGTCTTCCTTCAACATTACCTCTACCCTGGTTTCATTGCACTGTTTCATTAGTAATTTTTTCCACGTTAAAACCCACAATCCTCTGAACTCCTTACTAAAACACTGTAAGTATCCAGCGTTGCTCTGTTTCAAACCTCTTCCCTTCTGTTTTATTCACCCCTCCTGAAGTCCCTCTATAGTTACACTTGCACTTGCTTTAAGGGATATTAATGAAGTCAGCATCATCATCACTATGCTGAGCTACTCCTCTTCAAGCCAATAATGTTGGTAGCATCATCCTGTAAAATAAACCATAAGAACTTACAATGCATATTAAGTTACTGTGCTTTTGATTCACTCTTTCAAAGCTTTAACTGAAATCAATTAAATCACTTCTTCCCAGATTGCTCTATCTTTGCATTTTGGTCTATTCTTCATTCTGTCTTCCTGATAACACTGTGCAACCAGCTTTTTCTACAATTACAGCTGGACTGTGCCTTTTCACACACATTTAGTACTGTATAATCCTTAGGGACTGAGCCACATGTCACCAAAGGTTGTTAGTGGTTTACCATTCCCTCAGCACATGCTTGCCTTCCCCCATATTGGTCCCCACTTAGCAACAGCTTGTCAAGCCAATTCCAAACCTGAAAACAACGATTTTCCTCAGTCTTCTATTACTCTTTCAATGGCTGCAGTTTCACCTCCTCAAGCAGAAGAGACACTCTCTTTCTTTCATTTCTGTTTCTCCATTTCCCCAAATTGCAGTGTATCATATAAACACCCCCTTGTTTAAAGTGGATTTGCAAGTAAGCAGTATTTGCCAATTGCCTTTCTTTGCTCATTCAAGATTGAGTCCATAATTAATATATCAAATTTTCTACTATTTTAATAGTGAGCATTCATACTCATACACTTCTATTTGCAATCCATGTATTATTGGTGCAAAAAGCTTTTATTTTTCCACTTCTGTTCCCCAATTCATTAATCCTAGGATCCACTGTGCTAACTGCTTGCTCTATGTCTACTCTGAGTTCCTTCAGGAAGTGTGTATCTTGTTGAGGAAAGCATGGTCTGCACCACAACTTGACCCTTCATTGCCACGTACTCCCTGTGTCCTATGATCCTTACTAGAGATGAATGTTCTCACTCATATGGTGTGACAGCTTCTTCTGGGAGTGTCAGAGTTTTTGATCTGTCTGCTACCACCCAGTTTCTCACATTCTTTTGCATCAAGGCTGCCCATATGGGCTAGAACTGTAGTAGCAGTAGAGAGTTAGTCTGGTTAGTAGAAGAGGACTGGTCTAAGTCTTGATACAAAGAAGTATAGGGAGAAGAAAGGAATGTTTTCCAGGTAACTTGGTGTATCTGCATCAAAGTTGTCTGGATTATACCAACTATCTCCACCTCAGTCTCACCGGTTGAGGTCTTCTGGGCTAAATTCTGCACCGACAAATCCAACCACACCTTGCTCTTCCTGCATGCTCTTTTCAAACATCAAGGGACTCTTCTAGCAAGCTAAACGATCCAATCCACAATACTGCTTCCAACCACCACCCTGAAGCTACTTGAAGTTATTTTCAACTGCCCATTTAACTCCTCAGCTTGAGATTTTATTGTCTAGCCTTTTGTGTGTTCTCCATTACATGCCATCTGGACTCACTTCATCACCCACGCTGAAGACAGGCTTTTTGCAGCACAAGCACACTACTCTGCACCACATTTCTTCTGTTCTTCCACTCTGATGCTATTCCTGTTCCTTCAATAATTCAACCTCTGACTTCAAATCCACCTTTTCCCACCCTACAGAGACTAATTTTCCTTTTCCTAACTGTAATAACTAGTCAAATTGGTTGCAGCTCTCCACAACGCTCATACTGCAGCAACCTTAATGTTGCCTTAGATGTAATGCTCCTGACAGACTGCAAATGCTTTTCCAGCCTTCCTCAATGCATCTTCAGCCATGAAAGCTTCCTGTTCCCACATCACAGTATCTTTCAGATGATCTAAGTCCCTAAATTCTCCTCTGGATGGGGAGAAAGTCCCTCCCTCTTCTCCCCACCTGGTGAGCAGTCAGCCACAGTGGAACACTCAGTACCTTGAATGCCCAGTTACCAAACCTGCATACTGTGCATTTGTTTTCAGTTTCTGTTATTCTACTTTTCTGCTCTCAGTCTCTGGCTTTCACTCCAAAAGACCTAGCTCTCCTGCACTCTCCACAAATTTGCGATACTCCCTCTGAGTCATCTCACTCAGGCAACTTTTGTCAATTGCAAACAGATTCCACAAGCAGGATGTTTTCAGCTTCAAAAGGATAAATCATATATTGATGCAGATGCACAAAACCAGCGGAACTTAAGCTAGCAAGCATAGTACATTCACAACACTCAGTGAAACTCTGAGCACCTCTACCAGCAGATGGTTCAGCAGAGAATCTCTGCAGCTCCCTGAAAAGGACCTTCAGGGCCCCTGAGCTGCCACCTTCTGCCTCTGTATTTACATTCAGAGATGTATACCTGTAGGTGGTTTTACTCCTGAATCTTTAAGCTACTGTCTCAAGAAAGTAATCCTAGCTTTCTTATCCTGCATGGCTTTACTACAGACTTTTTCCACAGCTCTCAACTTTTTCTTAGAAATCTGAGCCAAGGTGCTCACAGCTGTGTAGTGTGAGACCCAGGCCATGGATAATGACACCTATCCCCTGTTGGGCAGGGGAGGTTCCACCCAGCCCTCATCCAACCTTTCTGCGCTGAGCAGGACTTGAGTAAAGCCCTAGCACTTCCCTGATCCTAGCCCTGTGCTTTAGCAGAGCTCCCGGATAAACTTGTGTAAAGCTACAGTCTAACAAAGTCATCTGAGGGAAGGGGATGGGGGGGACGGGGGACGGACATGGGATGGGGACGACAAAAACCAATGCACAACAACCATCAGTACAACTCTGAAGGAACCACAGAAAAATCCAGTTTCCATAGGCTAATATACAGTCCAGTCAGTCTCAAATGGGAGTACTGTTAGAGAGAAAACTAGTATTATCACACACTATTGCCTGTATTTTCAATGAATAATAAAAAGCCTATTTGACCAGCAAAGCAGAATGACAAGCAGTCTGTAGCAAAGTCTACTGTACTTCAGAGCACACACTGCTTCTTCCAAGCATGTTCTACTTGCCTAGAGAAGCACTTGCGCAGATACACACTCAAGAGCTTTATCTGCAGTGACAGAAATGCATTCAGAGATGGGACTAACTCACAGACTAAAGACCTTTCTTTCCTCAGAGGGACACTATGTTCCTTGCACATGTACCGTACTCTGCCACATTTCCCTTAATCCTTTCCTCATATCATAACATCTCCCAACCCCTGCCAAGAGATAGCTAAAAATCATTACACAAATAAGAGAAACCACGAGTGCACTTTATGATACTTCTTTTGTCAAATTATTCCCCAAAAAACACCTTCCATTAGGAAAACATTAGTACTGTCAAGTCCAGTATCCAAAACCGAAAAGAAGCCACAATCAAATTTTTCTGTGCAACCTAAACTCGCTCCCTTTTCACTCCTTGCTCTCAGGGCTTGCAAGCAGGCCATAATATAACCTTCAGCTAGCCAACCAACACATTCCTCATTCCACCCCAGTGCAGGACTCTGGTACACACCAAAAAACCTAACCACACCCGAAAAAGGAAGGAACTGAAGATACTCACAAGCGATCACAATGCCCTCTCTCACAGGTAGTGCACAACTATGCCTCAGTTGCTCTCCGAGACACAAGTCTCTCTGGAACCATCAGAGCCTTGCTTCACACTCCTCCCTCTCATGGAGGAGCTGTGAGGGAGCAAGTGTCTGAAATGTTCCTGCATTCAAGAAAATTATGGGCAAAACTGCAGTCTTCTCCCAAACTACGTTATCTTCTACCCTTTTTGAAGCTGTCTCTCCAAAGAGCAAAATATATTCTCTTGGATTAGAACTACTCATATATCTTATCTGTGTTAAGGACTGCTATCTCTCAATCTTTTTTTCTTCCCAACACAGCTTTAATTATTTCAGTCTTCTTAAAGGGTTACAGATATAACCGAGAGGACAGATGTGTTACATTCCACTTTCTCAATCCAGTGAGATGGCATAAAACTTTGGAAATAAGTCACCCAGAACACAGACGGATCCATGAATCACAAAACCTAGCTAGTAAATCAACACACAGAGCTCTGTTAGGTGCTCGCCTACCAGAACTAATGAGTAAGCCTGACAAGATGAAAACCAGAGTCGTTTTACCTTTCCTTACAACAAGAAAAGCAGCTACCCTACCTTGGCCGCACATGAAAGTGTACACTCATCAAATCCCGTGAATGAAGCTCACTACAACGGTGTGCAGTTACAGACATCCCGACTGAAAAGGGTTCATTCCTCCTTCTAAATCACAAGGTAATGCATGAACCACAGTTCTGGTCCATAAACTAAAGAGAACAAAACATATTTTTGTGGAAGTAATCCAAAATGCAAGAGATAAGCACTTCCTATCACTGTTTTGTTCAGATCCCCCAGCTGCTAACGCTTTTGGAGCACGCCTTGCACTTAGTTTCCATGGCCCAGCTGCACATCAGATGTGGAGAGCTTCAAACTTCATTTTAAGCTTATAATGAAAATGAACTACATTTACATAGCACTATCAGAATGCAAATGAGTTATGTATTTTGTGTCAAACAAAATCATTACATCTCAGCAGATCTATTGATGCATTGATACAGTTCAAAAAGCCTCCGATCCTCTCTCTTCAGTATTGTCTTTAAAATACGGGTAATTAAGCCACAAAAAACTATGATGTTCAAACAGCAAGAAATATGAAATCCACAAAAAGAATTTCAAAGTTTACCCAGAAGCCATCAAATTAGCCCTTGCTGACCTCAAAGTACTTACTCGGGCAATCCTTCATATGAACTAATAAGTCAACACCTCTTATGGTTGGTAAACCGTGGTAAGCATTCAAGCTTACATCTAATGCCTTTTGTGCCTACTGAAGCAGATTAACCATTAAGGTAAAGCTTCAACTCCTAATTTGTTTTCCTAAAAACCCACCCAAAGAAAAAAAAAACCTCACCCAAAACAAAACAACAAAAAAAAGCTGCACATATGCTCCCCCCTCCCTACTTCTTTACAAATAAAATATTTACAATACTAGAAAAGAACAAGCAGTTAACAATTGGTTACTTGGATAGTAGCTAACACCTGTATTGGCAGTTGCAGCATAATCCAACTAACAAAATTCATTAAGTATCAGGTTCGCTCCTGGCCATTTAAATGGCTTTTATCACAACGATGCATTGTTTAAAAGCACACAAAGAAACTTGGGTCATTCCAATCCATACAAACATGTATTTCGACAAAAACAAAGAGAAAAAAAAGTGACTACAATGATGCCACTTCTTACAAAAATACTACAGTAAATTTTATCAATGTGTGTGTTAGGAAATGGTACATAAGTTTCTAGGTTGATAAATTAATTTATACATAAAAGATCCTAGAAAATCTAACTAAATTTAAGGATCATCTGTACCAAAGATACAAATAACACTCCAAATAAGCCTCAACTGGAAGACAAAAACAAAATGTAAGGGAAATAAATTTTATTCAGCATTATCCTATTATGTAACCATCGTATCTTACAGTCATCTGAACATCATTCATCCAACTATTAAAAAACCCACAGCGCTATGTATGAAATAATTTTTTCTCAAAGAAAACACTTTAATTCTCCTTTGGCTTGAACTAAAGCATTTCGGAACAGTGCAAAACAGCTTCATGAAATTTATAAATAAGTACCCCATTATGCTTTTGACAGACCGACAGAACAGTAAACAAAAGGGAAATTTGGTCAAGTTCAATCTCAACTTTGTTTCCAAGTTTGGCAGAGTTTGCTTCTTTAGAGAGAAAGCAATTAACAGCTTTTACATTAAGAATCACACAGATAAATACGAAACCAGGAGACGGCTTCATAGGTCTATACTTCATGTCCCTCCTTGCAGTTTCCTGCCAAATAAAATACATCTTTTTAAAAACCGCAAAACCCTGCCAGCCAGCACTGAACTGCTTACAAATCAACTTTAAGAGCACTGTATCCTTAATTTGCAAATGAGCAATGATTAGCCACCTTAAATGTCTTCCTGATTCATATGAAATTGCATTCACTCATTCAGATGCAAGATATATTTATAAGCCATTCCAATATGAAATCAGTTAGTTTAAAAATGCAAATTCTTTAAATGCATACACAGCATTTATGTGAGAAAGGATCTGTGAGACTAGACAGCTCACTAGCTGAACAGTGAGATCTCACATCACCCTATTTATGACAATACTAGCAGCAGAAGTAATATCACTGTACAGCTGAGATCAAAAGACTAGACAAGACAGCATGACACAAGCTCATTTGTATGAAAAATTCTGCATTCTCCTAAGCACTTTAAACGCAGGGCTACACAAAATTTCTCCTTCCAAGTAGTTACTAAAATTCACTGTACAGATCAAGATATTTCCAAGTAAGGTCCCAAAGTCAGGAAGAAAAAGACAGACCCTAAAAAGACTCCAGAAGTTCAACTGTCTTGTGGGGTTTTTTTTAATTATGAACAAGCAAGGAAAAGAAACTGTATGTATTGACAATTTATAAGAAGTTTCAACCCTCTGTAATATATGGCGCTGTACTTCATAACAAACTCCATACCCTGCAAGACAACTCAGAACAGAAAAATTTAAAAGGCAAAGAACTACCCAATCCACTTAACAGGACAGAACAATGTAGGTTGTTTTATTTTGGTAGATTTCATAACTTCAGAAGAACCAGAAAGTCTCTATCTACTACCTTCCAGCCAGGTGATGGAGACACCACCATTAGCTGAAGAAGTGCATCTTTCTCTTCCACTGTTACATTTTAGCTTCTCTGTGCTAATTTTTCAGTCACCAAATTCTCATATACAGTATCTCTGGCAATATTCTCAAAGTGGAAGTCACCAGAGTTTAGAAAATGTTTCTAACAGCACCAGATCGAAAACACTGACACCAGAAAGCATTTCACACTGAACTATGGTTACCAGGATGAACACACTGCCATTACAGTGAAGTATTTTTTTAAGCGGTCTGAGGATCTGCAGAATTGCTACATAATTAAACTAAAAGCTTTCAACTGTACATGTCTAAGCACACATTTTTCATTGCTTGACATTTTTCGGTCCATCCAAACACTGCAAAGGGAATACTGATCATTATACACCTGCCACTTGTACATTCTGGAATGGCCAAATTCAGATCTTAGACCAGCAATAAAATACACCATTAGTAAACCTAACATCTAATCTTACAACTTCTGAATGTCCAAATTTTCAACAATTCAAAAAAACCCAATCAATACAAAGGTTAAGATTTAACAAGTAAAGAAACAAGACATGAGGAAAACTGGTTGCAATAAAAAGAAGCATTTTTCTATCCAATAATGAAAGTTTCAATATGCATAAATCCTTGACAGAAATCTTATTAAACTTATTTTACATTCGATTTCACAGACAAGACAAAATAATTTTTATTAAGACAAATTTGTTCATGCTGGCATTTAAAAATCTCAGACAAAACCAAAAAACCATGAAGCAAAAGTAAGCTTTATGATTAGCCTTCTAGAACTTCAACATAAAATGCCGCTCAAAATCCCTTTTTTCATTTATCTAAGGCTTCAGAGTATTTTTGACAAATTAATACACTCATAAACGAATGATATGCTGTATGAAATAATCTTACATACCTAGCATGGACACGTGCTGCGTATTCCATTAATTTGCATGTAAACATCAGAACTTCCAGTTCTCCACTTTACAATTCAAAACACTGACAACTCAGTCTCTCTGCACCGCATTATGTTCTACTTCAGTAACAGTCACATTGCTATCGGTCCTTGCTCTACTGTTCTCTTGAGCTTTTGTTTTATGGGTTTTGTTGGTTTTTTTTTTTGTCAGAACATTTATTTTCTAACCAGTTAAGCAGCCAATCACGCCAAATAAGGACATTCTTAATTACATCTTAAGACGTAAGCCGTATGATGCCTTCATACATGTGCTCTCCCGCTGGTAAGAACAGGAGCTCTCTACATGATGTCTGTCAACTAGGTTATGTCAGAAGGGTGTATCTTAGATCTTCATCTGTTACCAAAGAGGCTGTTTGAAGAAAACCTTAGAAAAGAATGATGAATAAGGAGAAAATTACTCAGCTCTCCTGCACTGTACTGACCAGTTTAGAAGACAAAATAATATTCAGTTGACAACCTTTTACATTGCCACTCCACTATCAATGCTTCCAATAAACATGTGTAAACCTTTTTCTATACAGATCTTATGTCCTTTACTGCAAGCATGTACAAGAACTGTTCTGCACATGACTACTTCATGTTCCTTTCTTCATATACCGGGAGAGAAACTGGCTTCTGACAAAGTGGATCAGCTTGGTCTCTGTGCAGAACATAGTAATGATGGTTGCTGCAAAGCACAGAGCACCCATGCCAACATGGATCAGCCTTGCCATCCAACCTCTGCTGCAGCAGAAGAACACCTACAAAGGAAATAAGCAACTGCAGGAAAACTAGTTGGCACAAAGTATATTTACTGTCTCAATAATAAATAAGGTCCGACACCTCTTCTGATCATGCTAACGCCACCATCAAACACATGGTTTTCCCACATGCACAGATCCTACAATAAATCACCTCTAGTAGTCACACCACTTGCTTTCTAAAGAAAATTCTGTCAACAAAAACCAAGCATTGAGTAGGTACCTGGTAAATGTGGAAGTTACTATTATCTGCCATGCAGAAATACATTGAGATATTAGGAAAACTCTGCTGGTACCATCATGCAAGCCTGCCACTTTGCAGCAACGTCTTAAGCTATTTTCAAATGAAACTGGATATCTCCCATTTCAAAATATAAAGCTCTCCTTTCCAAGGCATAATGGATTTTCAACCTGTACAATTTTTGTATATTGAAATGCTACTATATCAGTAATAATTAGTCTGTGCAATTATGATCTTGTAGTCTGAGTAAGTGTGATAAATGTGCTCTTAGCAATTTTTGTTTCTGTTCTTGTTTTGGTTCTCTCTCCTCTATCACTTTTTTTATTACAGAATTTTAGTAACAATTTCTTTGTGCTACTGCAAAATTTCAATTATTATTATTAAGAACTAAGGACATGGATTTATCTACAGACAGCAGGAATGTGTTAAATTTTGGTTTACTTGTTAGATACAAAGTTCTCTGCCACCTATAGAAAGTGTATCAAAGATAAAATCTCTTAATATTATATCTTGCCTTGCCTGTAATGGAAGTCTTCCAGCCTGTCCTCGTAAGCCTTTTTTGCTAACAGTATTTCTCTGCTTGTGGACACAAAAGTCATTTGACACTACCTTTCACAGTGAAAGCAAAATCTGAGAAAGATGCTTACCTCTGAGAAACCAGTGATTACTCCACTTATGATATAAACGAGTACCAAAAACGGCGAGGGAAGCAAGCCTGTCAAAGGTCTGTAAGTGCTTTCTTTGAAATAATCATAGATATAGTGGATGCTGTGAGCTATTCGAATACCCATGTTAAAGCAGTTGGCAAGGATAAAGCCTATGCTGCCATGCCAGTGGGTCAAGAAATAAGAGATGCACAGAAATGTGAAAGACAAGGCCAGCATAACAAAATTGTACCTAGGAAAAAAAGAAACAATTTAAAAATGTATACAGTTACAGTATTTATTTACTAACTTTATCTTTCAAGAAATGCCACAATTTATTTTCTAAAACAAGGAACAGAAATTCTTTTACCATTTTCTAATGGAAGACAACAAATTTGAGAAGCAAGATGTTAACAAAAAAAAACACCATTGAAAGAATGGAAAATACATCAAACAAACCAAGAACTACATTACGTCAAGGAAATTCTGTTTTACTAATCAGCTGTATACTCATTTCAGAAAGTCAAATTTAGTAACAATGATTAGTAATGTAAAAACGTGGATTTTTTGCTATTTTATTTTAGGTATATATTAAAGGAAAATAATGCTCAGCAAAAGATGATGCTTTATTTAGTTTCTGCTCTAAACAGCAACTTTGAAAACAACTGCACATTTTAAAGGCATCATGAACGCAGCCCTTGCTAAGTCTAAGAAGATACTACTTTGACTGTAAAAAGTACACCTCATTGAAATTAATTTGAAAAGGCCTTGTAAGCAACAGCCGGTATGTAAACGAGAAAAGCTTGACGGTAGCACTGGGAAGGCAATCAGGCTTCAAAGTCAATAACCCAGGATGAACACAGAATCAAGAAATTATCCAGGCTGGAAGGGACCTCAGGAGGTCCTCTAGTCCATCCTCCTACTTGAAGTACATAAACCACAGAATTCAGACCCACAACTTAGACCGCTCAGAAGTGTACCTGATACACAGCAACAGCACATGAAGAATTTTAACAGTTGCAAGATTTCCAAGCACATACCCACACAGAACAATTGTTCTGTTCACATACTGAACTCCAAGCAAACCATATGCAAATTAATTACGGGAATATTCTGGAGACACTATTTCCTACCTGTCCACCTCTTCTTTGCACATCAAAGCAAAAGTAAAACACTCTGTTACTCCATTGATAGCAAGAAATAGGACATATAATGAGTAACATCGGAGGAGATCTGGACCTAAAAAACACATTAGAATGATAAGCAGATATTTCTTTTATAAAACCACATTTTTATATTCACTGATACCAAGAGATAAAAGTTGCAATGTTATCACTAATAATGGAAACTTAAGTTCACTTGAACAAGCTTCCTGTCTAGATACTTGGACAAGAACACAAATAAGGCAAAATAAAAGTTTCAAAAAAAAAAAAAAAAAATCATGAAAATACACAAGAGTAGCAGTTGTTATAGTAAAAGATACCCATCAAAAAAAGTATTTTATTAAAAGGGATTTCCTAATTAAAAATTAGTATTTACCATAACCTTAATCTTCTATTCCAAAAATTGTGGAAATTAACCCAATAGTCATTATGGGATAATAAAAGCAGTAAAATTTGTATTTTGAACACAACAGCAAGAAAAACAGAAAGGCTGTTTGATACATTCAACACTGCTACATGAAAAACCATACTCCGATTTTTATGGGTGAGAGATAATCTACACATTACTTCAAAATTCTCCATTCAGACCTTAATCTTTTTCTTGTCCTCTAGAAATTACAACACTGGAAAAAAAAACCCATGCTTTTTGTGCAGGTTAGCGCGCATCCACAAATATTCCTTTTTGATGGCAGCAATGTAGTTCATACTACCAAGTCTCCTTCTGTTTCAGTTCTAAAGAACAACTGCCCAGCAAGCAGTAAATACACTGCAGACATGGGGCAGAGCTGAAGACCTTCTTTGCAAGTTTGCATAAAAGCATTAGACCAGAGAGTACTCAGAAAGAAAAAAAAAAATATCCAAATGAATATATCCATGAATATCTGGTCAAGTCAGTCAGTACACATGCTCAACATTTCATTTTCACACATTGTTAGGTTAAAAAAAAAAAAAAAAAAAAAAAAAATCCACCTGTCTCA
>JAVJGI010000050.1:5970485-5988111 GCA_035590275.1 Ibycter americanus | reverse complement strand
TGTAATTTGTTTATTTGTTGTTTTTGTTTAATTAAATTGTAGTTCTGACTTCTAAACTCTTTTTGAGTCGAGTTCATCTCTCCTGCCGGTTTACTTTTAAACCAGCACACCTTCTTTCTTCCCTAGTCCCTACCACTCCAACTGCCAGTTTTCAAGTTAAGTGTAAAAAGTTTCATTCTTCACTGAGATAGCTCACTAAAGATGAAGCTTAAGCATACTTCCTATCCTTCAAAGATTTAAACCAATTCAGCTACTTCTGTGAAGCACAAATCTCACTACATCCTTAACTGCAGATTACTGTCAGAAAATACATGAGGCAGGCTCAACATTACTCTTGATGTTTTCATTCTCAAGTGTTTTTGGGGTTTTTTGCTGTTGTTGTTAAAGTGAAAACACAAGATAGTTAACACAAAAAATTTTGGAACAATGTAAATACAGTTCTAAAATAACTACATAAATAAAATGCCCCAGTTATTTACTCATTTAGAAGACAGACCACAAGACATTATAGTAAGACCAAATGAGAATTCATGCTAACAAAAGAAATTGATTAATGAAGCAGTATCCTACAACATCCTAGCATTGTAATAAAATGTGTTTCTGATTTTATTTATTGACAAAAGTTTTCTGCAGCAAAATTCTCTTCGTTTCTAACCAGGTCCACATTATGTTGTTTTGGAGATAAAACATTCTGTTTGTTTATAAATAACTGGTATTGCTTACACCTTGTTCAGCATGTATACTCTACTTGCATAATAGTGGTTTTATACAGCAAAAAATATTTGATGTAAATCTTTAAAGGAGTATCTCTTTCTCATCTCCGTAAGAAAAAATATAGTTTTCCTAACACATCATAAAGAAGTTCATCTACAACCACATGATTAGAATCAAAACATTTATAATCACAGGAATAAAAAGAAAGCATACTCCATTGTATGGGAAAATATTATGATCATGAGCTATTACCTTGTTGGAAACAAGGTAATATTACTATTTGCAGTAATATTTAGAGCTGTACATAAACATAATTTCACATACAAAACTTAAGTGCTACATATTGTTACAACACATTGTAAAATTTATTTCAATTGAGAATAACAAATCTAAAGATAAAATGAATCCCTTTATCCTTGAAATTGGAGACTTCAGTATCACCTCACTGACAGTAGTGTTTGCAATCACACCCCAGAAAAGCCTTGATCACGTCAATGATTCACATCCTAAACAGTACAGAAAATAATGAGAAAATCTGACAGCACCTCATGTTTCTGCATTAATCTGCATAAATCAGATTGAGTTTTAGCTGCATGTCAAATATCCCTTCAAAACCTGCTAGATTAGGCTATGGCTATATAAATATATTCTGAAAAGGGCCAGTGAAAATCAATACAGATCGCATAGTAAAATAAAAAGTAGCAGAGTCAGAAAAACTGAGAACTTTCCATCTTCCTACAAGCCTGAGAATACAAATAATCACATTGCACATTTCATCTGAATAGACAAGATAATTTCCTGGCAATGAAACAGAGAAAACAGCAAACTACTCTTGTGGTGTATTAAAGTCATATTGCCTGTACTGTTACATACAATTCTTTTGTGCAATGTATATTAACAGTGAACATACTGTAGTTAAGTGCTATCTAAAGAAACTTTAGTTTTCTCCCTTTATTCCTGTCACTCATATTTAAACTGAAAACAGGATCTTCATACTTTTGCTAAATCACTGGTAAACTGCTGCATTAGGGAAAAGAACATAAGTATAAATGTGATACTTTCTCTAAAAATACAAGGTATCTCTCTCCCTTTATACAAGATTTCTTTTAAAGCAATAAAGGAAAACATATTATTCCGCTACTGGAGGCATTTTGTCTTTGTTCTACTTATTACCCTAGGAAGACTCAGAGAGAAGAGTTTTACTGAGTATCAGGGAATTCAGTAGGTAAACAACATTATGGGCTTGAAATCTGCCTTTTCACGCAACAAAAAAGGTTCAAGGTGAGCTGTAGTTTTATAACAACACTCTTACAGTACCATAACTTGTATATTTCAGTAAAGAAACTTAAACTATTTTGTATTAATTCCTTACATAAACACTTTCCTGACACTTCTAGCAGATGTGTCAATTTCTGAATCACAGTCACAAAAGTGCTGAGGTTGGAAGGCACCTCTGGAGATTGCCTCATCCTGTGGTCTCAAAACACTTTTGAACATGCACCCTTATCAGTAAAAAATGTTTCAGCAAGCACCCCTAAAATAAGTATATTTATTTATAATGTACTACTGTACATTATTGCTACTGTACAGACATTATTGATGAAAAGTACAGAGACGTGGCTCCTAGTGCATTCTGCAGTCAGTGTCTTTTCTCTGGAAAAATAACCCTACTGACTGTATCTCAATAGCCTGTGATTCCTTATATGCTACCCAGATCTTTAAGTAACTTGGCACCTGTGGTAGTTGAAGTTATGAGCAGTTGCATGTGTGCAGCAAATCTACAAGCCAGCTGTTGGGTCACTGGTTAAAGCAGAGGTGAGGTTCAGATCAGGACCAAGGAAGATCATGAACAAGCAAGCTATGATACAAATTTCAGTTTTTCTAACTAGAGCAAGGCAATTGATGTTTTTAAACAGGAATATATTTAGCAAAAGTTTGAACTTAAAACCCAACCAACCAAGCAAATAAACAAACAAACCAACCTATTAATAATCACCATCCTGTATTTTCTTGTTAATCCTATCATTCCTATCTTTTATTTGAGATCAGTTTGCTCGGGTCTGGTCTTTCAGTGTATTTGACTATCAGAACATCGACCACAGGAAATAAAAAACCTTCGAACAAATGCTCAAGGCAAAAATTTACTTATGCTTCAGGGTAAGGGGAGAATTTTTTAGTGCATCTTCACTTGAGTTTTTAAGCATTGTGTTATTTTGCAAGGGTCATAGTGTTTGATAAGAAAAAGTTTATCCTTACACACTTCTATACAAGAAAAAAAAAACCAACTCAAAGGTGAATGGTAGGGAGAGATCTTCTTTACACTGTATCATGACTGTGATTACAGAAAAGACTTTTGTAGGTTTAAAAATGCAGCTAGCGATTCCTGTCTATCTGTCCATTTCCATGAATTCAGAAGACCGCAAATATGTGACTTCCATGCACTTCTAGAGGAAGAGAGATCCTTGAAATTAAGTGTAAAAATTTAAGTCCAGACATTTTGCAGAGAGTGGGAAAGGCAGCTGCTTTCATGATCTACCTAAGAATACTTTACTCACAAAAAAGAAAAAAAAAATCTTTACTCTGACATTCATGAGAAAGTTTTTTTTTTAAGCCAGACTATTTTCAGAAAGAAGACACAGAAAGAAGAATGCATACCTTGCACATTCGGTTTTAGAGGCATTTAATCTCTTTCTTATAATGTCTTTTTCGAGGAAAGTATAAAATTAGATATTCTTGAGGATCCTAAATCTGAATTTAAAGAAACTGCTAAAAATTATTTACAATTACAGTTAATTGTAAGGGCATTGCTTCTGCCCAATACCATTTTCTAAATACCAAACTTTAGTTTAGTTCCCATCTCATTAACAATTTTAATTTATAACCCTTCAGTCCCCTTCAAAGTAAATCATTCTGAGATCTGAGCAAAAATCAACTTCTTTGAATTAATACTAACATGACTGTTGAAACTCAGTTAATTACGTTTTGAAACACATATTAACATTTTACCATCAAACAATGAAATGTTTTACGAATTACCCTGTCATAGTCTGAACGACGTATACAAACACTGACAAAAATTTTGAAGTGTAAACATACACACACACAGAGGCAGGAAAGCAGATATGTGTATAAAGGAGAGAAATAGAACAGTATCAACAACGGACCAGAATGGACTTTGTCTAAATTCAGAGTAAGAGTCCTGATTAATTTCCAATAAATATAGAAATTTTCATAATTAATAGTATTACTTTTTTGTACACCAGTCAACCGCTTCTGACAAAATAATATATTACTAGTCACTTCTACTTTGACCTGCCTAGCTTTTGGTTATTTTAGCTCCCTAAGACTTCCTAAGAATTCTCAGTATTTTACTTTCAGTTTCATGCTGTTCCACTTCTTTGTTTGCATTTATCAGTTCTGCTACTTTTTCTTGATAATCCTTTTTTTAGCTTGGTGTAAGCACGTTGCAGATTTTGGATCTACTTTTGGTTAAGATGAGAAAAAAATACAACTGAGACTCCAAGACCTTATCTGGAGTTATGCCAAGAAATCTGACTATTGCTGGGGAAAAAAAAAAATTGTAACATTTCCAAGTATAGATGGATGGACAAAGACACTGTATAATGGTACATAACTGCAACATACATTTTATTTTCTTAAATTTGTATCTGACCACATTTGCTGTATTATCTAGGGTAAGACTTTCTCATACAAAGACTTATGTAAGACTTATTTTAAAATATTCCTACCTTATTTATATTAATAAAGTTTATTTATATGAACAAGTACATTTTTGTATTTGAAATATAAGCAATGGCAAAGACTATTTGGAAAAGACTGTGACATGTTTGCAGGTGGTAAATTGTCAAAGGTCACTGCCACAGTGATGGTGATTCCCATCACAGCATGATGACTCCCTTGTTCCAGACACTGATGAAGAACAGTCCTTTTAGCAGAAAGATTACAGAATTATCTAGTTATCACTATGTCGTGCTTTCCTACCAACTCTGTGCACAGTCTGCTATTTCCTTTTAAGCACTGGTGTTGCATATGTACATTGAGACAGCACCATACCTCCCTTGCGGTAAAGTTGGCACTTGGTCAGAAATCATAAAGTCACTACCAGCTGGGAAAGGACAGCAAAGCTTATATGATATCTCTAGTTTGTAAAGGTAAAGCATGGAACCAACTTTTAAAAGACACAAAAGCAATATAGCCTATAAATGTGTGAAAGAGACTTAAGAACAAAAGCTGTTTCTTATCATCTTGGTGCTTGGTACCACTAGACTACAGTGCAGTACCATACACTCTGGTAAAAGTAAACAGAAAAAGTAATCATTACTCGGAACAGCTTAGCAGATAAATAGAATGAAACTGGACTGAAAGTAAAATCTGAAGAAACCTGGTCCATCAGCTGTAAAGCTGAACGATTATTATTGACTTCCATGGCATTAATTTTTCTTAGTGATGAAAACAACCACATTAGTGATTACATAAAAGAAATGGTCTATAAATCCCATCTCCACCATCTATTACTGTAATTTTCAGCTTCTGTAGTTCCCAAATGATCAACAATATGTCAGTATGACATTTGTAAAGACTGAACTGAAGAAAATTTGTTTTGAGCCTCTAAGGGCAGTTGCACACTCATACCTCATCCACTATGTTTATGTTGCATGTGTGACTTGTTAGATAGCAGAAATTTTCAGAGAGACATCCACTTCAGGATGAAATTAACTGTATCTTAAAATAGCCCATTCTGATAAATTAAGTTATATGAGTTTCATTATTTGTACCCAAAGTTACATTTGAAGCCTGAGCTACACTCATGCAGGCAGAGAACTTGCATACAGAAAGAAAGACAAAATAAATATTTCTATTTAATTAAAAGTAACTGAGAAATATTATTATCATGCTGTAACATAGTAAATGCCTTTACTAAATACACTCTATTTTCCAGCTAATTGCTCTGTTATCAGCCCACATCCAGAAGACCAAGTTTATGCAAGCCATGTCCTTTCTGAGCTATGGTCTGAAAACATTCATTGTCCTTCAGAGAGCAGACCCCTATCATTAATATTTACTTAGTTACAAACTTAAGTTGGAATTCTACTGCCATTCAGTATTACCAGTTTTTAATTCCATCCCTTCCCACACACAGATAAATATGTATAGACAGTATTGTCCGTAAAATTTGCCTGGAATAATTCAAGAACTATGACTTGGAATAGGTTACTGCCTCTGTGACTTTCAGGGTTGGCAAAATTCACTCCAGATACCTGAAAATATTAATGTTCAATTTTCTGACAGAACCAGACAGCACTTTAGAGACAGCAGTGTCCATAAAAACTTATGATTAAATAAAAATCCTTGCAGGAAACTAGTATACAAAATTTCAGTCTGTGAATTCTGAATGTTAACAGACACATAATTTAAAAATTGTTCTAATTCCTCTAATACCTGCTGCAAATTAGTTCAGCTGCTACAAACATAGACATCATATGTCTGAACAGGTTATAGTTTTCTGTCTATCAGTTGTGCATTCCATATCAATTGATTCAAGAATATTGACTAGATGAGGATAGCTGTCTTTACTTACGAACTGAACTAGAAATTTATTTTACATAGATGCTGTGAACATCATGAGATCCTGAAGAATTGCAGGAAATCACCTAAATATCAATCCCAGAAGATCATCACTTCTTATAAAAGCAGTCATAAACAAACATTATTCAGGTTGTTCACTGCAGGCCAAACAAGAATTTCCTTAATACCTAGAACATAGTTTACTTTTGTAGTAACTGAAAAACAAAAGACATTTTTATGAGGGTGACCTCTTCCTTGTAAGTCGAATCAGTAAGTGAAGAAATGGGGAAAGAGTTTAGCGTTGGTGTGCAGTGACACTATTTATCCACACTACAGTACTTCAGTCCTACAGACATATGGTAGCCTACTCTTAGAAGTGATAGCTGAAGGAGGAAACAGAAGTGATCTCTCAACATGGCTCTAATTTTCAATCTTGAAGGTACAGCAGAACACTTTTTCAGTTCAGTACCACAAGTTTTGCCAAGGTTTTGTGCAATGCAGAGTATATTGGGTATACTAGGCACATCAAGAAACTACAGAAAGTCTTTTTCTGCCTTCTTTTGCTTCACAGGTGTAGGATTCTATCATATCAATTTAAATTGTAAGATAATGAGCCATCATGATAGTCTTAGATCTGTTATCTCTTAACATTTCTAATATCCTTTTGTCAAAAAGTCGGATGTTTACACGAGGTCGTAAAACACTGATTAATACTGAAACTGTTATCCTTCTTACCTACCAGATAAACCAACACAAAAATAATCTGACTATAGGTAAGCCATGAAATGCCGAGTGACTATATGTTAAAAAAAAAAAAAAAAAAAAAAAAAATTCCTCGTGAGTCACTTGACTTGCATCCATATTCCTAAGCATAGTCCTTTTCAGTCAAGTAAGCATGTCTACAAGATTAGGCCCAGACATTCATTCTTGAAGAGAAAGAGGGACAGAATACATAATCTTCATAAAAATAGTTGGCTGTCAGAGCCCAGAATGACAACCTTTCACATTTGCTTTCAAAATTAAAACAAATCTGATAGAACCAGCAACAAGACATATCAAACAACATGCAGAAGTTATTAACATTTTTTCCTGGTTATGCACACACAGGGTTTTCCTAAAAATCACTATACAAATGAAGCACCAGTTTCCAAATAACACACAAGGGTCTAAAGCAAAAATATATAAATGCTTAATATTTAAAAATAGAAAAGTGTCCTTGGAGTCAGAGCGTATTAAATGATCTTAACACTGAATGAGGTAATTGCAACCAATTTTAATACCCAATAAGCAATATTCCAAGGTAATGGTTTGAAGGTACAGAACTCTTGACAGATGCAACTGTCCTGAACACAATATACCATCACATGCTTTTATCTTCCCTGTAAATTTCTCTTCATTGTAATAGATGTGAAATGGAAAATGCAAGCTAGAACTCTCCCACAATGGCACACAGGCAAGATTTCCAAGCAGAAATGCAACAAAAAAGCTCCTCTGAGGAGCTGCTAAATCTTCACCCAAGACAGATCAGCTAGGAACTGAGATATTACACAGGGCTCAGCTACAGAAGGAAGATTTCAGAAATCAGAAGTCACTGAGTTCAACAGGAGTTTCACAGAAAAAAAAAAAAAAATCTGCTGATTTACCCAAGAATTCAAAACAGCTGCAGTTTCTCTTTTTAAAGAATGGCTTTTTTGCCAGCTCTATAAATCTTTACCTGTTCCAGAACTGAGCATTGAGCCTCCATAAATATCCAGAGCCAGCTGAGAATAGGCATAGCCAAAAACCGTGATGGTAAGGCCAATCAGAAGCACAAGTTTCAACAGCAATTCTAATACATTTGCAGCCATAGCAATATCATCCTGGAAAAAAAAATGTAATCAATTACCTGAATCGGAATCAATATTATAGTCATTGTCACACTCAAAAGCTACTCCACTGAAGAAGAAAAAAAACAAACCAGTTTGCACACTGTAAAAGAGTGTGAAACTTATCCTTTGCTATTTAATTATCCATACATGTGGTCTTAACTTCCAACAATTTTCATGTAGTTATTATTCCATTCCACATTTTACACACTACAAATTCTACACAAATATTAGCCATGAACACGTCTGTTCAAGGAAATGCACAAACAGCATTTGCACCTGTTTTAATGGTTAGTACATGGCAAAGAAGAGCACGGCACCTGCCCAAGGCCACAGTGTGAGTCAGCAGGAGGGTCAGATTTTTATTGCTGCATGGGACCACAAGATTTGCCACACCAGAACAAGTAACTTGTCAGTTCTACCACCTCATTACAAGAAGCATTCTTGTAATTCTTGTAATGCAATATAATTTCACTACATAGAGTGAAAATTTGTAATCATTTTGCCAGTTATAGGTATCAGGTACACTATATGTAAAATATACATAGACGTACACCTTCCTTAGCCCACCAATGGCCTGACACATGGGATTTGTTTAACTGCGTGCTGATGTGCAAGTAGGAGGACTACTCAAAAAAGTTGTCATAGTACCAGACAAAAGCCCTGGCTGACTTTCACAACTGATCACGAATGTCTTACCTACAGCATGCACGAATACTACTCTGTGGAACAAAGCTCTTGTTCGTTTAACCATTGATACTCCACACACAATTCAAAAGCTCCAGAAAAATACAATTCTTTTCTTCCCAAAACTCCACTCTTTGGAAACATTGCTGTTTAATACTTAACAGCTACTTACATTTTCAAGTAAATACAATATTTTTAGATAGCACTTATTAAATAGAAATAGCAAGCTTCCATAATTTAAATAATTCCTTAAGTATATCTGGAAATACATGGTACAGTAGGGTTTACGTCACACTGTTTGGAGCAGATTATGTTAACTTCATTTACAGTACAAGGCTGTACTATGCCACTGCACATCTTAAGTTCTATTTCGTTAGCATTTAACCTATTTTCTTTTACATTTATCCCAGTGTCACATTTTTTTTCTCCACTTCAACTTTTCAACAGCCTTTATACTCAAATTTAAACACATACTTCTGTAAAACAACTTATCTGTAACAAAAATCAAGCATTTAACATGTAATTAATCCAAAATAAACATACCTGCTTCTGATCCTTTACAGTCTTCCCTCTTTCCAACACTTTAGCAAAAAAGACATAAAAGCTCTCCTCAATAGGCAGAAAGATAAACCTGGCCACCAGTGATCCAAGATTACTCACGATATCATACACACCTTCAAAAAGGAAAAAAAAAAAAAAACACCATAGCAGCAACCTGTAATTTTTTTAGATTCATTTTAATTCCAAGTCTTTAACAATGACACAAATTCTAATTTAACATTTCCACCAAACAAAGGGAAAGCAAGTGGAATTTAGTGGAACATTAAACCAGCGTTCCTTAAAAATTCTGACAGTCACAGCAACCAGCTCAAAATTACAAGGTTTGCTCACAGATGGCAAAGCTAGGACAAAAGCATCAACTACAGAGATGTGATTCTGGTAACAGCACCAAGCCACATTTATAAATTCTTACTGCAGAGGAAGTTAAACGATCCTGATGAATTTCACAGAATGAGAACAGGAATGTAAGGATTTAATGATAGAGTGGAAGAGAAGATTACTAGTGTGAGGTTCTTTGTTCTTTTTACTTTCACTGAAGTGGAAGAGCAATCCTACATGACGTTTTACCAGCACTTCCATCCTTGGCAAGATACTGCTCCAAACCTGCACGTGTGTATGTGTGTGTACACACACACGCGCGCGCACGCGAGTGCAGTCACTGAGAGCATACAAAGTCAAGCGTATGGATAAGTGCATTACATATTCACAGGGAAGTAATAGAACAAGGTACTGACTGATTTCCTAGGACTTGGAACCAACATTTCTTAACATTTTGAGAATACAGCCATTTCTGTACTCGTTGCTCTTTTAAAGACCCTTCAAGTAAGAGGCAGCTCAAATTGTTCTGCACGGGAGGAGAATCAGAAGTGGCTGCAGATACTGGTGGCAAGTGCATATACTCAGTATTTATGGGGGAACATACTGCCGCCAGCAATTAAAAGTAATTCAAACTAGTCAAGAAACTTCTATCAGTGGGTCAATAATTACAGCTTATTTTCGTTCCCCAAGCTATAAAGACCAAGTCATATAAAGTGCTGCCAACTCAGTCATCTGAATGACTACTGCCCTGCATTACTCTAACCGCCCTGAATTCTTTTACACAACGTAATTCAGTTTTGAGATGCAATGCTATAAACAATTATGTTCTTGCCATAACTGCTAACACAGATTCAAAAGGAAAGACAGAAAACAGCAGGAAAACAGAATTACAAAAACTGAATACAGATAACTATAATATATCAAATACTACTGAAGTGTTTTTTTAAAAAAAGAAAGCACATACATGGTATCACATATCCAACTGGAAAGTTTTGATCCAAAGAAAAAATAAAATAAAAATCCAGGACCTTAATTAAATTATTTTCTATATCTACGTCAATCTTTCCCTGAAATGTGTATCAAAGTCACAAAGGCTTTGGAATCTTCTCAGATTTTCAACTTATCGTCAAATACTTTGTAATTTTCAGAACTACTTGAAGAGCAGTGACTAAGAAAACTATGTCACCATTCCACAATACCATCGCACTTACCCTGATCTCCAAAATTTAATACGTTCAAAAAAGTCATCACATAGCGTTCACCTGTAAGTTCAAAATAAAGAACTTAAGTATTGGGAAAGACTGAGGGATTTGTTCTTGTTCGGGCACTTTCAACATTAAGTACTCAAGAGAAGGTCAAAAGGGACAGCACCTAGTTCAGAATACCCTCAAAAACTTTATTCAAGTTGGTAACGTCTGCTGGCAACAATCTCTGAAAGTCAAACACAGACAGACACAGACATGTGATTTCTCAAGCTTTAAGTCAATTTTGGAAATAGTATTCACTAGCCCTCACCCTCTGTCAAAATCTGTTTCAAGAAGGATTGTTTGAAGAAACTCCAAGTCAACCGTGCTTCCTTCCAGTTAACAAAGGTCTGCAAAAAACAAGTGCTGCAATGTAAGAAACATGATTGAAACTACAGAGTAGATACAGAAAACACAACAAAGCCAGTACAATACTCTAGACTACCTCTCACTGTACTGATGAGGAAAACCCACAATGTCATAGTTACTAATAATGAATCTAGAATATTGCTAAATTCCAACACCAATATCACTCTGATCTGGCAAAGACTTTTTCCCTTGCTGAAAATTATTATAGTTGCAGATAAAGTACCCAAAAAGGCTTTCTACAGAAAATACTAATCAAAGTTAGAGACTAAAAAAAAACCCAGCCTCTTTAGCTGTTTTACCTGTTTAGCACACCAATGTAACTTCCACCTACACTGTGGGTATAAATTGTCTACTGCTCTTCAAACTGTCCTTACGAGTCTTGAAACCAAGAACTGCCCTTATTTCAATCTGTAAATCTTTTTCCAAAATGTCTTCTTCCTCACTATTTTCATTTTTTTCTTTGCCTCATTTTCTTTTGAGAGATATTTGAGTATCTGTAGCATGCTGTATACCACCATGTTTATTTTCTGGAAAAGTCAAGTACCAAAATCCATGGGAAAATGGTTCCAGCTTCTTTCCTGCCTCGGATCCAGTGATACTTGGTCATTCCCCTGCACACTGCAGATGTTCTATCTCCAGTTAATGGTTTGTGCAAAGATACTAAAAGGTAGGTCATCAGCAAGTCCATCACCACAAAGAGGTCAAGTTTCATAATGTTTTTCTGACAAGGACTTTATTAACATAAGCTGCAAACAGAATTTTTATATAATTTTTCCCTTGTTTGCACGTATCTTCTGCAGTGCAGATATCCCCAAAATCACTCAAGTAACTCCACTATCTCAAATTAATTTTCAAAGCTTTCTCAAGAAAGACTTAAAGAAAAATATCAAGAAACAAGCTGTGCAACCTACCTCATCTTCCACCAAGTTAGGTAATAGAGCTTTCAATCTAGCAACAGGAAATGACTTCTTTGTGGCTTCAGGAGATCCCAAAAACATCCCAAAATAAATTACATAGCACATTACCAGAACACTGGCATACAAAAGCTGGAAAGATAGGGAAAGAAAGAAGAAAAGCTAACACTGATATAAAATTAACTTACAAAAGTAGAATTGCATGTTAGGAATTATATACCAGAGTTCCAAACTCCGGGAGAAGAAAATGTAGTAAGTAGTCCTTATTCCTATCAAATATTAAAGACTTTAACACCTCTCAAGAATGCTATTGATCTATTTCTTGTTTTTTTAATATGTAGGTTATCGCAGCCGTTTGGTAACTTTTATGTTCTACTCAGCACTTTCAGAATGATTATTTGAAGTCCAATTATAAAGCAATTATTCACCCAGTCAACAATCAAGCTGACAGAGTAGCTACTGTCTATATCTCTTAATTCATAGAATCATAGAATCGTTTATGTTAGAAAAGACCTTTTAAGATCAGCATGTCCAACCGTTAACCTAGCACTGCCAAGTCCACCACTAAACCATGTCCCTCAGCACCACAAATCTACACGTCTTTTAAATACTTCCAGCGATGGTGACTCCACCACTCCCCTGGGCAGCCCATATCAATGCTCGACCACTCTTTCGGTAAAGAAGTTTTTCTTAATATCGAATCTAAACCTCCCCTGGTGCAACTTGAGGCAGTCTCCTCTCGGCTTATTGCTTGTTACTTGGGAGAAGAGACCAACCTCCACCTTGCTACAACCTCCTTTCAAGTAGCTATAGAGAGCAATAAGGTGTCCCCTGATCCTCCTTTCCTCCAACTTCGATCAGTTATAAGCTACCTATATATATAGGTGTGTTTACACATATATATAAAAGGTGTGCATATATATAGGGGGGTGTGTATATATATATAAGTTACCTATATACAAACACTGCAAAAATTGTGGAAAAAAATAACCTTATGTCCACATGTGAAATGGATCATGTGTTTCTTTCTAGGTGAACTGACAGCGCACAGGCCACAACCCTATTTTTCAGATGCCAATATATCCCTTCTTTATTGTAGTAAAGAAAAAGCTTTAACCTGAATACATTAAACATGATTAGCACCTTCTGATAAGATGATCGAGGTTGGTGGTACAGGCTGATAAAGTTACACGTGACTATACTCTTTACACAGCAAAATCCAAAGTCTAACATTAATTCTGAAGCCAGTCTAACATTAATTCTGAAGCCAAGAGGTGAACGGTCTTCAAGCATTAGGATGTGTAACTCACTATAAGAGTCAATATAAAGCATATACAGAATAACATAACCTTAACTGCAAAATATGTCTTCACAAACAGAAGAACGTGCTTTCTTGTACCTCCATCAAATTGCTCGAGGTCAAACCCCCCAGGGACATTTTCTCTCACCTCCCCAAAGTTATTTATCAGGCTAAATACCAAACAAATAAAAATTCACACGGATCACGAATTTATAGAAAAAGAGAACACAGGAAACTTACCTGAGCCAAGGAAAAAATGTAGAGGCCCCACTGAGGATAAAGGACTACTAAAATAACTGTCAAAATGCATTTTGACACTACTGAAAGGCTTTCAGCAATTACCTTTAAGAAAGAGAAAATAGAGGCGGTTTATTTTATGCCAAATTTAACCATGTACACAAGCTTAAAATACATTAGTTTCACACACAGAATTTATGTAGAAATACAAGACTTTCCAAGTCAGTGCGACTTTATCAGAGTTTCTTTCTGCTGAGTTGGCCATCTCAGATTGTGATTTCTCTGTAAATTTTCCATTCTTGCATTTTACAATTCCTCCACTGCATTTTCCCAGTCCTTTGTACAGGACATAAGGGAAAAAGTTTTGCTTGACACAATCAGGTTTTCAATTGTTGCATTTCACAATTTCACACTAACAATCAATTGAAACGCAAAATTGTGGAAGCTGTGTCTCTCCCTCCGATTAAAACTCATGATTAAGTACTCAGTGATCAGTAAGGTGATAATTTCTAAATAAACCAACTTCCTTGCTTTGACAGGTACAAATTTATATCTATGTTACAACTATGTCGTACAGCACTAAAGAATACACACTTTAATATGCTTGAATATACAAAGATCTAGTTCAGTAACTTCTTTTCCATAAAGATAATTCCCCACACACGTATACATCCCGTGTACTTTACTAACCTTAAGTCTCACAAACAAATGAGCTTGTGCTAAAACCCAGAATGGTTCTCCCAGAAGTTCAATAATTGCAGAAAGACCAAATGCCACTACACCAGCCTGATAATGAGGAACCACAGAAGGATCAGGTACTTCAAGCAAGTGTAGCCAGACTAAGCCCAAGAAAATAGACCAAAACACACCAAAAGGGACTCTGAAAAGTTAATATAAAAACAAATCAATAGAAATGTTACTTTACCATAAAAAAGGAACTGAGATTAAGACGTCACATATGGCCATAATTTTTAAAAAAAAAGGCCCCAAGGAATAAATTTCTTTAATTTCTATTTTTACTATACCAAGAATACATTTCTTTTTTTTTTGTAATGAACATCTTCTTTAAGGCACTCTCTACAAGACACAGAAAACATTTCCCCGACTTGTCTATTTTCTACTCAAGAACGTATTTGTTATTAAGTTAGGTGAACTATCTGCATTTCTTGTTCCCTAAGACTGAACTATTCTAGGCCCCTATCAGCCTGCAGAATACTGCAAACCCCTCGCTGCCACGATTTTTATAGTCTGTGGTTACCAGGGGTTTGGCAGGCAAGCTTTGGTGGATCTTGCTGTAACAGATAAAGATACCACCACTCCAACTGCTAATCTCACTCTTCCAGAAATCACTGGTTCTTCAGAGAGTGACAGCAGAGTGAGCAGAAGAAAATGCATGCCTGCACCTCAGGTATGCCAGTTCACAATGCTCTACTGTAGCTCAGAGCCACTTCGATTAGTGACTCGCTAAAAAGCCAAACTAGGCACAGGAGTGCAGACGTGTATTACCTTCTGTTGACACTGCTTCAGGAACACGAAGCTTCTGGCAGAGTGAAGCAAGTTTTACATCACTGCAGCAGGATCTATCTGGCCCTCCCATTATCAGATCCCTAAGGTATTTGACACCAAGCTTCTAAGACGTATTTCAGATCCTTCAAGAAAGTTAATCTTCATTTTAAGTTATGCTTCTCTACAAGGCAAAATTTAAAAAGAAAAGGTGCACACCATCACTGTTAACTCTATCATTTAATGCCTATTAACAGCTATCAAATAGCAGAAAACTGACTATAATACAGCTAAGAGATCAGATCTATCTAATACATTTAAAATATTACTGTTAAACCTATCCTGAAAAGGACAATCCCTCTTCTTTATACCTGGATGCAGACAACCATGCATAACCCCACAATTCCTGGGCCAGATCTACTTAATGCTGTGCCATTTCAGGGAACGTCAGTAGGGTGTTTCAATGGAAGACTGCTATTTTGTCATGCGAGGGTAGTTTTCCACCATACCAGGCAGGTAAACTTACTTCCCAGCCCACCTAATTCTGGCTGCACAGCTGCTAGATATGACAGAGGGGAAGTAGCAGAGAAATGTATCCAGGAACCAGAAGGGAAAAACACATTATAAAATCCAGTAATCTGCAATGTGCGATTATACTCTGGAAAGCTATCCACTTTCTGCTAGAAACAGCACTGCAGTTGAAAGAAATAGTCGTACTTACTCCCTGCTACTTAATTCCAACCTTTTCACATTTCTCCTACCCAACACAAACATTTATGTTGCCATGCCATTAAACCACGTAAGGGCTCAAGACTTTGAAAAAAATTAGTTTGAAGGGGAGAAAAATACCTAAAGCAGCTTCACAAACACACAACAAGTAATAAAAGAGCAAGACTGAGCAGGCAGAGGAAGAAAAAAATAAAAGACTACATATTTGTGCAACAGGATTTTCCTTTAACAGCTACAACATAAATGAAACTCCAGGGTAAGGGACAGAGCAAATGGCTCCTGTTAACACCTTCAGCCATGCACTTTCCCACGTGCTCCAAAAAGAGATCAAGTCCATAAATGCTAAAGACTTGACCAGCTTCCTGCATCAGTCCTGAAACATGAATGAGGCTACTAAATGCTCAGTGCTGAAATAATTACCTCAGTAAATAAATACATGCTCTCATTTTGTGAGCTTTCAGACAAGAATTAGAAATAAGTTCCACAGAAGTAAATATTTAAAGGTATCTTACGTCAGCCACAACAGATTAATTGTTTTGGTCCAGTTTCGCTTTGTACTTCCACTCAAGCAAGCTCTGCGAAATGCCTCCCTGGCAAGGAAGACAACGGTTGAATACAGCAGAGTTAGCCTAAAGGAGGTGAGGGGGGAGGAAAAAAATGAGAGAAAAATTTCTTTACATACTCCTTCTGGAATCTTTCACACAGAAACATCGCTCACAGTTTTTACACAGGACTACCTGACAGCCAAATCTAACGGATACACAAAGAAAACACAGTGACATGAGGTAAAACTATCACCGTAAGAGGAGGGAAAGTAACTACACGTGATTATTCAAACAGCAAAAATACTTTTTGCATGCTATAAACAAAAAACGCAGTTGCAAAATTTATCACATAGCAACAGCATGTAATAAGCAATTGTGGCTAGCTTTTCCACTGCAAGCTGATAGGTAAAACAGGCCAGCAGTCCCTGTTTCAGGCCAAAAAAGAACTCGGGAGACATTCTACCACCAAACACTGTAAACGACGCAACAGTAAACTCACCAGCGCTATGCAAAGCATTATCAGCGACACAGCTTAGAGCCCACAGCCCCGAGATCCCGCACCAGCCACACGCTTTCCGACAGCCCCACCACGCCGGCAGCCCCGTTCCTAGGGAAGCCTCGCCGATGGCAGGCTGCAGGCGAACCGCGCGGTCGGGATGTGGGACAGGGGCTTCCAAGGCCGGCTGGTCTTCAGCCTCCTCCTCACCTCACGTTGACCACGCCGATCAGCTCTCTGGAGAGGTAGCGCAGAGTGAAGGCGTTCAGCCCGAAGGTGACCACCCGGAACAGCACCTGTGAAGGAAGCCGCACGGGAAACACCTGCGGGCCGAGCGGGGCTGCGGCGGCTCCCGCCAGGCACCGCGGAGGAGGAGGAGGAGGAGGAAGAGGGAGGCGGCCCGCGGCGGCCCCGCACCTGCAGCAAAGCGCTGGAGGAGGCCAGCCGGGTGGTCTGGCTGAGCACGTCCTGCGAGGCCATCGGCTCCCCGCCCTCCCCCGCCGGCAGGAAATGGCGCCGCCGCCGTCGCGCCGCGATCTCGTCAGCGCGGGTGGGGGC
>JAVJGI010000050.1:5929732-5970411 GCA_035590275.1 Ibycter americanus | reverse complement strand
CCCGGGCAACGGGGTAGACCTGTCCGCTGTGCCGTGCTAGCGACATCAGTTGTTCACTTTCAAAATAACTGGGCGCTCAGCCGGCTCAAACTATCGTTCAGCGCCAGCTTTCTGCTTCGCAAGCAGGTATCCCACTAAAACGACCCCCAAAACTGCACGCTGGCTTATGACGAGATACTATATTAAATAGCATTTTCTGACAAGTGCTGCTTTCCAGAGATTTCTGAAGAATCCCCATTCAAGTTCCACCAATTCCTTTATAAACTGAGGACAAACCCACCAGTCTCCTGACGGACGGAGAAAGACAACCACAGCTAAAGGTAAAACACCCTCGCTGCCAGAAGAACATACCTTACTTCATTCTGTGTTTAAAAAAAATATCAACCAAACAAAAGAACCTTCAAATAGGAAAGCCACAATTTAATTGTAACAGACTTGAATTTAATAATAGACTGACTTGAAGTCTTCCAAAGAGTTAAGACTTTAGACTCGGTATAAATCAGCACAGTAGTTCCAGACTATTTCAGATGATTATTTAAGCAGCAATACATAAACAGATTGTATCTTGGTATGTTAACAGAACATCCCCTCCAAAAGCACAACACTTCCAGCTCAGAAGTCACATTTTTCTTAGTAATGCTGTGATTGAACTAAAACTTCTCATGCCTAACAGCAGCTGTTAAGAGCGGCGGCGGGCAGGGGAGGAGGTATCTGAGCCCCACCTGATTTCAGCTTCGCAATGACAGAATCCTGAACAGCAACAGTTTAAACTTTAAGAGAAGCTAGATAACCAAAATTCTTCAAGCTCATGTAAGGAAGCCTTCTCTCCATCAATTCTGTCTTCTGCATTACACCCACCACTTTATTCTTTCCATGTTCAGCATAAGGTTTTTCAGATTTTTTTCCCTTGGTCATTTTTCCTGTTAACATTAAGTAATCTGGAAGCGATGTATAGATGTGCATGTATGTGGCAGCAGAGTATATCCTATGAATTCTTTTAAATGTGATACTAATATTGGGAACACCTAACCTGTAAAAACCTAACTAAAAGAGTTATTTACCCCACTGTAAAGACAGGGAGATGGGGACAGAGAGAAGAAACTAATGTGTGTTGGTTAATTGCACAGACAGGAAGAGATCTCAGAGATTTTGGGTTATAGAAGGGCATTCTAGCCAGAGCAACACCAGTGCCTCCTCTATCCTTTAGGCAGTTTTTCAGTTCTCAGGTGGAAAAGGCAATTTAAAATGTCCTAACGCAGGCTCTGAGCTTTTCTTAGTGGCAGTAATGGTGACAGCGGAAATCAAAAGACTTGTAGTATGTTACAGCTTGTGCTGATGTCAGTAGGGGTGGTGGGACTGTGGGGATTAAAAGCCACAACAAATTACCAGATATGTTGCACAGGGGAACAAAAATGCAGCTGAGCTTATAGCATGCAGCATCTACGAACACTCCGGTAAGGATTCATGCTATTCTCTCCCTATATACACATTTTCAAGACAAAAGTAGGGAACTTCAAGGAATAAAGCTGGACAAATCAGTGTGCTAACTGGAGGCAATAGTCCAACCTTTCCAGGCATCTGCCGTGGGCAACACTGAGTGACAACTAGTGATGTTTTGTTGGACAGTTTGGCTTGTCACCTCATAAAGCTGAAACAGAAACAGCTGCAAAGCATGAGGAGGTGGAAAAAGAAGAGAAACAACTGTAACTTCAACGGTTTTTAATAAGAACCAGCTTTGGCACTTACACACTTTCGGCATTAACACTCCTAAGCCACTAGATGGCAAACGGCCTTTGAGGCAGCCAGACACCCCGGTCAGTCCCCTCAGCACATGCCCGAGGTTAGACTGGAAGTGAGTATTTTTACTCCAGTAGCATCTTTCAGATTCTACTGCAGGTTATGTCAGAACAATAGTTAGAATAGGCCAACTCATAATAGTGACGTGGCACAATACAAGTCTAAATCAGAGTAAGCGCAGTATTTCAAACTTATAAATTGACCTATCAGCTAACGATTTTATTCACAACTGTGTGTGAGCAGGCTCAACAGAGTTGAGAGAAAATGCTTATTTTCAGTAACATATTTTGAGCATAGGTATAACTTCAAGGAGGACCAAGTCACTGAATGCCTGGCATGCAGTGTCAAGAAAGCTTCACGAGAATATGCAGTCGAAACAATTGCTCTCCAATTCCCATAGCAGGTGATGCCCACTTAGAGCATTTCTGCATCCTCTCACTGCAACGTATACCCCTTTTGGTTGTCCTGAGGCACCTGACTGTGGCAACATACCCTAAAATAGTTCACTTTCCTTAACAGCAAAGGAGGCAAAATTAACTACTACAAAGGTCTTTACTTCCAGTCTTAGTCTGCATCTGGAAGTAAACTAGGCTGGATGTTCCTCCAGCACAAAACACACACTCCTTGGCTTGGGACAATGGGATAAATCCTTGTTATTATTAGAGGTATGTGGAACCTTGTTGTGGTTTAACACCAGCTGGCAACTAAGTACCACATAGCCACTTGCTCACTCCCCATGGAATGGGGAGGAGAATTGGGAAAAACTGTAAAACTTGAGGGTTGAGATAAGAACAATTCAACAGTTGAAATAAAATTTAAATAATGATAATAATGATAGGAGAGGGAAGGGGAGAGGAACAAAATCCAAAGGGAAAAGAGAAAAAAAGAAAATAAAATAAAAACTAACAAAAAACCCCCAAGTGATGCACAACACAATTGATCACCATCTGCTGAATGATGCCCAACCAGTCCCCAAGCAGTGATCAGCAGGCCCCGGCCAACCCCCACCCCCCCCCCCCCCCCAGTTTATATACTGAGCATGGTGTCCTATGGTATGGCATATCCCTTTGGCTAGTTTGGGTCAGCTGTCCTGGCTGTGTCCTCTCCCAGTTTCTTGTGCCCCTCCAGCCTTCTCGCTGGCAGGGCCTGAGAAGCTGAAAAGTCCTTGACTTAGTATAAACATGACCCAGCAACATCTAAAAACATCAGTGTGTTATCAACATTGTTCTCCTACTAAATCCAAAACACAGCATTGTACCAGCTACTGTGGAGAAAAAATAACTGTCCCAGACAAAACCAGGACAAACCTCTATGGCAGAGAGAACCTCTTTGATCTACTCCAAAGCTGAACTAGTCCAAAAAGACCAGACAGCTGTATATACAGACCTTCAAGTGAGTTGGGACTGTTCCTTCAGGCTTTCGAAACAAAAAATCTTCACGTTTCAGTATCTCAGTGGCTGTGTTCCACTTGAGATAACTATATTTCATTACCCCATTAACAAAGTATTTCAAGATGAAAGGTGGACTTTTACTTCAAATCACAACCTTTGTATAAAATTATAGTAGTCAGAAAATTTAAAACCTGTTAAGGGCAATTAAAGACCTTCCATAGTATCACCTCAGAGGGGAAATCTTCTTCAGGTAAAACATTACAGCTAATTTCCTTCAGGACAAAAATTCCCAAATTAATGACAAAGTGAGACTGGGAAGCAGGAATCTATTACATCAACAGTGAAACCTTGAAACAAGCCTGATCAGTTGCGACTTCTCATATGTTCTAAAACAAAGATCTCATTGCAGGACCAAACTCAAATCCAGTACAAAAGGATCAATAGCAAATTTGCATGTTATTACTCCAAATAAATACTGCACTTGATAGTTTGTAATATATTTTAATATCTTCATTTTATTTGCGGGTTTCCTTTTCCTTAAAGGTCCCTTGAGGAATCAGGTTTGAAAACCAACTGTGCTATGAAATCATACGCAAAGTTCTCTGCTGCTGCCTGATACCTCCTAGAATAGTGCATGATGTAACACAAAATGACAGACTAGGCTGTGAGCTAAAGACTGTAGATTTCTGCAGCTGCTGAAAAAGCTTTTAGCTTTGCAATCAGGACTGATTTTAGAAACAAGCAAAACAAATACTCAAAAACTCTGGTGCTGGCTGAGCAACCTTCCTCCTCAGTGGCATCCTGTCCAGTTGATTTAGTCCACAGAGACCAAGCAGGATTCCTGACACCCATAGGGAGCAGCCAAATGCTGCTGCTCATTCGCCCAGCCCTGCTCTGTGCCTCTGCAGCTGGAAGGAGAGGCTCTGAGGACAGCAGGCCCCCCCAATAGCATGTACTGCATTAAAAGATGGATACGCATTCCTCTTCCTATCCCTCTGGCCTGCAGCATGATTCTGTCCCGTGGCTGGACATGTGGTTTCTAGTGAAGGAGATGAGTGGGTACAGAACTGGAGCTGTACAGTACTGGCTTTGCAGAGCTCACTTACCACAATACCCCATGCTTTGTAAGGAGCATGATGCTTAATAGAACTGCTCGGCCTCTGCTAGTCCACACTTTTCCATTTCATTAACGAGGACAAACTATTCCTGGGGTGGCAAAAGATTATTTTCTCTATACTGCTTAGAAGCCTTGTGCCAGCATAAGGCAAATTATGTTAAGTCTGGTTTTAATTTTCTTTGTTTCTTTTTTAAGAATTATGCATAGAAGAGATCTGTCTCTCTGTTCCTGATCATATAAAGCTTGTTCCTTTACAGAAATAACTAGGCTGGGGTCAAAGCAAAGAGTCACATGGAGACTTACCAGAATGTGCACTATATCTCATTAAGCTTTCTTCCCTCGTCTGAGCACCCGTCTCAGATCACTGACATATCTGGGCCTGAGGATGTAAAAATTCCAATTCAGTACAGAACTGCAGGAAGCAAAAGAAGAGATTAACAGGCCATTTACCACCAAAGGACACACTAGGATTTTACTGCTGTGCCAGTTTCTCTTTCCTCCAACCAAAGTGACCCAAGGGCTTTTTAGATTAGTTTCCCCAGGCCTTGTGGGCTGAGTTAATCTCTCTGTGCATGTTAAATGGTTAAGCAAAAATTTGCATATTTTTTTTTTCCCTGGCTGCATTATTAGTTCAGTAAGGATTTAATTTACATCATTTCTTTGGGATGGAAGAATAAAGGGGCTTTCTGAAGAATGCAGAGGAGTGGTTTTTTCTGTGATATGCAATATTTGAAAAATGCAATGTCTCGGCCTTCCAGAGTAGCCTTTGACTTTGTAGTGTTAGCAATAATTTTGCCTCACACATCTTCACAGTGCATTGGCCTTTAATGCATTGTTTATATGTAATTTGATCAACTGGTTTTGCTACCTTATCAATTTCACTGTCAAATTAAACTGTTATTTATTGAAAGATTTTATGTATTAAGTATATGGAAGACTTACACTAAAATGTAATGTAAATAAGAGATGAACTCAAAGGAAAAGCAAAAAAATGCAGCAAATATACAAGTCAAATAGTAAAGTATTAAGGATAGGGTAGTACTAAGTTTTCAAAAACAGCGTCAAATTACTACACTGCGTAATTTGCAGTATATTTAGAAATAGCATATATTGATTAGAAGAGCAAAAATGAGTGTTCTGCACAATGCTGTCTACTTCCAGTAAGCTTTACACTTTTCTTGTTCACTCTGCAATTTAAAAATCTGTGAGCTAAAGCCCCCAAGTTCTTTAATCTGGGGGAATTAATAAATTATAGCAGGTTTTCCACTGAAACTGGCAAGCTCCTTGCTTAAAGTTCTTGCAAAATTTGTACATTCCTTAAACATGTACAGAATCGATTCTGCATAACCTTTACTGTCCTGTGTATTCTAAATACTGAGCATTTCCTTTGTATGTATTTATGTACATTCAACTGAAGATGGTGTCTGTCTTGCCTTCCTCAAGGTTAGAAATTCCCATCCTTTTCACTATGATATCATTAACAGTCTCTGCCCTATCTCTCTCTTAACTGGCTTAGGAAACTTTGTATCAGCCCCTCACTTTGTGAAGTGAATAGACAATTTATCTAATTGCTGTGTGCTTGGGAAGCCTCTCAATATATAAAATGAGGAAACTATAACAGAACATCTCTCGATCTCTTTGTAAAGTTTATGGTGTCAGCAATAATCATAAATAAGTTCTCTTGTGGATTGTTTACCTTGTAAAATATTAATTGCCTTAATTTATTGTTCATGTCAGATACATGCAATTTCAACTATCACTATGATGAGTACTGTTTCTGAAGGGTAGTACATCTCAAATTCTAACCTACAAACTTGAATTATAAAGGTGGTGATGAGCAGGTGCTGAGGCAACACACACATTTTCCCTCCTTCCTTAACTTTACAGTTGTACTTGCTGCTGCAGGTTTGATGTTGACTAACACATTACTAGTGAACACACAGAAGTGGTTTTTAGAGCATAATAGCCATAGTAAAGTTAAAGAAACAGATTTTGCAGCTGTGAGCAGTTGCACTTGAAAAATCTCTACTAGCTAGTGCTTGGCATCTTTGTACTACAGAATCATTCTATAAGCTCCAGGCTACTTCCATTGATGAAAAAATGTACTTGAAAGACACAGAGGTGCTGAAAGCCTGCAAAGAGACTTCTACTTGCTATAGAAACACATATGTTCACAAACAGTATTTGCTTTAATAGTCATATAGTAATAAGGCTCTGTTCATTAAAACAGTTCACAGCTGATGAGTACTCATACAGAATGATCCTCCTATCTTTTAGAATTCAAGAAGTGTTACTAAACTTGCTTTGACCTCAGCATGACTTGTTTGCACATTGAATGGCCTTAAGCCTTTTAAAATCAACAGTGACCATAACTCAATGAATGCTGTAAAATACACAGAGTGGAAGGACTCAACTGGCAAGTACTTCTGAAATATGCATTAGAGGAGTTTAGATTCTGAAAATTAACTGAATACAAGATATTCCTGTAAATATTCCAGTTTCTCTTTCCTTTTGTTCTTTGAGCCACCTGGAGACTTACTTTTCAAGTCAATGGAGACATGCAGGAGTTATGCTTAACAACCAGGAGGACACCTGACAAAAAATGGAGTGTTTTTGCTCCTTTAAGTAATTCAGCATCTAATAGGAGAAGAATCATTTAATGGAATGCCTCATAAAGACTGAGAATGCAGAATATGTGAGTCACCATACAATGCCTTCAAATTACATTTGTACGATATTATATAATATTGTGCATGATCACCTGTAGAACAGAATTAGTTATGAGTCAGATATCTCTTCATGTCATTCATTTCTATCTCCCTTGAAAGCTGACTTCCATTCTTCACAGAAATAACCCCTCTGAGCAAGGCAGTGATTAGTCTGACAAATTGACAGAACAAAATATCTCCATCCCCCTTTATGGGACCTCCTCTAGCATTCATGACAGTTACAGCTAAGTGAAGTATGTTTTTTTGATTCCTCTTATCCCTTAGTGGTAAGCAAGGAATCTCTTAAATAAAAGAGTCCCAGCATATGTTTACGTATTCAGTTTCAGAAATTCCCACATGATTCTTCAACAGTTAAACTTCACTTTCAATACAAAAACCTGAAATCAAATTAGGAAAAAACCTCACTAGCAATACAGGAAGCACAGCTTAACACTGTGCCCCACAGACCCCTCTCAACTACCAATAAGGGAAAAGAAGACCTCCCAAAAAGGCCTATTTACCTTTTAGTGGGAGGTCACCTAAAAACAACTTTTCAATATATGGGAACAATACTGAGAGTCAAAATCATCTCTGCCTCTAATCCAGACATCCATAGCTTGACGTCCAGACATCTGCCAAAGTTACTGAGCTTTACTGCCTCCGTTTGAATTGAAAACATGACTTCAGTGCATTTCTTGCTCTTCAGACAAAAGTACAGTTACGCTTTCCTAGCTCAAGGAGGCCCAAGGGCATAAGAGAACTCACCTTGACAAGTCCTGCTGTCCTCAGTTCATTAGGAATAAGACTCTACTCTCCAAATTCATCTTCACTGCCATCCTAGCTGGCTCAGTCTGCAGACTTACATGGAACAAACACACAGGATGGCTTAGGTCTAAGGAAATCAGCTGTCCCCAAACATCACAGTTCTGGTGATGGACAAATAGAAAAGACAAGTGAGATTAGTTGTCACATGAGATACCTTTCTGCAAGTCTTCAGACAAGATTTTGCCATGCTAACAATGTTAGGGGATTTCCCCAACCTTGTCCCTTAAGGAGATTGTAAAGTAGAACTTTCCTCTTGCTTCTCTACCAAATAAGCTGTTGTGTTTAATTTCCTCTTAAAGACATAATTCTTCTCAGCCTTGCCAATCATTCTAAGTTTGTATGCTAAGCAGTCAAATAGAAAAAAATACTTCCCTTTGTTCAGCCAAGTTGTAACTGTATTACAATTGAACCATGATGTGTCAACAGTTTGTCTTAACTTGAAAAAAAAGAGAGATTAACACATCTACTCTCACTGCTAAGATTGGCTGGAGGGGGCTTATTGATTGGGGTTTTTTTAAGCAACAAGTATATTGGGCTAAATTCACAATTGAAATAAACCCCTAAAGATAACAGCAGCAATCAACTGTTGCCTCAACTGGACTATGCATTTTTGCTTCCTCTCTCCCTTTGCAGGTTCATGGTTTAGTTGTAGAGGATAAAAATTTGCCTGTTAGAACAGAAGATGTTGTTGTCTATTAATGCATTCCTGAACATGCCTACATCCTGGTGAAAAGATCGGGTTTAGTACTAAGACACTTGGACATAAATTATTAGGCAGTTTACTCATAATAAATACAGGAGGTATATCTTTAACATGATGAGGAAGGCACTCTAGACACATTTAATGGGCTGTGTTTATTTCCCCTGATAATCCTATGAGAGCTGCATGGGCACCTTGATGCTGGTATCTTTATATTCTCTATACTTCCTACGTTCCTAAGAATTTATGCTATGAAAAGACCTATATTTCCTATCAGATATTCCATTTTACCAGAAAGCCTGTATCCCTACCAAGAGTCATGGTTTGACTTCTTGCCCGGTGGAAGAGCAGTTGAAACTGAACAGTCAACCCTATAGCCCATACGAAAGCAAAAGTAACCCAATCAAAAAACAAAAGTAGGACTTCCCAGGTTTACCTAAGCTCAAAATCCTTGAGTAAATTTATTGTCCTTACTAAAGGGAAGAAACTCTGAATGAGCAGTGGACAGAACTGCACATACCAGATCAAAGGTGCTGGATATCCCTCTCACAAATACTGGGGTCCACACACAGCAATGTATTTGCCTGGTAAGGAAAGCCATACCCTAGCTCCTGCAGTCTGCCATTGCATCTTTGACTGTTATTTGTATCAGAAAAATACCACTAAATGGAAGAAATTTCATCTTCCTGACTTTATAAACATTATGGTAGAAAGCTAAAGGCACAGCATACAACACACTAGTAATCTGGAGCCATAATCTGTTACTATTACCTTTGCTCACTGTTCTGCAGCTTGCAGGTCACAGTTCATACCACAGTTTTTCATTAGGAGATGTCAAAAGAACACTGTGTACTTCACCATGCATTTTTAGATCCCCATGTCCATCCTACCTAAACATAAATTTAAAATTCTTTTCTTAGAAACCAATAATATCAGAGGCTTATTGTAAGCGATGTCACAAGAGTCATCCAAGGTTTTCATTTATGGTAGAATACTCCCACTCACATCCTGAAGAATGTGGAGAGGTTCAAACAAAAGGATCTGACCACATGTCTGAGACTAAACCAGCAATGCATATCATCACCTACCCACACCATACTCCTAAAACTTAATGCCTGTTATGAAACAAGTTCCTTTCCATCTGCATGCACAATTACTATTATGTTATCAGTCTTGCTAAGAGTTCAATAGAAAAAGCAGGAAATTGTTCGTGGCAAATGAACTCTTGAAATCCTTTCCATCACAGACACACAGAGAACCTTGCAACATTCCCATGGAAACACTTAGGAATACATGTCCCTTCTGACTGTTCCACTGATACCGCATCCTCTGACTTTAATCACTTCATCCTCTCTCAGATACCAAATGGTACTAGGCTTCATTCTGTAATGTTGTTGATAATGTTTTCAAATGCTATACACAGGTTTACTGCAGCCTGGGAAAGTGCTAGTCAGGAAATTATGTAAGAAATTAGCCTTATTTTGTTACTGCAATTCTGGCAGTTTTCCACACAGTTATGTCACTAATTGCACACGATTATCAACAAAGAGAGCTCTTCTAACCATGATACTAAACAGTGTAATTAATTCTATTATACAGATACAGAATACAAAATTTGCAACAATATAGGCCCAAAATCTGAGGTGCCTTGGTAATCCATCATGACAGAAAGTAAACAATCCATTTCATTATTTAATTCTGGATTTTTCACCAGTCTATTCAAAATTGCTTTTGTCCTTTCATATTGTTTTTTCAAACTTGCTTTTATTTATTCAAAAGAACATTTACATTAGCAGGATGAAACCTGTTGAGCCTGACTTAAATAAACGGGCAATTTTAAAATTTTATATTTTTGTTTCTCACCACCACCACTCAAGAAAAACTGTCTGCTTTTTAAAGACCATCATCAGTTGTAACTGCTAGTTGCAGACTCATAAAATTCCTTCTCTTTATGAATGAACCTGTTTGCTTTAAAGTGCCATTTACTGGTTTGCTTTCCTGGTGGACATTATATAGTCTTTCCTGTACCAAAAGAAATGGAGTGGTTTGGAGATGTTACAGGCTGTGAAAACTGAAATCTACACTGGTGGGATTGTTTCTGAATAGTTATGTAATAAGAATTGTAAATTTCACAATGGAAAACACTGCCAAAGCAGTGAAAGCTGTTCAAAACCGGAGATTATGTTCTAAGCATATTTATAAAATCACAGGCTGTTTCCTGCTTTTAGTGTAGCTAACACACACATGAAGATTCAGGGGGGGATCAAACTCATTCATTTTACTTGCTTTTTCACAATCCAGACTTACATTCAGTCACTTTTCACCTCTGAGACAAAAATCTTGCATCATTAAAGAGAGAGAAAGATAAATCATTCATTTAAAGGTAAATCAAATTTGATTACCTTAATAATGTAGAAGCAGGGAAGAAGGTTTACAGCTGGATAGTGCAGTAGAAGGGAGAAAAGCTCAAAATGAAGCTAAGAAAACAGTAAGCTTGTTCTTTGCTAATACCATCATCACTGCGTTTGTTCTACAAATGCAAACAAAGTAACAAGCACAGCTGTGGAAAAAACAAGCTCTACCCTAATAGTGAGGCACAGGCTACTCATGCATGGCTACTCTTCCACTGGTAAAGAAAAGTGCTCTTTACTCTTACACTTTGTGTTTCAAAACTGTAAAGGAGGTACTTCTCAATATACAGTAAAATATAAAAAGAATAAAGTTACTTCAAAAGTGACTGTGGAAATGGACAACAGAAGAATGTTTAATACTTCATTATATTGCAAAAGGAGGAAGGTTTTGAAAGCAAATGAGACTTACTGCATCAATCATTTTTAAAAGAATGATGATTCTATATTTAGAAAAGAAGTCAGACACTGGATTTCACAACCATATGTGGAAAACATTAAAGGGAAAACTGGATGGGATTGCCAAGGCAGTATGGGGCCAAGAACTGCTATTTTTTTAAACCCACCCGTAACACCGGTGGGGGGCAGGGAAGTTTCACACAACTCTCCTCTACAACTATTGCTGAAGTAAATTTGCCTAGCAATATGCAAAAACTGGCAGCACTGGACTGCTACAGAGACTGAATTATGCTGACAGCACTAGAACAAGTTGGGCAATTTTGGGACAGTTCCCAATGTTACTGCCCAATCTCTGCTGGTTTGTGAATAAATAGGAAATTTCAGTCTAATTATTCCAATGCAATTTGTGAGATGAATAGACAGTAGATGGAACACAGCAAGACTTCCCAGTCTTCCCATGGAAGTGCAGGAGAGGATTTTTACAGTCAATAAGCAGTGCATGTTAGCCAGAATTTTACTGCAAACAATAGAAAATTTGTGACTATATTGTCAACATAGATAACAATGAATGGCCTGAATATGCACTGTTACCACTTTCTTCTGAATGGGTACCAAGAACAGCAAAATCTTGCTCATAGCTCTCAAAATATTACTCCATTATTAGTTTCTCCCTTTTTGAAAAAAGATTACACCTAGTGAAAATCTGTACAACTTAAAAAGCCAAAATTCTTTTTTGAGCCCATTCAGTTCTGCCAAAAATCATGTGGTCACGTTGGCACTTACTCTATCCAATCCTCTGCACATTCAGAGCACCATATCAATATTGATTAAATGTCAGAATGCTCATGCAAGACAAGCAAATAAAAACATGACAGTCAGATGCTACAAACAGCACTGTATTCAATCAGGTCATCTTATTGTTATCTTATGATTGCTTTTCCCTAGTATTTTCAGCCTGTAACTTTAGTTGCTCATTCTCAATAAGCATATAATGCAGTACACATCTACATAACTGAGTACAAGTTGCAAAGTAATGAATCACGGGGGGTGGGGGAATGAAGCAGACCATTCCTTTGTAAGATTAAGAAACATCTTGGGATTTTTATTTGAAAACTATGCTATGAAATTCCTAAACTTTCTTTTCATCCCAATGTTTCCCAGATACTTTGTCCTTCACAAGACTGTATTTGCCTCTGGGGAAAACACAGTATTTCCACTGTTCAAGTGCTACAACTTGGCAGGCCAGAAGAGGAAATAAAGCATATTTAACTAAGTGAAACTGCAAGTTGCATTTAGATACGGAAATAATGTAGAGAGCCTAAGAGTGAATGGCTTCCTCTTAAGAAACATGGCATAGAAGTTTTAAGAGGCACAGCTTGTCAGCTGTCTTCCTTTTTGTCACTCAAGGAGCATGCTGGCTCCTTAAAAGGATGTCTGTGTGATCCTTCCATCCTCTTAGGCAAATTGTGAGAGGGGTCAAATGACTCATTATGGATCAAGACCTCACAGGACCCGCTAACGCTGCATCCCCGAGCAAAGAGTGAGCACATGTAGAACTCTTTACAATACTCCCATGGGAACACATGTACTGAAGGAATCAAGAGGAAATTGGGAAGACTGAAACCTGGCACCCTGGGAAACTGACTGAAAAGGCTTAGACACTGAAAGGACAAAATATATAGTTTTAGTTTACTGTTTTGCCTCCTCAGCAAAACAGCAATCACAAGTCCAGAACTAAAAGCAGTTCTCTAGTAAGTCATACTCCCACTACCCAGAATGAGGATTCTGTTACTTAGCAATCTGTGTTCATACACTGTTGAAAAAATGGGGAACAAATCTGCACATATCAGAACACCAACGGAGATTTCACAACTAGTATCTTTATATTCTTCTTCTCAAAATCAGCCAGGACAGTCACACTTCCAGGATGACAGCTGTCTTGACTGACTGATTTTTAGACTAACTACCCATGCAGTGACTCTTTAGCTCTTTTCTGTCACATTACAAAACTGTAAGCATTATAGATCTTGTGTACACCTGCACAGAGAGAAGTACTTCCCATTTACTTAAGACATACCAATACAGGATGTACTCCAAATCAGTCCCTACATCATGCATTATTTAACCACTTCTGAAGGCACTGGCTTTAAGAGATTACATACTATGCTCCTATACCTACATAGCCATGGCATTTATCTGGGTACTGGACTTTGTTCTAGACTCTGTTGCTTGCCAGCTGTTATTCTGGGAGATAGATAATGTAAATAATTAACAGGCAGCACATTCTTCCACCTGCTAATGCTGTAAAATAATTTCTCAGAAGTTATCCCAAAATTAGATTTAATACTTATTATTAAGCACTTGATAATAATGTGTGGTAAAAGACAACTGTAACAGAATGAACAACGCACAGAAGTACTGATTTTTATCTTACTGGCTTTCTGCCTCTATTTTCATCAAATTCTTCAGGAGTGATGACAGTAGATTAAAAAGCATTTTTTGCATGCAGACAGTAGGTTTCTAGCCTCCTTCCTGCACTTCTATCACATCTCTGTTAATAGCAATATGTTTTCAGTAGTGATGGGGCATCAGTAGCTACCGCCACAAGCTGAGTCACATTCAGGTGTGCGCTGCTGTTCAGTGCTGTTCACTCTTACAGCTAACCACACAGGCTGGCTGTTCCACGCAAAAGATATCCACATCCGCTGAGGCAAACCAAAGAGACAGTCATCAGCATGCTCAGATCCATTCCTTGTACACAGGGTATTTTTATGAGCCACCACATATTTCAGAGGTGGAATCCACAAGGTTTTGATTTTACACTTAGTTACCAGAACCAGCGGACCCTTCCCTCAAGTTCTCTCAGCCCTGAGAGCTGCAGAAAAGCCCGCTGTCACTGCTCACGATGGAATTAAAGCTATTTTAGCCCTTCTAAGAGCAAATGACTTCAGGCAGGCTTCTGAGCAGATATTGATACAAGTAATGTTGCTGGTACAGACACAAACTTACCCATGTCTAGAAAAACAAACCTCCCACAAATATTTAATCAGCCATCAGGCACTCTGCAAGGATCTGCATCTCATCACTTGCAGCTTGGCCAGGATCTAGAATTAGTGAATCCAAGTTAATAAAAGCTCACTACTTAGGAAAGAAGTCAATTCACAATTAAATCTACACTTCTAAAATGGGAGTCTAAAATTAGCATGTCTGTAGGTTTTTTAAGCTGAAGTACCCAGAAGTTGTAATATATATGGACTGAAGCATTTTCTAGTAACTTATGTAATTAACAAAAATACAGAGTTCTTTAAAAAGTTAAAACTGCAGCCCCATATACTGTCTCAAACTTTGCCCGGTCATCCAAGCAATCACATTCACCCTGGTAGTAGTTGTGAACTTCAACTTTAAAAGCATTAAACTGATTCTAATCAAGTGACATACTATGCTGACTGTGTTGAGAGAACAATTAGCCTCCTGCTACTTGAAGTCTTCACCAAAAACCCTCTACGTTTGCTTTAATGTCACTATTGACACACTGACAAAGCAAAAAATACCCATTACTCTGTAAGAGTTAAGTGTTGTGGATACAGCAGATCTTAAGAGCTGAAGGCATTCAGTACTTGGACGCAATTCCTGGAAAACCTTCAGGAAGCCCTTTCTTTAATGTGTTAAATCAGTAGGTATCATAACTTTTCAGTTACACAGTTATTGAGCTGTTTTTTCAGTACCTGCAGAGGCTTCAAATGTGTGGAAAATTTGGTATAACTGAACTACCAATTCTGACTATTATAAGGTTACTAGATTATATTCTGCTTGTACGGGAACACGTGCATTGTGTTCTCAGTATCTGCACTATCGCTGCAAAGACGATCTGGAGACTGTATTGACCTCTACTGACATTCAGTGCTGCATAGTAGTATATATAAAAGTACTGTTCTGGGGCAATTGCTTAAAGATGAGGTAACTCATGTCTGAACTTGACATATTAGATGGTAGCCAAGCCAGCAGCCTGAAAATGTAAGTAGGTACCAGTTAAACTCGCTTTCCTCTTGGATGACCTCTCATTTCTAGTTGGAAAAATCCCAGATGAAAGTGCAGCTCTCGGTTCAGAAAGACTGTTCTTTTCTTCAGAAACTGCATTTTTATTGTAATGCCGCTACCATGGAGCTGCTGAAAATTGTAAAATTTATAGTTCTTTTCTAAACAGAAGCTGGTGGATGGCAACAATACGAGTCCTTCAGCATGACTGGCACTCTATTGGCAGAAGTAAAAAACCTAAAAATCTCCTTCCATGAAGCAAACAGGCCTACCTTGAGTCAGAAAGAAGCAGTAGTATCTGCACATGATTAAACAGAATCTCAGTCCACAGCCATCAGAACTCAGTGTCTTTTCAAAGATGTTCCAATTAATCAAACTGCTTAACTAAGAGTGTTTTAAGTGCCTCTCCTACAATTACTATGGCCTTGTAATGTGACTCATTTTAAACTGTGACTGGATAGAAGGCTGACTGTGCTGATAATCCAGTTATGTCTTGGGAATTACTGTGTACCAGTTGATTGGATTAAGACATGAACACAGAATTAGGTACCACTTGCCATAGCTACATCATTGTAGGCTTGTGTGTGTGTCATGGGGTTCGCTGTAACAGACAATGCAGACAGATTCTGAAGAGACAGATGATTCAGGCAAGAGCATCCCTTTGCTGTTTAGGTTACTCTGTGAATAAGCAAGGCAGGAGTTTAAAGGGGAGGTACTATATTCTCTTTGATTAACAAAGAGAAACAAGCTGGCTTAATAAAAACACATACAAGTCTAATTTTCAAAATTTTGTCCCACTTTATCATCACTGGAACAACCAAAATAAGTCACATCATCAGGAATATTTCTTTTTCTACTGTAAATACACAAAATAAGCTGTGCATGCATGTGGTATACTTTCACCAGCCATAGCTATACTGTCATGGCTTAAGAGTACATCAACACAAAAGCAGCACAAGGATGTAAATTTGCACGGTATTACCCATGCACACTACCACACTACTAGACATTGCATTTGCAGTTTTTACAATTAAATAAACCATAGGTAAACATCTAGACTACTTCTCTAACCTTACATTTCTATCTCACAACAAAAATTGCAACTTCTCTGTAAAATTTAGAGCGGGAAAATTATATGCATTTATTATTGTCTTTTTTAAAGACATACCTTTTGGTGGCAGGACAGATATTTGCAGCTAATTTGCTTCACATCACTGCGCATTTTTCAGAGGTCTCTCCCAAGCATTTTGAGAGTGATTCAGCAGTAATTCCAAAACAATTCTCAGAAATTCTTTACCGTGTATGGACATAGAAACTTCTCCCCCTGCCTCCCCTTATTTTTTTGCAGCATGCTCTGCGACTTACCAAATGAGTGTAAGATTTCTGATGCAACTTGAAAATGGACTGGTTTAGGTTTGTAAATGATCAGTTATTTCACTTTCGGTTTAGTAGTTCGCCATTCAAGAAGAAATATTATTTACTGGTTAGAGAGATGGCTGTGAGTCAAGACACCAGGCTTGATTCCCAGTAGAGTTCAAGACCTGTGAATTCAAGCACTCATCCGCATTTTAAGTGCCTTATTTTCCATTATAAATGGAAAAGTGTACTGTATACATATGCAATAAACTAGCAAAAACTTTTGAGACTCACTGTGAAATATTGAGAACTGAGTTACACTTCTAATATATAAAACATTCATAAATACACACAGGATTGTTTTGGGAAAGGAAATAATTGTTGCTGAAATGAAAGGGTACATAGCTCTTATAACTTCACTGATTGAAGAAGATACAATTTTATTTTAGGCAAATTATAAAATGCCTATTTACTAATTTATGAATTAGTGAAATTCTCACATATTGTGTACGTTGGTGTTAAATAGTTTACTCTAAGACAACACACGATATACTTGTAACCAACCTCCAGCCCTGGTATTTCTACAAGATATATAAAAGTTGACTAAATTAAGTTAGTTATATGAAAATATATTATATATAAATAAAATCTAATATGAAAAAATTAATAAAGTTATTACAGACTTTAAAAAAACCCAACCAACACCTTGTGATTTTTACTGTCAGAAGACTGTTTTTTTAAAAAATAAACCATGGAATACTCTGCTTGATTTTGTGAAAGGAACACTTCTGCCTATTCACTACCTGGGTAATGGTACTTTTGTCTTGAGATGTGTATGGGTTAATGCCTCAAGCAACATTTTTACAAGCAACAGTTACAAATTCTAGTTGCAGTAACCCATACACAATACAGAACAAGCAGAAAATAACATATTTCTCTAAGTCACTGGCCTCCCCCGATCCAGACAGAGGTAGTAAATTAACAGATGGCCTTAAGGACCATAAGAATCAAAAAAAGACATAAACCATGGATACTATTAAATGCTAGACTTTGGGACTGGGCATTGACTTTTATTGTCAAACTGTATTACTGCTGCAGGCACAAGATTCACTGCAGACTTCTGTATTGATTTTGTTGAACAGCAATCAAGAGTTCAGTATTTAATGGCATGCAGTTCAAACTGAAGTTTACTGCACAGAGGTTTTAATCAATTAAGTCTTCCCATTACATATTCTCATTCACTCTGTGTAAGTGCCTTGCATAAAAACATAAAAGAATGATAATGTCATTTTGTTATCATTAATACTCCATGAAATTCCCTTTACTCATTAATTTAGGAAGATTTATAGATCTTCAGTGCGCAAGGCTTTAGAAGCAGTCTAAAAATTCTGTCAGATTTTCTGCATGACTTCTCATCTTTGCAACTTGGAATTACACAGCTGTAATGAATGACAAATTGAAGTGTCGGAGAGAATAATTTCTTCAGTTACACAGCACCCTGACAGTCAACTTGACCTTATTACATGGGGCCTAATTAAGATTCCTTTGCCATCTAGAGTTTAAATGACCACTATTGATCACAGCTACAGCACTGAAGATAATAAACCCTTTCTCCAATACAAATGAAGTATACTTTTATCTTTGGGAATGATAGTGAAATCACCAAAATAATTCCACCATAAAGCTGAAAAACTACTAACAATTACAGACTTTGCTGTATAAAAACTCTTCAAATTGTGCACGAATACTCTTCAACATGTAATTACATGTACAGAAATTCATTCTGGTTTTACCTTTGCAACCTCTTCATGATGATGACTTCTGATAGAGACAATTTGTTACTACCGTAAGAGCAAAGTAATGAAAACCTGAATAAGTGTTCATACATTTGCCCAATCCACTGCATAAGTAAAGAGAGATATAAAGTATAATTATGTGGAGTGTTAGATTTTAAGGAGACATTTAAGTATTAAGAATTCCAGTTGATAATATGAAACAGAAAGAACTATTGAAATCTATTTGCGTGAAAAGCAAGCTGGAGAATGGTTAAAATATAAACAAGATATGAGATTATTTCTCACAAATAATATGAAGCAAAATATAATAAATCATTACATATTTGAAATGTGAAAAGGAAAGAAAGCAAAGAGACTAAGGCTTGCAGGCAATAGATGACAGTTGTAAGCATGTGAAGCGACAGCATAGTCTGAAAGAATTCAGATACATAGCTAAAAGGCAGACAGTACTACAACAGCAAAGTTGTATCCCTTGATACAAAGTGAAAAGTATGAAAATTAGCTAAGTAGATTACGTGTAAATAGCTTTTCACATCTTCCTATTAAAAGGGCAACTGGGATCATGTTACAAATACAGCTGCTGATAAAAAACAACTAGTAGACTGTTTGTCTCAGATTAGCCAGTCTGAATGTTAGCACATGGATGTGATAGTAAGAGTTCTGATGGTATAAAAATAAAAATTATTTGAGGGGGCGGTGGGGTGGGGTGGAGTGGAGGGGGAAGAAGGATGACTAGAAGAGAAGGAAATTGGAAAAAATGACCATTAAAAAAAGAGAAAGAACAATCTTGTCTGTTAAGTCTGCAACCTCTGAAGAATTACAAATATGAATAATAGCAAGGAGCTTCCTGAAAGAGCTAAGTGATAAACACTTTTTGATGCTGAGAAAACTAGGAAACAAACTAAGCAGATGTAATACATTTTCTACTTAAAAATTCAAACCTGTTTTCCAACACGGTTGAAACTGTTCAGCTCTTTCTCCTCCCAGAAGAATGTTCTGACAATATATATCATGAAATATTCTTTGAAATTATAGGTGGTGGAGATATGAAGCAAAACAGAGTAAGTTTCTGATAAAAAGTGATAATTGGCCACAGTACTAAGGCAAACTCCCACCCAATGTTGTGTATTAACTCCCAGAAATTATCACCTCTGTAAACAAAGTTTAAAGTTTTAACAAAATACACATTCAGTTGTTTTACTGTGCTGAAATTACTGCGAATGGAGTTAAAGCAGGAAAAACTATTACCAAGAAATTATATCTGCAAAGTGCAAAAGAAAATACATTCCTGGAAAACAAAACAAGAAAAAAAAAAAAAAAGTTAAAACAAAGATGAGAAGGAAGGGCAAGAAGTAGAAAAAGAGCTGTTTTTGTTGCTTTTCCCACCTTTCTCATTGAGCTCCCTGCTAAATGATGCATGGTGCCCTTGATTCTGGTGGTCATCTACAGTATAAAGTAGGGAATGCTTTGTCAAGTCATTTTACTAGTAATACAGATTGTACATTCACATGAAATGGCAAATGGTTACAACCAAGAGCCAAGGTAGGGGGTTATTCATTCACAGTAGCTTTCCTCAGCTTCAGTTAGCTGGGAAGCAGGGTAGACTGCTGCAGACACAGCAATTGACTGCAACAGTCAATAGCCTAAGTCAGTGCACATCCTTCTGTGTGGGTACCTGCCAATAACTTCAAGAAGGTTCAATTATTTGATCATGAGCAACACCTATGCAACTCTAGCCAATAAACATTAACACCACAGGTATTTAGGTGTACCCTATTGGTTCCCTATCCTAGATAGTTTGTCAAAATCTTTTATGAAGTAACACTCCAGTGACAACTTCAGGCTCCTAGAGCTTCAGGTATCAGAAACAATGCTTCACACCATCAAGGACTCCTTAGCTATCAAACACTGAGAGTAACTGCTGTCTGGATGATTTGGGTTATTGGTCCATTTAGAGACAGATAATAACATCTCTTTGCAACTACATTGTTTTCTTATTCAAGACAAGTCACAGTGGACAACTGTAAAACACAGAGAAGTTCAACTATGAAAAATGTGTAAGCCAATGAATTTAAGGAAGAAAAGATATTAAACAGTATTAATACCTCCCCTGCTGCTGTAAGGTTTCTGTGCTTGAATACTGGAATGATAAGTGCATCTAAGCACACGGCTAGATTGATCAAATGATCAAATTACTGAACAAATTACATCCTCACTCCACACAAAGTGCATACTCTTTCCCCACAGCCCTCACTCAAAAAGTGCTTCAAATTAAACTGCCACAAAGATGAAAATAATCATTCTGCTCACACCTTACAAGGTCTGAATGGCAACTAACATGCTTCATTTATAATGTGGCGTTATCTTCTGGAGGCAGACTGAGATACTCTAAAGGGTAACGATTTAAAGTTAACATTCAACTGCGTGTTCCTTTCCCACAGCCTGAGCTGTCTGTCTATCAGTGAAGGTATTCAGAGACTACAAATCCCAGCGTTTCACTGAGAGGAGCTTTTTTGTGCAAGCTGCCAAGATCAGGCACCAGAACTGGTCAGCTGTGGCAGTCCACAACTCATCAAGGGCCAACAGGTTTTAATGGGCAAGAAATATTACTAATATGAACAGATAGCATGCCACATTCATTAGAAATGTACTTAGGAAGCACAACACTATCAGTTTCATAATTCCCATCAGCATGAGCTGGATTTTGCTAATGCCTCACAAACTGACTTGCACATGGTCTTCCCCATGTTTCCTATTTTAGATCACTAAAACAAACACGAGACTACATACCTCGAGCACATAGAGCCAAGTGAATATTTTAAGGGGAAAAACATCACCATGGGTCCATCTGGTTATTCAACAGCAATAAATGTTTCTATATGTAATGAAGCTTGAATATTATAACAGCCATACGAGGCTGCCCTTGTGTCACTAAACAGCACATAAAGGCAATCTAATCCAGTATACTAAGGTGGTGATCAAAAGCAACCTGAAAGTACCAGGGAAAACTCAAGCCACACATGATCCTCCAAACTTCATAGAAGTGATTTGTTCTTAAAAGAATTTAATGAAACAGGTTTTGGCAGATGATTAAGTATGATACATTCACAAAGGATGGAGTCAAGTTGTACAACTGATAGGGCTAAGAAGAAAGCAGCACCACTTTTTAAAAAGATTTAACTGCTCATACCATCAGCAAGAAAAAGCCATCAAAATTGGCTGCTCTCTCAGATACATTCCACCACTTCCTTTCATCTTGAGTAAGCTCTCCTCAGGCTCCCATGTAAAAGCAGCTTTTTATTGGACAGGAATAAAAACAAATAAACTCTGAAGCTAATACAAAAATCAGCTCCTTTCAAAAATCTCAAAATAAGACCTATTCCCTTCTTCCACTCACTGAACTTTGCCAGACAAGAGCTAAGTCATATTGGGTAACACCAGGCTAGGAGAATGTGTTTTTCAGGGGAGAACATCTTTGCTCTTACATTCCTACATTACACTCTTGCAGCCAAATTGAATGACTCTCAGAGGTCAGTCTGGAGACTCTGCGCCTAAGTCATAGCAAACCAGGATTTCACTATCCTTTATGTTTTATAGCACAGCATGGAAATTATCTGTGCTGTACATGTTAAATTAGTCTCTCTGCTACTGCATATAATTGTGCTTTAAAAATGAAAATTTAGACTCAGAACACACAAAATCTATATGATTCTACTACAAGCAGTACTTTATATTACAACAAACTCCCTAAAACTGCACCCATACTATCTGTTAAAAAATTAAATAAAAATAATATCTGCAGAATCACCCAAAATCTCACATCTTTTCTGGAGTTGCTCCTGTTGCTTTTTTTCGTATCAAGATTGTTCCATATTGTACTAGAATGCATTTACAGTTCTAAATATTTTTTTCTTACTGTACTTTTTCTGTGAACAAAGGCAATATTACTCAGCACCATTTGCTGCCTTTCACTACTCTCTGAAGAGACTTCTCTGTTCATTCAGGCATCCACTTCCAAAAGAGGACAACATGTTATTCTCTATCCCTTAGTTTCTCCAAAACAGCAGCAGCAACAAAAATATTATCCACATCACCAGAGATGTGGCAGTGCAGCTCTGAGGAAAAATCCTTGTCAATAAGCAAGGATTAGATGTACTTTACCTTTGGGCTACGAAAAAGGTGCCAAAGCATCCCTGATGCAAAGAAAACAAGCCTCATTTTCAGATGTTGCTATGCTTCCATTTGACTATGAAACACAGAGGAGGGTACTCCATTGTCACTGATACTTATTTCCAATTGCAGGAATGAAATGATAACTGACACCCAGTGGGAAATGAAGCACAAAGTGTTTAATTGCCCACCTGTGCTCATACCTACATCATGCTAAAAATGCTGAAGGACATGACAGCCTTTTCTACATTCCTGTTATAATCCCCAAAATTCTGCAGTCAGCAAGGACCAGCTTGCTGAGAAATCAATTTAGCTCAGTCAAATGTCTTTCCAAGCATGGATGTGGCCATATGGTTTTCCATGTGATCCATCTATAGCTTAAATTTTGACCTGATGCACTTTAAGACACAAAGGAATAAATACTTGCATTTTCTCATTCATGTGCCTGAAGGAATCTATCATTATTAGCAATATTATTGTCCCCAACATGCAATTTCTACCTTCTTATACACACCTTTGTAAATTAATTTCTAAAATAACAAAGAAAAATCTGATTCAGAGCTCAGGCTCCCCATGAAGCATTTCCTGTAAAGGAAACTCACAGAAGCATCACTAGTTCAGCTGGTCTGATATAGCACAGCAAGATTCTGGACTTGATCATTTATTGCTGAGGATCTTTTCCGGCACCTTAAGGCTCTGCAGTCTGTGCAGAGCATTAACAAATCGCAGTGCTCTTTGTTTAAACCAGAGTAACATCTTAGGCCTAATTTACCCTTTACATACCTGTCAGTCACAATAAGGTGTGTATTGCCTGAAAATCAGATATCAGATCCTAGAGTGAATTGTGGAAATAGAGGTAGGAAGGAAAAACTGCTTAAAAACATTACGAAGGAATGATGACACTCGGGGTCTTAGCTTTCAGGAAGCAAGGAGGATATAAGGAAGGAAAGAAAACAAGAGTCAGGTAGAAAAGCAATGCTGACAGCACTCGACAGTAAGGAGTAGGTATTGGATATGCACTGTATTTGATATAGAAGGAGTATTTAAAGCTGGTTTTGCTCTGTAAAGAACATGAAAACCACATAAGAACTGTGGATCTACCTAATTTAAACAAGCACCATTAAGACAGATGCGGAAATAAATTGCAAAAATATGTCAAGTCAGTACTAATGTAGAACACACACATTCAGTTAATCTCACCTATCTCATTACTAAGACTTGTACCAGGTGATTTTGTGAAGGCTGAAGTAAGAGTACTTCACATTGTCTAATCTCAGCTGCAGCCCTCAAGAATTCTTCTCCTATAATCACGGTTTGCTGTGGGAGGATGTGGGGGCTGTAATTGTCCCACTGAGGGCTTTTGATGGATGATTGTATTTCAGATATCTGGGCCTGCAATTCTAAACTTTACTTTGACTTATCATTACATTAAAAATAAAATAAAGCACTCAGAACACTGCTAAAAAGTTTTTTTGTCTGCTCCTAAAAAGATGTATTGCAAAAGGAAAGGATCATTTTTACTTTCTTCATGTAATTTTAAATAAAATTAAAGATACAAAGTAAATACAGTGAATTTTACAGTATTGGATGCAGGGAGTCCCCTGCTATGAAAATTAAGCTAAAAAGGCACTAGATTCTCTTTGACAGGAACAGTCCAGTAAGTTTCTTTCATACATCACCTTTTTTAGGTGGACTGTAAAAGCAACTGAAAAAAGAACTGTCCCAAGATCTTCACATTAGCCCTTTACCAGAGGTTATAAACAGAGTAGCAAACCCAGACATACAGCTGTTGCTGTGCAGAGCCTAGTACACAAACAGAAATGTTTTCACCTAAAGCTTTGAATGGGTTAGCCAAGATATGATGAGATCAGAACTCAGTTACAAAATTTAAACAAGTGCATCTACTAGAGTTTTGCTCTCTGAGCCTTTGGTCTAATCTGAGCACTTACGTAATGAGCAGCAGGTCCACAACCACCTGGTTTTGCTCTTAGTATGTAATTTGTTGTTTGCATGTAACTACCTTAAAGGAAAAAAAAAAAAAAGTAAAAAATTACAGGATCAGAAACCATTTTGTTTACACTGCTAAATCCATAGAAATCAATAAAGTAACTCCTTATTTTCAAGCAAAATCAGTTCCAAGCTATTTAAAGTTCACAAGATGTGCACAGTTGAGCACTTTGTTTTGTGAGATAAACAGATCAATAGATGACCTAAAAATGGTACTCAGGAATATAAATCTTACTTGCAAAGCTGTCCTATTGTAAGTCTCTTCTTTCACTAACATTCTGGAGCACACTGACTAGAGAATCACAGACGACTAACTGTTTACACATAACTTTCTACATTAAATGCTGAACTCACAAATCCACCTACTTACCATATGTAATTTGTAGCATACAAATGCCAAGCCACTTAAGGTGTCATTGTTTTTTCAGTAAGTGACATTTTTATGGCATCCCCACAATAGCACAACCATCACTTCACCAGAACTCAGCGGTTACCACTTGCCAGAGGAGAAAATAGCAATGGTTTGCAGAGAAACGCATTGTGCTTCTTGGGAATATGATGTATGACACTGTGATGCCTACCCACTGGCACAGGAAGATACGGTAATTTGTAACAGTATTTGAAATACACATGAGAGTGACTGTATTTTAATGTTTCAAATGCTTATATTGCACACTATACACAAAGGTGATATGAATATTCATAAAATCTAGGCCTCCATTGTAAAGTCACTACTGTGGCTATTTCTCTTAAGGGACATTACTGTTGCAAAATTGAACTACCAGCTCTGGATGCAAATTCATACACTCAGCACAGTTACCCATACGTACCTTGAAGTTATTGTTTTGTTCCCACTGTTTTGATGAGTATCAGGTAACTATTTGATGATGTTACATATGTCATACATATGTGCTCCAAATTAAATCTGTACAAAAAAGCAAATACATTTTTTAGATTAAACTTTGGAAGAGGAAATGAAGTTGCATTCTTGTCCTTCTTCAACATAAGACGTGTCCTTTTTGGAAATATTCATAAAGCATTCAGTTAGCTTTAGATAATGCCATATGTTCAAAGTGAAAAAACACTTCTTCCCCAAAGAGGCATGTTAGGACTACTGGTGCTAGAGAAGGAAGAAATATTTGATTCACTGCCAGTGTCTGAACTCTCAGAACACTGCTGATCACGGCTCTGAGAACTCAGCTCAACTCCAGAGCAGCTGTTTATTTTTGTTAACTTGTTCATAGTTTCCCAACTTTTCAACTCACACCACCATTAGGAAATTTTACCCTTCCCACCTTTCACAGTCTGGCTACACCTTCTCCCCCATCAGAAGTGGCATATGAGTGACATTCATAGTTTTACCACACATTCATTAGCACTCATTTTGTAGCATTAACTTCAGTATCTGCATCCATGAGTGAGCATGCACTTAAAATGAGGTTTCTTATTTATAATTTATTAACACTTTAAAACATTTCAGTGTACAGTTTTCATGGATTTCGGCATCCTGGATGGAAGACTTTAAACACCTTTAATCTTTCAACCCAATAGTGTGATCCACAAAGCTCCTTTATCACCCAAAACTTCTATTACCTTCAGCTGACATCCTGACACACTAGTTCCAGCCACTGCAAATACTTGGGGGAATTGACTGCTGTACCCAGTTGAGGTGGGATGAGTTTAGACTGCAACAGTTCAGGAGAATGAATGGTTTTCTAATAAATAATTACACAGTGGCAAAAAGAAAAAAAAAAAACCAACTTTTTCCAGTTGCAGTCCTACCCCACCCACTTCTGTTGCTGGCTGGTAAAAGACTGTAACAAGGCTCCTAAAGTTTTTCATCTTTTTTGTGGTATCTCAAAACTCTGGGCACTGGCCTACTTTTAAAGACTGTATAGCTCTAAGTCAGTTAAGAGTGTGACTTCTGTCACTTCTAGTGACAGAATGTAAATCGTAAGTAGATGCGCTCATATTGTAAAAAGAACCTAACACTGGTAGCTTATTTGGCTTGCCAGCATGGACTATCAATATGGCACTTGAGAGCTTACCTCATGATCAAAGAACAGAATCCACTGAATTAACTCCAGGCATACAGCAGGCTACATTATTCTAAAATTTCTCAAATGGCAGACTGAAATTGCTCCATTCACAGAGCATACAGTTGAAATCAAAAGGTAATAGTTTCACTTATAGTACATTTTCATAAGCAAAATAACACACTTTTATTTGTAAGGGTACCAGTAACAGTACCATTTGTGGAGCACTATCTATTAAAGTATTTTCCTAGTATCATACATAGATCCATCAAGCCTGTGAGCTTAATTTTATTCCTGCATAGGAATAAACACGTACCATATTTTCAGTCTTGACTGGCAGTCTATACACAGGCCACTGAACTAAAAGGTGTAAGACTGCATGTGATCCACATGGAGAAAATCTAAATGCTCAGCACAGCTGATTGCATTACACTTTTCTAGAGTTACTCATCCTAACCCACAAAGCTTATGCTTCCAGCTAAACATTTGTTATTAATTTTTCCAAGACAGCTCCTGGGAGAAAACCACCCTTTCTTTCTGTTTAGGTTTTTAAATAAAAAAAAACAACCAAGCAACAAAACCAAGAACAGGAGATACACACTTGACTGTTTAGATATAAATGAAATGTATGCTTTCTAATTCAGGGCAGGATTGAAGATCTCTTAGGTGCTATAAACAGCTTGACTGAGCACATATTTTTAAATGTCTTTTTGACGTCCCTTATTTGATGGCACCCCATCAAAAACAATGGTGCATTAAATTAGCATATCAGAAACGAAAAGATGGTAAGAACTCTGGATTAGAATCTATTCTCAATAAAATTATCGAGGTTTACATAATCTTAGCGGTGTCATTAGTATTAAAAACCCTTTTACATATTCATAAACCATCATGAGCATTGAAAGTAAGGAAATTGTACACATAACTACATCTCTGCTTGCCTGGCCCCAAGGATGCTGCTGGGTTTGACCTGAGGTCTGAGCAGTGAGAAATCCCTTCAGAATCTCATCCGCCTTCTCCTCTTCAGCTTCTTCTGGAGTTATTTTGGTGTTCATGAAAATGTATTAAAATCTTACATTTACTGTTTAAGTAAGTTCTTGAAGACTCTGAAACAGCCTTCCCTTTCTCTCCCTCTTTACTGTTTGATAATCTGTACAGATATAGCCACACTGTAGATCTGGCAAAAAATAGTCTTTGAGGCTTAGCAGGTTCCTCACCTGCATCAGTGTTTTGAGATGTTGCTTAGAGTTCCACCTCAGAAAGTATTCTTACACACACACACCTGTTATGGGGAGAATGTCAAAGGGTTTTGTGATAAACAAGTGTGGGTGGGAGCCTGAGGGCTCCTCTTCACTCCCAAGATAAGGTCCAAATATGTAGCCAGCTCCTAAGCAGAATTAAAAACATATTATTAAAGTATTTTTGCAGGCTGCATCTGTTTTCAACACCCACAACCTTGCTCCTGTCTTGATACCACTGCCTACTCATGTGAGTGTTTCAGCTTTAGATAGAAACCATTTTAGGGAGGAGGGCCAGTAAGGTTAATGACAGCTAGCTTTTATTATTCAGGTTGAACATGGCCAAAGTTAAGGACCTGTCTTTACAAAATGGCAAGATCTCTTTGCATATATACTTACATCCAGTTTTAATAAAGAAGCTCAGACTGTGGTAGTATACAAGTTCATTACTGTAGAAGAGAACAGTCACGTGAGTTTTAGTGACTCTTCCAAGACCATACAACACCTTCAGCAAAAATAATTGGTTTTGCTGTTTCTTCCTGATGGTCTTTGATGCCTTTGAGAGGGCTGGACAGTTTATGTGCTAGGGTAACTCTCACATTAAACAGGTCCAAACTTTTAAATCTGTCCATGATCCAACTAAAACTTTGAAATGACATATTTCTGTTTCTGTAGCTCTGCTTCTTAGACGTATGCCACCGTCAGCCTAAACATACCAGTCAAATTTTCCAGTTGCCAAGGCAGTTGTACAATTATTAAAAAGTTAATTCCAGAACCACTGTACTGAAATTGTTTTTAAGAGCTATTAACCTATGAAAATGTATATGTTGTCAGCTTGGATTCCTTATGGGTGTTGAATATGTAGTATGTATTTTCTAAACCTTGTTGACTGAATTTGTCAGTTGTGAACTGGAAAAATGCCAAGGGGTGTTGTTAAAGTGTACGAGACATCACAGTGTCATTTCTAAAGTTTTCTACAACCTCTTCTATTTACATAATTAAATTTGAACTTTCATTCTGGTACTTTTATTATTTACATAATAATTAAAACTGATGCTTTCTCAAGGGCACTGGTTTGAGAACATGGGAAAACAACATTAAAATCTTCAGTCCAATAGCCCCTCTCACTAACAGTTTCTATTACTGCTGAAATGAAAAAGTTACAGCCATCTGGACAGTTGTAATTAAGCACCTTCTTTGATGTTCTTTGTCAGAAAAAGTAACAGAGTTTGAAAGCGAGATTAAATGCAATGGGGAAAACAGGGAAAAAGCGGATGTCATTGTTCTAACAAAACATACAAGCTTATGTATGCTTTTCCTCCCCACAACGCAGGAATGGAAAAAGCAATGGATTTTCCCCCACATCCTAGATACTTGAGGCTGGCCCTGCTTCAAGTGGGAGGTTGGATTTGATCTCTCTGCCAATCTAATTATTCTGATTCTAATCTCCTTAGCAATACACTTCAAAATGCCTAGAAACAGCAGGATAAGAAAGGATTCATATGATTAAAGCACCTTTCCTAAGTAAGAAGTTTATTGGCTTCATGACCCTACAATTTAGTTTGTTCACACCCAGATTCTACTATAGAAATGGGGTGACAGCAGAAGCCACACTTAGGCACTGTAGCATAGCAACTACAGAGGGCAGTCAACTGGGACCCTGCTTCAAGGGGTCATTATAAAACAGGGAATGTTAGCCTCTGAACCAGTCACAAGCTGGAAGTACTTACACCATGAGACAAACTGCTGCTTAAAATCCTAGACGAAACACCAGAATGAAGATACACCTGCTGAGAAATAGCCTCCTCTGTTCAGGATCATGCTGTCAAAGAAAATGGATGTGAGCAAACATTAAGCAAGTGGTTGTCAAAGATTACGTGATTAAGTGGATTTATCCATTTTGTTCATTAAGAATGTTTTCCCACAATGTAGAATAATCTTCTCCATGCCCATCCCCTTTTCTAGAGTGTTTCCTTAAACTCTGAGGTCTTGATATTCACAAGGAACACCAACACAAATTCAGAAGGACAACTACAGTTAAAGATAGAGCAAAACCAGCAGGTAAGAGCTGTTTCATTGGTGCCTGGCTTAACAAAAGAAAAATCACCTGACAGAAATACATTTCTTATTTTTTGTCCTCCTTGCAGCAAGATAAGAAACAGTTCAGTTTATTCTATTACTCTGGATTTGCACAAGGGTAAGTAACTCCAGTAACAGCAGTTGAGTTATTCTGGCACGAACCCAGTGTAAGCAAAAGCAAAATTTAGTCTCTTGTTTGTTCTTTATAAGGCTCCTGACCCCTTAAAGCATCAGACTGTTTGGAAACAATCCCATAGCCTTCAAGTTAGCAAGGCAAAAAATCTGACTTACATAAAAAGTACAAGTATGCCAAGTAAATTTGGTACTGCTTTATATTTTACTGACTTAAAAAGATGCAGAAACATTTGTTTTAAAGCAAAGTTTATAGGACCTAGCAAGAAAGCACTCTTGATGGTGGGTGTATTCTATTACTGAATCTGCTACTTCTCTCCATTACTTTTGGGCAAACTGCCTTTCTTCTTAAATGGAAACCACAGTTCTTGTCTGACTGCTTCATGGAAGGATTAAGAGTTTTGATAGTTATTGTAAAGGGTTGGATTTTATGATAGATAAGAAAACATTTCTTTCTGAGGTTTCTTAAAGCATGGCTGTTATGAGAATAACAATAAAAAGTTATCCTGTGTGTCATGGTAAGCTCAGCGCAGGATACATCACATATTTTGCAGCCTAGAAGCAGCACAAAGCTTGTTGGTTTTGAAGTAAGGACTCAGAGAGAGGGACAAGTGGACCTCCTTTTGTAAAGGTTGCTGCTAATCATTGCCTTGAATTCCTTTTCCAGCTTTATCCCTTGAGCAGATCTTTATAAAACAAACAGGAAGTGACAGCTATGGCATCAGTGATGGATGGAGTATAAACGATCCATAATGCTTTTCTGTTTCTCTCTGGGGATTGGGCTGATTGACAAAGTTTGAATTTGCATTTACAGTCATATTCCATCTGTGGGGCTTGAGAACATCAGATATCAGTCACGAAATGTAATACCAGATCTTTTTTCTTCCTCTTTTTTTCAAAGGAAACAGGGCTAATTTGGTAACTATCCGGGTTCTGAGTGCAATCACTCATCTAACTGCTTACTTGAGCCTATTCAGTCATTTGGACCCAAACTTCCCAAGTCTGACAGTGTACAGAAACTGTCTCTGGAATGCAGGCATCCTCTTATATGTGGGTCCTTTGCCTTGCTGCCCTAGAACTGAAACTGCAGAGATCAATGACCTCAACTAAAAGAACACTATCAGTTTCCTTCATCTTCTCAGCTGTTTTGTGCACTTCTTTGTAGAGCTACATCTCATGGATATTTTGACTAAAAAATTTTTTTCCTACAGAAACAGTAGAAACCCAGTATTAGCAGAATCCAGTCTTTACAAAACAAATCTTAAAAAATCTTTTAAAAAAGTACAAGAAATATTTAGATCAAGAAAAACAACTGAACATCCCAGAGACATTGGAGAAAACACAATCTTCTAATTTCATTTAACTCACCACTTCAAGCTTGAAGTTCTCCTCTTCAAACAGACACCAACAAAGCATCACGGCTATCTGCTGCCCCACATTTCAGAGATATACAGAATTGCCCTGGTATAGCAGATCACAGCTGCCACATACCCTGCAACATTTGACAATGTACCAACTTCAGGAATCAAACAGCATCAATAAGCTTTATGCAGAGAGATTTCCGTGTACTGTGACAGAGATGACACCTCTATTTGTAAACATAAAGGTAAGAAGTCCTAACAGAATATTACTCAGTAAATATCAATGCTACTGTTCGTCTCTAGTAAACCAGGTTCTTGTTTTACCAAAGGGTTCTGAGCTACCAATCGAAAAAACCATCAAGCAAATATCTTAAAGAATGGGTCTAGTTAGTCTGTAGTAAACCAGGCTCTTGTTTTATCAAAGGATTTTGAACTACCAATTGAAAAAACTGCCAAGCAAATATCTTTAAGAATGGCTCATTCATCCTATTAAATTCCACTGACAAAGTCTCCAGCACTGTGTTGTACATGATTGCTTTGCATTACACATGGCAGCTACATCAGTTATCAGAACAAGGCTGTGGGAGACACTGAATTAGCTACTGCACACTGATAGTTCTGTGTATGCACTAAAACCTTATCCAACAGAATCATGAAGTGCTGTGCTAACAGAGCTAGTCAAGAGCTTGAACAGTTAAAAGAAACAGAGCAGTTGTCAAACATTGCTCTGCAGCTATGCAGTCATTTTACTGGTAATTACTTTTGTCACCCGCTATTATTTAATCAGAAAATACAAAAGAAGTGAGAAGATAATGGTCCACATTAATAGCTATTCAAGATGTCTTGATTTAAACACTTATAATTTTTCACGAAGTTCCTCAGCACTACTGATGACTGCAGTTACAGTTTTTCAGTTGGAATGCAGTATCTTCTGGCGTAACAGTCACTCACAAAAAGCTCACATGCTTGCTTGATAAGGACTACAGCATTCTTCCTTTATCACATATCACTAATATTACTCAAGCCTCTGAAGCTGTTATTATATTAGTGATTTAACATACGGTGATAAATTGAAGGTAATGAAACCAACAAGTCATTGTGTTTCTTCCTTTACAGTTATTTACATGAAGTACCTGTAGACTCTTACAATAGTAAGCTCTACACAAACATGCTTTTTTATTATTGAAATTAGAAATATTTTTGAGAGAAAACTCTTCATTAGCTTTGTTACGTTTTTCTTTTCAAAATCTCAGCATATCACAAGAAAGCCTCCTTCACATAGGCAAAACTGGAAGTAAATAGGTGAAACAACTGATGGCAAGATCATAACTGTATCAGAAGAGGACCAGATACTTCATGAGACAGCTGTTTCACTCAGATTTTCACCTCTACATGATGCACTTAAGGTCAGAGTGGACCACTTACAGTCCTGAAAAGTCATATGGGGACACATGCTATTATGAAGACACATGCAGCCAACAGAAACACAACTAGGTATTAAAATCCTGCAATAGCTGTAAACATGCAAAGAACTTGGACAGAAGTCATCAAACACAGGACATGTGCAGAGGTCACACCTCACCCTGATCAGCTTGGGCCAGCTCAACTTTCACACAGCAGCCAAAAAGTTGATTTTAAGGAAAGATGTACACTTGCTCCTAAAAAGAAATAAATTACTCTCACCACAAATCTTTAGTTCTGAATAAATAGAGAAGTTACTTAGTGTTTGAACTAGCATTTGTTTAGCTCCACAAAGATTTCTATGAAAACCAGTATCTAAGAATAGCAACAAGACGTAAAACCTGTGTTTTAAAGAAGGATGATTGTTCTAAGAAATAACTCGGCTAAGAGCTAAAATAGACCACTTCCCACGGTAGTGATTGGTGAAATCTTGCTAAAGTGTTCCATTTTAACCAGAATGGACTAAGAACTGTTGACAATACACCCGTATATTTTAGAGAAATTAGGGACTGAGAGATCTGAAACATAATATCACAGTCGAGGCAATACATCTGATATTAAAGGCCACGTAGCCTCACATAATTTTGTTCTAGTAAGGCTATAAATCATTGCATGTCTCAACCTTTTTTCCGCTTGGCTATATTTCTCTAGGGAATTTTTGTTCCCTATCCCCCCAGCCAAACAAATGAAACATTTACTGTTGGAGTAATCAGAATTAGAAATTTATATCTTTGTGTAAATTCAAGAAACTGGAACGCTCCCAAAGCACCACAGCAGAAACCATCTCAGAATTAGGTGTGACTGTAACCAAGTTGCAGGCTCAAAGCAGAATGCCAATCCATTCACAAGTTTGGAGAAAGGGATGCTGGCTCCTTAAAACAAGGATAATTAAAATGAAGTTTTTAAAAAAGTTGATACATAAGCAGGAAAGAACAGCATAGAGCACATCAGAATTAGTGTCCTTCTAAGCAACACCAACAACTTTCTCCATGCACACACACCCCTCACACCTCCTGCCAGAAGCTCTACATAGACAAAAGAAAATATAAGCTTCAGGAAAGCTTCTGATCTAGATGATTTCTGCATGCACAGCTTTAAAAGTTAGTAGACCTATTCATATATGTTTGAGAAAAGGAAAGACAGATGGAAGATTTAAACATTTTTGCAAAACGCTAGCAGTAAATGGTTTTATTTTTCTCAATTGTTTTTAAACTGTCAATCATTTTTCCCTCCCTCTCCAATTCTTAAGAGATTTTAAATGTAGAGTCAAGTTAGTAGCTTGTAACTGCAACTTCCAGTTAATGCCAATTCCTTTATAAATTGTTTCGGATAATGTTTCATGCACTGATACTTTACAGAATAAGAGATGGGCTGTCAAGGCACCAGTATACACAGGAAATGGGCAAAATTCCATTGTTCTGTGTGTTCAAGTCCATTACAGTACAGAAAGATCCAAATATACAACTGAAAAGATAACGTGCATCTCTAACATATAGCTAAATGAAACCAGAAGTAACCCCACACTCGATGCTCACTCTCCAAATATGGCTATTTGCCTGCCTGTTCTTGAAATCAAAGCTTTAGTCACAAACTGGAGGACAGAATTTTTTTCTCCACAGAACTTAAACCCACGTAAGAAAGTTTTAATGCTTTAAACCTTCATGCTGTATTAATCCTAAAAACAAATAGCACATATCGTAACAGCTTGCAGTCTTATGACAGGAGATAGAACTCACCAGGAGATTCAAAGCAGTCATTTGCAATACTTCTGTTTTGTTCCAAACCAACACTTTTTCTTCTCAAGCGATTGTTTGGGTTGTGATGTTCCAGGCATCAAAATGACTGCCATCTCCACCAGCATCACAACACAGCATCTTTGAGTTGGAGTCTTCCACCATTCTCAAGGGGTTCAAACTTGTGCTAGTTATTCTACCTGACCTTCATGCACAGGCTTCTGATTTTGCCAGGGGCTTGAAGAAAAATCAGGCCTTTTTTTTTTACCTTGGTTGACAGAAAACAGCACATTCTCATTCCAACTAACCTTAGGGCAAGAGAGTGAAATGTGACCTTCCTATACAATGTATGCTGTTAATGATTATACAGAGATGTACAGTCGTCATTTACACCATCAGAAGACCAAGACTACTAATACCATCTGAGAAAGCAGATGATTTTAAGATTGGTACTGTATCTAGTGTTTTGTGAGTCAGACTTTTTTTTTTAACCTCTTACCCTTATCAAGCAGGCCTCAACACTTACACGAACTTTCACCCATGGATCTATGATCCTCTCCTTCCCCCCTCTGTAATAACTACTTAAGGACCCGAACATAAGTGATGCTTTTGCATCTGCACTGGATCAGAAAGCAGAGACACAACTTTGCTGGCATTTTCTGGAAACTGATGATTCTTCTGACTAAATTTCACTTCCATTAATTACTATCTGCTTCCCCATCTCATCTGCAGTTCAAATTGGAGAAGGAGCTTTGTACTGTCTTTGAACTGCTGTTCACCAATGCAATACCAATGGTTTATTCCCAGGTAGCTTATTTCACTAGCAACTTCAACAATACCTACTAAATGCACCTTACACCTACACAAGACCTCTTTGACCCTTTGCCATTCTCTTTATGTCCACATGCCTTTTGTGAAACAACTAGCAGAGTGAAGCGGATATAAACAAGCGTTTGCATTGAGACACCAGCAGACTGGGTTAGTCTGTAATTTGTATTCTTGCACTGTTACTCCAGGATGATTGCATAGCTATTTGCAATGCCATAAAAAGGTACAAGAGACCAAGCCCTGCCCTTCTTGGTCAGTCACGACCCTGTAATTTGTGGTAGAAACAATCCTAGTATAGTAGGAGGGGTGTGATGGCACCACACTTAGGTGTTTCGTGTGTGCCAATGAAGTGGAGCAAATGAGAATTTTAACCTACAGTGGGTATGAGAAGGGTTGCTGGCAGAGCTCAGCTGTGGCAAATCTTCCAGCTCATTAATCACGTGCTCTCATCTCTGCAGTAGAGACATGTTTTCTCTGCAGTTATTCTGCATTTAAATATGGCCTTGTCCCTGTTCTGCTATGCAATATAGTACCTGGGACTGTTCAGTACAACGGAGGCTTAGCTACTTTAAGGGAAGTGTAGTTCTAAGACATACAAGACATTTTATTCAGCAAAACCATTAGCATAATTGCTAGAAATAGAGAGCACTGAAAGCTAAATATACAAAGACTTTTCTTAAAGAACAAGTTTCATAACTAATTCAAGATGCTTTTTAAAGTAACAGAAAAAAAAGTAATGAGGTAAATAAGACAAGTAATGAAGCAATAGAAATAAGTAATGAAGGGCAATTTGAATGTACCTAGAGGCATTCCCATTTCAAATAATAAATTAATGACCATCCAATCATACATCCTTTTATTCATACATGATTATAACTTTTCATTTTCTTCTTTCTTTGCTATCATATTTCTTCAAACTTTGTAAAATCAGCTGAGGATGTTGGCAGCTAAAAGTTCAGACTGCATAAAAGATCCACAACAAGCCATCAAATATAGAGGACAAACAAAGGTAAGTTAATGCAGTTAAACCAAAGCTAAAATCTCACCAGAATTCTTTCATTTTTAGTATTATTCATCTTTCTCTAAACAAATAAAAATAGCATAGTTAGGTGTGTGATTCTAACAAGGAAAACACAATAATGCTCACAAAATACGTGGCTACCTTAACTGAGAAGATCAATCAGGCAGAAAGGTAACTTATGAAGGAAGTTAAAAGGCATCTAAAAATGTCTGCTGGAACAGACATTTGTGAAAAGGCAGGAAAAAAGTCTCATAAATTTCATTTTGTATGTGTACAGAGATCATTAGACTTCAGTCAGAAAATTAAGTTACAAGTTTTGTCCCAACCATCACTCTTCTTAAAAACACTTATAGCATGACCAAAAGTGTTCAGAGCTGATAGTTAGCTTAGAGTATTTAGTATCTAATAAATTCAGTATCTCAGATCTGCTTCCTATCATGTTATAATCAAGATTACTGAGCTACAAGACAATGTTTCATCTAGAAGATCTAGAGTTTTTGGTATATTTAAGGTTTAGCAGTAATAACTTTTTTTCTTCTCTAAGCATTTAATCCAACCCTTGCAAGAAGTGCTCCTCAAGTATTGCCAAGAATCTTTTGTGCCAGTTATCACCATCTCTCAAAGAAAACTTTTTATTTTTTAAGAAACAAATTAAGTATGTGTAGTAGAATTGTTAGCATTAACACAGGGCAGACTCAAGAAAACAGAACTGGATTTTCCATTCCTCTAACCTTCATAGGAAACAGCTGGTAGTCTCAGAGAGTCACAAAACCAAGTATTTTTGCTACATTATTTCTTATTATCATACTTAAGTATATAAAGTCTATTAAAGCAAAAAATAAACCATTTCTTGCAGAAGAAAGAGGGTGTTAGTACCATAAAGTACACACAAGCAATTTCTTGCAGGGCAGGGAAGGGAGGGAGGAAGAGAGAGACAGAGCAGATGAGAATGTTAAAGCTTATTCTAGTGAAAATGTAAAGATACCACAAAATGAAGGATGGGTAATTCTGGTCAATCTAGCAAGGAACAGTGATCCTTTGAAAAGTTAGACTACAATTTGTAAAGTACCAGTATAAATTTGCATATGTTTATGGCCTAAATCAGATGCTAAACGCTACTGAAGTGCTGGAGATCTAAGACAATACTCCAACAGTGGCTAATAACATTCCAAATGGTCGAGAACAGTTCTGCTAGGCAGGTGTTCAACTGTACTTGAAGTTTACTTGTTTCTTCTAAAAAAAAAAAAAAAAAAATAAATCCTCACTTTGAACACACCACTCACAATGTTCTTTCTTTGCTTCCTAACAAAGTATAAACTTTGTTTCCCCAGGCAGTTGATGTATCAGGCTTTGTAGTCCTTAATTGCATTTTAAACAGACACTCTGTGATGTACTCTGCATGGTGAAACAGAATACACATTGCGAAATGTTCTCACTATATATTAAAAAACACTGTGCTAATGTAACCCACCGATTAGTACCTCCACATTGTGCTAATGTAACTCACCAATTAGTACCTCCACAAACAGCAAGAAGCTGTTCTCTAATGCCAGGGGAAGAGATAGGAAGGGAAGAACTGTATGACTGTACAAACGAGAACAAACAAAGCCATTAAGCCTCTTCATAGCATTCCTGAAACAGAAAACTCACTCAAAAAGAAGAAATGCCATGGCTTTCGCATACTGTGAAAACAAAAGGTATTTTGCTCGTGCATCTAGGGCTATTTTATATTCTACCTCCCTACCTTTTACTCAAGGAAGACTGCCTACACAAATGCTGAGATAACAATAGGATCATAGCAGAGATAAGAGTATTCATCATTCAGGCTCAACAGAAAAACAAAGTATTAATATTAAGCGGAAACTGTAGCCCAGGTTTTGCACTTACTGTGTCTGGCTCAACAGTGCAACAGTAACAGCTTTAGCCACATAATCCTAATTCAAACCTTTGAAAAAGTACAACTTAGTCCACATTTTCAAATTACAACTTCTCCTGCTAATATGACTCATATTTTATGGATCTGCACTCTGTCGGGCCAGCATAGATAGATTAGCTGGGAAGTACAGCAAGTAGAAAATATCTGTGTATGAAAAACACCATGGCAAAATAAATTGTGGCACACAAAAATTGAGTTAATCTGAAATCCCAAAACAACTTCCTTTCCTATAGAAGTATCTTAGAAAGATTAGTTTGTAGAGAATAAGGAGTTATGTCTTTGTTAGCATTTCTAAAGTGGCCTTCTAGAGGGTGCTTCAGAACAAAGGTTAATCTGGCCTCTGTCCATTTGCTCTCACACTGTTATAATAAAACACCTTGCTATCCACAAGTCTGGTATAGAGCAACACTACACAATCCCTGCAGCACATGACAATAGCTGCTGAACTGAGGTGAAAACAAGAAAGCTAACTCTTAGGGTAGGTTTGCTAACCAAGTCAGTAGCTCATGAAATAACAACTCTACCCATCTTAGCAAAAGTTGATATTATTACATCAAAGGCATAAACTAGCTAATATTATTGTCCTCAGTGACAGGCATTAAATGTTGTCTCCTCCTCCACTGTAACAGGGAGGATAACTCATTTATCTAATTCAGAGAAGACTCTGGGAACTGGAATAGATTCTGGAGATATGAAGTCCTAGATCATGCAAGAGAGAGAAAGGGTTTTTCACTGTCTGTTTCCAACAGGCAGTAAAAAAAATCCCCTTTCCAGCTAAGATCTGATCTTAGCCACACATGGTTTGTAATACTAAATGGTGGAAACCTCACTTAAGGTACTAAGGAGTATAGGCACAGCACACAAAGTACCTCATTTTATAACAAACTTTGTGATCTCTGCTGCCCAAGTCCACAGTCTCACCTGATCAGAAAGTACTAAAGTTGCTAGATCACGTTTGGTCTTGTGAAAGATAATATTATCAGCAGAGAATGGGATAAAAACCACCATCTCATTCCACGTTCTGACTAGACCTCTGAAAATGACAGGTTCCATCTTACTCACACACAAACCAGCCCCTGTGACTTTGGTATTATGGAAAGTTACCAACATTCCAATAATTCCTTAATTCCTAGCTTTAAAATGCCTCAAACTAACCATTTCAATAATTGTGTGGTCTGAGGGGCAAAAGGCTTCCCTTTTATTTTGCTTTTACCTCTGTTGCTCCAGCTAATAATGTTGTTGAATGTGGTTAGTGACACTGGCACATTACCTCAGAGAACTTTAATTTAAAAATGCACTTATGTTTTTCATTTTCTTCCCTTCTCTAGGAATGGATTCTGTCAAGAGAAGAACTAACAACTGCTTTCATTTTGTTACTCAGAAAGTTTTAGGGCCGAAGTGACAAAAAGGAGAACTTACAGCACTCGAGCAACTAATTTCTCTAAAAGTTTGGGTTTGGACTCAACCTCTCCCTATACCACCTTCAGGTAGGGCTAATTTCCATTCCTTCTTTAATGTACCTACCTGTTACAGTATCTTGCTATAAAAATATAAAGAGGGCAAGATTGGAAGCAGCAGCATTAGAGAATCACAGAATCATTTAGGTTGGAAAAGACCTTTGAGATCAAGGCCAACTGTTAACCCAGCACTGCCAAGTCCACCACTAAACCATGTCCTAAGCACCATATCTACATGTGTGAAAAACGTCTCCAGGGATGGTGGCTCCACCACCTCCCTGGGCAGCCTGTTCCAATGCTTGACTACCCTACCAGCAAGGAAATTTTTCCTTAATATCCAATCTAAACCTCCCCTGGTTTGTGTGTGTTGTTTTCTTAGTGTGTGAGGGGGTTTTTTGTTTTGTTTTGTTTTGTTTTTAAAAAAAAGCTCAGATCCTTTCACTGATCCCCTTTACAGCACAGTACTATGAATAGTTGTTCTGGTATACGCGGCAAGTTCTGTCCATTGCCACACTTGGGCACAACAGGTGACCCAGCTCTAGCTGCTTTAACTGACTTTGCTGCTAATGTGTCATGAAACAAGAGGCTGTTTCCTCTTGTCCTGTTGCTTATTGTCTGGGAGAAGAGACCCACTCCCACCTGCCTACAGCCTCCTTTCAGGTAGTTGTAGAGAGCAATAAGGTCCCCC